>JAPDNY010000004.1:157956883-158359405 GCA_029375565.1 Gekko gecko | reverse complement strand
GGGGTTTCGGTTTCGGCGTCGCGAATGGCGGCCGCTTCTCGGGACGCTCCCGGAGGCGGTTAGCCCACGCGCAGTTAGGGGGGTCTTCGCATGTGCGAAAGACCCTAGTGAGCCTTAGGCAAAGGCTCCGAACCGGGGCGCTTGGGGAGTAGCCTCTTTGCTGGCAGATAGCCGGGAAATTGAGGCTTTCTCCCCGCCCCAATCGGCCCCACTGCGGTGTGCCCGTAATGGGACTTAGCGGCGCCACCGATTTCCAGGAGTGAAGACAGCGCTGTGGTTTAACATAAAAAGAAGAAGCAGCATCAAATCGTGAGTTGAAGATCTATTTTGAAGCGTAAATCGGAGCCCCCTGCATGCGTATAAGCGTTGGGAGGAGGGAGGAGTTCCCACCCCCTTTGAGAAGCAAGATCTACAAAGGGAGCGCGAAGAGGGGCAGAGAGAAAACAAAGTGTTGGTGAAAGTACCGTTGGGGTTGCATGGAAGACTGCGATCATCTTAGCTTCCTGGGGGATGCGGCACGAACTTTTTAAAAGTAAACAAAAAAACAAAATGCCGATAATGGAAAAAGTCCTGCAGACACCGGAAGAGAAGAGAGGAGGGACTTCCGGTCCAGACAGCCCCCCCAAGAGCTTGCTGTCAATCAACAGGAAAAGGAGATGCTGTGCCCCCTGCTGGAACAATTGCAGAAAATCAACGAAACTCTGTTCAAAATGGAAAGTGTTCTCATCAGTCGACAGAAACAGATATCGGAAACAACTAGAAAGATGATGGAGATCGAACAGAAATCGAATCTGATTCTAGGTTTCCAGGGCGTTAAAGAAGAAGAGAAAGAAGATCTCGGATTTACCTTGACAAATGTCTTGGCACCCCTAACTGGCAGTGAAGCGATAAAGTTAAAAAGAAGAGGTGGATAAGGCTTCCAAAGCCTATTCCGCTTTTATAAAAGAAAATACTCTGCCAGTAGAAGGGGATGTCGAGCATAGCAGGCGACAAACTGGAGATCTAATTTCATCTGAAGAGTTTATGGAGCCCTGGAAGCTTGAAGGCCAGAAGTTTAAGGAAAAAGAGAAAAGAAAGAAGACGGATTTCATCTTCAAAATACGGGAACTTCTGAAGAGACACGCCAGCAGGGAGGAGGATGCAGCATTCAAAACTGGGATAAGTGAAGAAGACAGCAGCCCAGGGGAAAGTGGTGATGGAACGGAGGACTTCAAAGTTAAAATGGACTCAATCCATAACTGGAAGAAAATTAAAAAGAAGATACTTTGAGGATTGTTCGTGTAGCATCTGGAAGGAGCTGTTTAATTATTAACCCCAATGGACTTTACTAACTGCATTAACAGAGTGACTTTGGACTTTGCAATAGTTAAAAAGAAGATCTTCTAACCATGATAGATGCCAAAATTGGTATTGGTTATTAACCTAAACTAACCCTCACTAACAGAAAAAATTTTCACTCCATCTTTCTCTTGCTCCATCTGTCTACCCTTCCCTTTTCTTATAAAAAGAATAAAATTCTCTCTTTTTTAAGAGAGTTTTACAAAAAAAAAAGAAAAGAAACAGAGCAGGATGACACTGAACCCAACTAAGAGGGAGGTTCTCTGGCTGGGGGCTTTGGGACTGGGACACAGACCTCCTGCTCTTGATGGGGTGCCATTAACACCAGCACAGTCTGTCAAGACTTTGGGTGTGATCTTAGATGCCTCCTTGAATATGGAGGCCCAAGTCACACATATTGCCAGGCTGGCGTTTTTCCATCTATGCCAGGTTCGGCAACTGGCCCCTTTCCTGTCATGCCCTGACCCAGCACAGTAATTCATGCAATAGTTACCTCCAGGCTAGGCTACTGTAACTTGGTCTATGCTGGCCTGCCCTTAAGAATGATCCAGCTGATCCAGAATGTGGCATCGTGAATCCTGACGGGAAAGTCACAGACGGGACACTGTGCTGCACCTGCTACACTGGCTTCCAGTGGAGTACTGAGTCAAGTTCAAGGTTCTGGTATGGACCTTCAAGACCTTGAGCAGTCAGGGACTGGTGTATCTATGGGACTGTCTCCTCCGTTATGTCCCCAGGAGAGCATTATGCTCCTCAGACAGCAAATTACTGGTAGTTCCCAGCCCCAAAGACATCTGGCTCTCCTCGACCAGGGGAGGGCCTTTTTGGCTCCGGCTCCACCTGGTAGAACTCTCTGCCAAACACCATCAGGGCCCTGTGGGTTCTTATACAATTCTGCAGGGCCTGTAAGGCAGAGATGTTCTGCCAGGCTTTTGGTTGAGGAGAGCAATGGTTACCATCTTGGCTGGCACCCTCTTCTGCTCTTTATACTCACCCTACCCCTACCCCCCACCCACAAAGTGGTTGGCAGTCCGTAATCAGAAATAATTGGAACTCAGCATCTGAGTCTTTTAGATTAGTGGTATTAATGTTATTTAGATGTTTTATTCCATGTTTGAACATTTTTATGGTTACTGTACATCGCCCAGAGCCCTGCAGTAGTAGGGATTGGATGATCCATAAGTCATCATCATCATCGTCCTTCTTCTTCTTCTTCCTTGGCATGGTTTCTTTGACATATGGATGATTTACAGGCTCAATTAGCATTTAGGCAGACATTCAGTCAGCAACAAGTGTTCTAATCATGACTATATCTTAAATCTTTACAGTGTTGTATAGAATATTTGATCCATCCATTAGCTGTCCAATGAAGAAATTTATTTACTTCATTTATACCCCACTTTTCTCTCCAATGGGGACCCAAAGTGGCTTACAACATTCTTCCCTTCCCAATTTTATCCACACAACAACCCTTTGAGGCAGGCTAGGCTGATAAGAGTTTGACTGGCCCAAGACCTCCCAGCAAATTTCCATGGCAGAGTGTGGATCTGAACCTGGTCTTCCTTGGACTGTGCCATGGGAGGGAAGGCGGCATGGTATAGCTGACCTTGTCAAATCTCAGAAGCAAAGCAGGGTTGGTACTTGGAAGGAGACCACCAGAGAAGACCCTGCAGAGAAAGGCAATGGCAAGCCACAGGGGCTCCTCACTTGCCCTGAAAAACCCCTTGCTTGGGTTGCTGCAAGTCAGCTGCAACTTGATGGCATTTTACATACATACAGGACCGTACCAGTTAAGAAAGCAGTGTGGAGGGGATCACCTTGTCTATCAAGGAATAGACAAGACTTCCTTGCAAGTCCTTCATCTGCTGTGGTGTTCCTTGGAACCCTCTCTGCGGTCCTTCCAGGCCCGTAGCTACAGCGGGGCATTTTGGGGGCCTGGCCCCCTGACTTCCTGCCAAGCCCCCCCACTTCCATCTAGCCCCCAGCCCCTTCAGCTCTCTGGGCCCCCTGGAGGACTTCCCACCACTGCCCCTTCCCATGGCTTGCTTCCCCATGTAGGCAAGCAGAGTGCGAATGCCACAAAAGTGGGTTTTTAAAATTTTATTCTTATTTTATTTTTTTATTTTGTGATGTCAGTGCCCCCTGACATTTAAAGCCCCTGATGAAATCCTGGCTACGGGCCTGGGTCCCTCCTCCTCGTTGAATGGAGCGAGGGCTGCTGGAGAAGAGCTCCAGGGAGCGCAAGGACTCAGGACATCTGTTTCAGACTGGGCTTGGTCCTGGATGGGCTGGGAACTGATCAGAAATGGATGCAAGAGGGGTAGGAAGCCAGAGCTGTTCAAAGCTTTCCATATCAGACTTGACCAGATCACTGTTTCTGATTCATGCACACCATGGGTATCAATCGAGGGAAAGGCTAATTCACATTTATCATGTAACATGATTAATTTTTCACCCTTAACAGTGTCAACTTGCAAAGAAAAACTATGGGCTGCTTGCTTAGCCAGAGGTCTGTGAGGACATGGAAGAAGTTAATTACCCACTTAGGGGCTAAAGATATCGTTTGGGTCTCGATCGGGATTATGCATAAAACACGAATACATCTTCACAGGGGCAGGCGTACTCCAAATATATGTGCATCTGTGCCTGAAATAAAACACCCCCAAGTGAGATAAGCCCAAACTGAGAAACATTCTCTGTCAATTTTTTTTTTTTTTTTGGACCAGGCTTTTCAATTACATCAGTAGATACATGCAGCTGCAAGATGAATAGGGGGCATTCAAAAATGTTGCTGGTATGTGCATGGTATTGGGTAACACGAATGTGGCTGATCCAGAGATGCCCCAAAGCACAGCCCAACAATTTTTTAATTGTTATTTTTTTTAATAAGCATCAAGCCACTGAGTCTGAATGGCAAAGAATTAAATTAGGAAATGTGTTCTCACCCTGATACCTGAACGTTGCACACAGACTGCAAAGGGAAGGCTTGCTAGCAGGATAAATAATTCTGAAATGATCATTTCTCACAAAGGGGGATTCTACATGTAGCTCTCATTATGGTTGTTAGACCAGAAGCTGTGTGCATTGGCAACAGAGCTTCATATAGAAATTTCCAGTTCACTTTCCACTCTCATCGTCCTCTCTCACTGCCGCCCTTCATTTTTCTTGGCCCTAGAAGGATTTCTGAGGCCCTTAAAACAATAATTGCTATGCTGCTATAGTGTTATAGCCCTATTTATTCATCCATTCATTTATTTAAACTATTTCTAGGCCGCCTTTACACTCAGTGCAGGGACCTCCAAGGCAGCAAATATTAAAAACAAAATATTAAAATATTTCAGAAATTCAAAAGCATTTAAAATACAAATATCTATAAAATTTTAAAACAAGTGAGACATTATATAAAATGTAAGCGCATGAACACATAAAAACACACAGACTAGGAGGAGGGCTAATAAGAGTGAAGGAGGGAGGGAACAACAGACAAAAAGAACCAAAAAAAGTTCACCAGATGGCAGAAGACAACGATAGAGGGAGATGGATGAATTGTTCTGGTGGTGGTGTTCCAAAGCATTGGTGCTGTGACCAAGAAGGCCCTTTCTTGGGTTGCCACCCATCTAGCATTTGAAGCAGGGTCTCCAAAGATGACCTCCTGCAAAGAAACATTAAAAATGGGCCATTTCCAGCCTGCAGGCCCTATTCCTCCCTGCCCTCCAAGGTTTCTCCAACACCTGGAGAGGGTTTTCATTCTCTCTCAGGTAACCCACTGTCAGCACCTGACCTTTGTAAGGAATTGCCCACTGGGAGGGTCAGAACTCCCAGCTTCCCTTCCAAGTTCTGAGGCCATGCCCCTGTGTTTTCTGCTGCTCAGCATCTGGTCACCACGAGGACAGTTCACTGCCTTGTGCATCCCTGGAGCAATAGCCACTTGCGAACTACCTTCCTTCCTCCTGGCTCTCCTTTTAAAATTGTGTGTCCAAGATGGTGGAGGTCTATGTGGTACAGAGAACCACTGTCAGCATCAAACGTTATAAAGTATTTATTAAAAATAAAATGTTCACAAGCATGCTTTTAGTACAGCACCAGAGTGAGCAGGGGATCAAAAGAAATTGGTAAAATGCAAATCCTCTGTCCCTCCCTCCCTAGATGTTAAAATGTAGGACAGGCTCCTTAGCTTAGGAACTTACAGATCTCTACAGACTTGCCATTACTTTGAAGTTTTATCCAGCTCTTCAGGCCAGCACATGGCTGCCTCCTCCAGACCTCAGTTAAAAGTTTGGCCTGTTGGAATTATGCCAAGAAGCCCATGATCAATTGTTGGACAGAGCGAACCAAAGGACTGAAACCTTGGAGGTCCAGAACAGAAGCCATAATCTCAGGTTTCAATCCATGCCAGAGGACTTTGGCAAAACTCATCTCGAAGACAATTTCTGCAAGCTGCTACAAGACCATTACAAGATTGAAGAAGATTTCCAGGATATTGACCAAATATACAGAATTAATTCCAGATTTGTGGCCAAGAATAAACTGCCGTGTGATATTTTAGTGAAGTTAATACATAAGAAAACTAGAGATTTTATCCTGAATGAACAGAGAGTTTCTCCTCCTAAAATCCATGAGACCAAAATACAAATCTTTCAAGATCTCCCACTGTCTTAAAGAAAATAAGAGATTTTGACTTCTTAAGACAGATCCTACAAAAGAAAGAAATTAAATACCGCTGGAAAATTCCATTTGCACTATATGTGCAGCTTCCAAAAGCAGAAGAATTATATCCACAATTGAACAAGCTAAACAGCTTGCAGAAGAATTATCAAAAGACGCAGACGATGAAGACAGAAAGGTAGACCAAGCAGCAGCGTCATATTAAAAATGGATAATCTGAATGTGATATCAATAAACATCAGTGGCTTAAACTCTCCTATCAAATGATCTAAAACTTTTAAACTATTAAAAAAGCAGATATCATTTGTATACAAGAAACTCATCTAAAGAAGCAACATGAATATATTCTTAAGAACAAGAAACCGGGCATGGTCTATGCAGCATGAACTAGCGGCAGAGGAGTCAGTGAACTGGTGGCACTCAGGGCTGATCCTCCTTTTCTCAAGATATTCAAGTGAGTGAGTGGCCTTACACTCAAGTCTAGACATCCTGCCTAAGGTAGTTTCCAAGTTCCACCGAGCCCAGGGAATTGTCCTACTGGTATTTTCCCCTGCTCTGAGCTCAGAAGTGGAAAACCCCCTACACAGCCTTGATGATAGGGGGGTCCTCCTTTCTTATGTAGATAGAACCAAACAATTCTGTAAAAACAAAGCACTATTTATTTGTTATTGGGGCCCCTAAAAGGGCAAAGCTGCTTCTGCCTGGTCCGTGTCCAGATGGGTAGTTGCTGCCATCTGTTCCCACTACGTGGCATCCAGAGGGCCATTTCCACTTGAGGTGAAAGCACACTCCACTCGAGCACAAGATTCATCTGCCACATTTCATCAATGAGTTCCCTGGCTGGACATCTGCAGGGCAGCAACCTGGTCAACAGGGGACACATTTGTGAGGCACAGTACTGTATGGCTGCGAGAGTTGGACTATAAGGAAAGCCGAGCGCTGAAGAATTGATTCTTTTGAATTATGGTGCTGGAGAAGACTCTTGAGAGTCCCCTGGATCTGCAAGGAGATCAAATCAGTCAATCCTAAAAGAAATGAACTCTGACTGTTCCCTGGAAGGCCAGATGCTGAAGCTGAAGCTCAAATACTTTGGCCACCAAATGAGAAGAGAGCACTCACTGGAGAAGACCCTGATGCTGGGAAAGATTGAAGGTCAAAGAAGAGGGGGATGGCAAAGGATGTGATGGTTAGACAGTGTTATCGAGGCAACGAACATGAAATTAAGCAAACTCCAGAGCACGACGGAAGACAGAAGGGCCTGGCGTGATGTGGTCCATGGGGTCGTGAAGAGCCGGACTTGATTGTGTGACTGAACAACAACAACACTTTCGACTTGCAGGTGAGGAAAGAGGCAACTGTGGGCAAGGCTATTTTACAGGCTCTGTTCCAGTGAGAGACTCACCCCACCTCCTCTGGAGAGTAGCTCGCTAATGGTCCTGTAATTTACCTGTAATTGTTGTTCATCAACGTCTTCTGTGCACATACACATTCCCTCCCTCCTGCCCCGCCATGAGCTCTCACAGGGCTTATAGAGCCATGGAAGTGGCTCACAGCAGCTTAGAAGCAACGGAGGGAAGGGGCGCACTGTACTGACCGGGGCGTGGGGTGCCCCCTCTTTTGGAGTTTTAAGCTAGGGACAAAGTGTCCCATGGACAGCCTGCATAAGCACAATCCCAATGTCTGTCGGCACAGAAGACGTCAATGAACAAAAGTTACAGGTAAGTGCAACTCTGTTTTCCTAAAAGATCAGAGGAAAGCAGATTTAGGGGGAAGTGTTTTGAGAGATGGGAAAAGGACAATTAGCAATCCAGAGAAAAATCTCTGTGCGGAAGCAGCTTCAGTCTCAGCAGTTAACATGTTTATTGATTTAAAATATCAATATGCCTCTGTCTTGCCATTGTTCAAGGTTGAAGAAGTAAAAATAAGGAGAGAGGCCCACGTTCGCTGGAGGTTGTGGATTTGACTATTTTACCTCATGGTGAGTGACCATCAACATTGTTCTCACTTGCCCTCCTCAGACATCCTTTCCCACATACACAGACCCCCATGAAGAAGGAAACAGGATCATATCATTTATTTATTTAACCTTCGATTTCCTATACCGCCCTAACCCTCTTGGGGGTCTCTGGGCGGTTTACGTGGGGTGCTAAGCACATTTTCCACCTAACTTGGGCCACATTGTACTAGGGATGGGGCTGCCTACCGGCACCCAGGTGGAGACTGATGTTCTTTCGGCTCGGCTCTCTCCCCGGCAGTCTATTGGCTAGCTGTTCCTCCTGGTGCTCAGGGGGGTGGCACACGATACATCCTCCTCTGGGCTCGGCTGTGTCCTTCAGGCTCTGCCGCGCCCGCAGATGACGTCATCACGTGCCTCTGCCCCCGCCAATGACAGCTGCCCGATGTTGCTACTGGCCACCAGGGATCGCTCCTCTGGCCCTGCTGCTTGCTGTCGCCGTGACGCCACACCACATGTGACCCTGCCCTGATTTCTCTGCATTCAGTGTCTACACAGAAGCAGTTTTACTGTTCAAGACATTTGGTGAACCATTGGTTTTTATATTTCCAGTCTCTCACTTGTTAGACAGACAACCTTTATTGGCATATCAGAGATAAAAATACATTAAAATTTAGGAATACATCAAAAATGTGACTGTCATACAAACAAACAAACAGCAAGGGGGGGGGAAACTGATCCATTTATAATTTCCCTGATTTGAATTGCAGATTGAAGAAAACAGGCAACATTAAAAGTTATAGAAGGGTTTTGCCCCGTGAGTAGCAACTGGACCTTGACACTCTCAAGGAGACCACGCCATGTAAAAAGAAGGGAGTCCAAAAATTTATCCCGGGTCTTAGTAAAAAATGGGCAATTTAAAAGAACGTGGGAAACAGATTCGATGGCACCCTGACTACAGGGACATTGCTTAGAGAGCCAGTTTGATGTAGTGGTTAAGTGCGCAGACTCTTCGCTGGGAGAACCGGGTTTGATTCCCCGCTCCTCCACTTGTACCTGCTGATGTGACCTTGGGTCAGTCACAAGCTCTGGCATAGCTGTTCTCTCAAGGACAGTTTCTGTCAGAAGTTCTCTCAGCCCCACCTACCTCACAGGGTGTCTGTTGTGAGGAGGGGAAGGGAAAGAAGTTTGTAAGCCGCTCTGAGATGCCTTTGGGCAGTGAAGGGCAGGGCATAAATCCAATCTCTTCTTGTTCTTCTTCTTCTTCATTATCCCCCTTCTTTGGCTGTTTCTACACAGTTATGAGTCTCTGTGTAACATTTGCAGTGACAACAGAGTGTCCATGTGGCAGTTTCCCATGTACTTTCCTTTCCCCCCATAGCCACCCTTCTGCCCCCCCCCAGCACTACCAGAAAGTTCTTTGGGCTTCTGTTTTTTAAAAAGTAATTGCTAGATTGTAATAGAATTATGTCTATTTGTTTCCACAATCTGCTAGCTCCTTTGAATCCTCAGCTTTCATTTTAAAAAGTCTCTAGCCCCTTTTACTACAGAGGTGTAAGTGGCGCACATTTCCCTTTACATCTCTGTCATTTAAAAGACTAGTGACTGCATTTTTAAAAAGATTAAAGCTGGAGATGAGAGCAGCCAGATGATCATGACAATAAATCATTGTAACATCAGTGTGCTTTAACAATCTATTAATTGCTAATTCCCCCCCCCCAAAAAAAAAACCCCACACTTGTGGGTGCTGGAGGAGGTTGTGGCCATGGGGACTCACACAAGGAATATTGTACCAATGTGGGTGGGACTTTACACTGCTCCGCTTTGGATGTCAAACTGGAGCAAAATCTGCCTGTGAAAGCAGCCATTCCCCCACCAGGCCAAAGAGGCAATCTGACACCAGGTCTACTAGACAGTACCATTTTTTTCCTACTTAAATCTGCCCAGAATCCTGCACAGGATGTAGATCATGGCTAGAGACCTTCCTCCCTGTCTTCCTTTTTAACATCCAGCCTGATGAAGACTTCGGTCCTCTATGATTGTGGCTCTGTCTTGTGACATATGAAACCTGAGAGAGTTATCTGCATACCTTCTGAGTGGTTTGTTTTGGCCTTATCTAAAAAAAAGAAGAAACCTCAAGTATGTTGTGTGTCTGTGTGTGTTTGTTTTTAAGCCCCGCTTTGAATAAAAAAGCAGATTTTGGACTGTGGCAGCTGCAGAAACTCTAGGTCTTGTTGGTTACATCCTGCAATCCTGTTGCTATTGGTTACAAAATACTGCTCTGTTGCATATTGTATAAAACGTACTATGATGTTAAAACCCTTGTGACAGACATTCAGTTGCTTTAGTTTGTCAGCTGACATCGTCCTTGCACAAATTCACCACAGATTTTTAAACCAAACCGAAGAATACTTATATTGCTGTCTTATTGATAAAACAGGAACACATATAGGAAGCACTAGGGAGGGAGTGAAGGATTTGTGGAAGAAAACCTTTCTGGGAGAAAGCAGGACATACAGTCTGTTTACTGTGCAAATAACTATAGCTGGAGGAAGAAAGCAGAAATATTTCTTAATTCTTGATTTACTAGGTGTGTGTCTATGTGTGCACTGCATACATACCTAGCCATGCAATTTTGTATTTGAGAGAGCATTTGAGACTTACCCTGTCTTTGTAATACATGATCTATAGAGGCAAAGAGGCACTCCGAGAAAGCAGCAGGCCTGCTGTCCCACAGCTGGTCCCCAGAACGAGAGATCCAGCACCACAGGGTCAATTAATTAATTAATTAATGTATGGAGTGGGTGTAGTGTATCCGGGAGATCTGAAGATTGTCTGGCAGCCTGAAACTCTAGCTCTTTTTGTGGTGAGCTGGGTTTATTTTTGGGGCTGGGAGAACTGTGACTGACCCAGGGTCACCCAGCTGGCTACATGTGGAGGAGTGGGGAATTGAACCCGGTTCTCCAGATTAGTGTCTGCCGCTCTTAACCAGTACACCAAACTTCTGTCTTTATTGAATTATATTTGTTTCTGTCTCACTTCTACCTTTCCATCTCTGTCCCCTCTTGTCAGCTAGAGTGGTACATCATCTCCAGGCTCTCATTCAGAAACACAGAACCATCAGGAGTTCATCTAATAACTGACTCCCTTTGAATAAACATCCAGTCATTTAAAAGGCATTAATATTCTTTTGTCCAAGCCCTCGTAAAACAAAACATATTAACTACTCATAATGATCAGAAGCATACAAATAGTTCAGATGTAAATAAATGATTTTTGGGGCATGAGGGATCCGTCAGCACATACACTCCCTTCCCCATTTCCAGCATGCTTGGAATCCTAGTTTGAGGGGAAGAGATCAAACCATTAATTTGTCATTACTTCGAGCCACAGTCTGTTGGCTTGCTGTAAAAATATTTATCTGACCACATCGAGGAGGTGAAATGTGCCCATGATCCACCTAGGTTTAGTCACTGAAATGACAAATCATGGTTTAATGTCTCCTCTAGCAGCCACCATAAAAGCCTCTCTCCAAATTAGTTTTATACTTTATTCTGCTATTGCCTTTAGAAAACAAAACAAAACACAGTAAGGTATGCTGTAGGAACAGTCAGGAAGAGGTAGTGTTAACTTATAATGGATTTGTTCCTAGATATTAGTCAAAATAATACTTCATTGTTACTGGTTCCCTTGGTCCTAAAGTACTGTTTTTGTTGGGAGTAGATTCTGTTGATTTAAGTGCTACATAACTGCAATATTGCCTCTTTTCCTGTGGTATCTGAAGAAGTGAGCAGTGACTCATGAAAGCTCATAGGTAAAGGTAAAGGTTTCCCTTGCTCAAAAACCAGTTGAATCCGACTCTAGGGATGTGGTGCTCATGTCCGTTTCCAAGCCGAAGAGCCAGCGCTGTCCAAAGATGTTTCCATGGTCATGTGGCCGGCATGACTAGGCGCTGAGGCACATGGAACGTTGTTACCTTCCCACCAAAGCGGTACCTATTTATCTACTTGCAATTTCTTTATTTTTGAATTGCTAGGTTGGCAGGAGATGAAAGCTCATACTGTCCCTGCCACAAATTTTGTTAATCTTTAAGGTGCTACTGGTCTCTTACTCTTTTCTGCTGCTACAGACAAACACATCTACCCATCTTGATCTATATTTGATCATGTACTGTAACTTTTCTGGTGGTATAATTGTCAAGCAACAGCTTATCTGAAGTTTATTTGAAACAAGGCAGAGAAGCACTTTGAATACTGTTACACTTCAAGCTGTAATTGCCATGACAACAATTTCCAGTGGTTAAGGCAGACATAAGGTCTGATCTAGCAGCATCTCCTTGAAATGCTGTTAGAAGCAAATCTTGCAAATGTTGGTGTATGTTTACTTTAAGACATGACACATACATTTGGAAGATGTGATAAAATGGATGTTTTGACTTCTGTTGGTAATGTTGATAGAATTTGTTTTGCTTTGGTTATAAGATTGTATGTGCTCTTGTATGCATTGAGCATCATCCTAACCGAGGTTTGTTTGGAATAGCTTTGGTATTGCATTACCTTGAAGCAGAGGCATTGGTCTAAATCAGTGCTCTTCAGCCCACGGGTTTGTGGACCCCCATATGTCCTGCTGGACCCACATTTTTTTGCTCCTTTTTGGGAAGGACCTACTGCCTGTGTACATGTTTACAGAGCAAGTATACATGTTTACATGCCACACTTCCTGGCCTTTCCTTGTGTGCATGCTGCAGTGTACGGCAAGGCAGTAGTGCAATGTCATTTAGTGGTGGAAAGGATCTCTCTTTGGCATGGGCAAGTTCAGGGCCCCCATCCTCCACAAATCTTCTCCTTGCGTTCTGTTTTCCCTGGCTTCTCCCCAACAGCTGATCCTCTAACATTGTATGTGCGCTTGCAGTACGAAACCTGTCTCTCCACTGGTGAAGTCGCATTACTGGTGCCCCCTCTTTCTCTTGTGAGACTTGCATATCATATCACTTCTCAACATGGGTTTGCTGCTTCCTGGGTATAAAAAGTGGATCCTGAGTCTAGAAAATTTGAAGAACGCAAGTCTAAATTTTGGAGTCTCTCCACTGAAGTGTGACTGAGAAATTTCATTTGGTTTTTCCCCCTCATATAATCTGAGTTTCCCCCCATATGTTCAAGAAGTGTCGAATAGTTAAATTGCAAAGTAGTAGTGATACTGTTCCTGATGGCACTGGGTAATCTTCCTGCTTCAGTCAAAAGAGGATTTCATCTAACCTATTTTAAACAGAGGATTAAGGGCAATTAGGTTCTTCCACTGAATTGTTGCTAGGAGAAATGCTAGGAGAAAAGGTTTTGAAATACACATCTGCTAAAGCTTTAGTAATGCTAGTAAAATTTAGTAGCCTTTTAAAAATTCAGTTTTTAGGTGTTGCATGCAAAGAGGTCATATTAGATACAGCTTACACAGTCTGTGAATTTTCACACCATTTTAAAAAACAGATGTATGTAACAGCGGCAGAAATGTGAAGGGGGAGTGGCAGATCATAACCTTTTCATTTGGCAATAAGAAGACAAAAGAAGAGCAAGAGATGTCTTCACAATATAAGCTGAAAGTAGCTTGAATTCAAATACACTGGGCTGGATCCCCTGGAAATTTTCTGCTAATTGAAAAGGCAGGCGTGATTTTTAGCTATTTCTGTTCTCCAGCTCCCCTCCTTACGTTGTTGGGGGGGGGGATTCCATGTTTACATACAGAGAATATTTTCAGCTACAGCTGCAGGGGAAAGCAAGAAAAATCCAGGTTTATGACAGAAATCTGTCAGAGGACATGATCCATAGGGTCCAAGTCAATACCTTGTATGTCTTGAAAGTTTAGCTACCAATATGTGAGAAATGTCTCAGACTTGTGGTAACCCCCCCCTCCCACACACACACACTGGGGTGTTGCGTGAATGAGCCTCACATACTTCCTCCCCTCATGTTCCTGAGCTAGCAAACGATTGTTTGTGACTGACCTCCAAAACAGATTTACAAAGCTTGGTTTGATTATTGTTTTGTTTAGGTGGCAAGTGCATAGTTGTTTTGTTTAGGTCACATAGATTGTTTTGTTTAGGTGGCAAGTACATAGTTGGCTAGTTCAAATGCAGTGACAAACTATGGTTTGGTTTGAAACACAGAGGGAGAAAAGTCTCAAGTAGAGAGCCAGATTGGTGTAGTGTTGTGGTTAGGAAGCACGGACTCTAATCTGGGAGAACTGGGTTTGATTCCCCACTCCCCCACATGCAGCTGCTGGTGTGACCTTGGGTCAGTCATAAGTTCTTTCAGAGCTGTTCTCTCAAGGGCAGTTCTTGGGAGAGCTCTCTCAGCTCCACCCCCCTCATAGGATGTCTGTTGTGGGGAGGGGAAGGAATTGTAAGCCGCCCTGAGACTCTTTTTGGTAGCGAAGGGCGGGGTATAAATCCAATCTCTTCTTCAAGTATAACGGGGAGGAGTGAGTATGTGAGCATGAATTTCAACACCAAACAATTGTTGGGCATTCTGTGAATACCAAGCTAGTGTCTTTTACTTACACTCAGTGTTTACAATCATGGTCTGATATTGTTCTTCCTTCAGTTCAAGGTAATCTTTATAAAGTAGGCTCCTTCTGTAGTGCAGAACTTTATGGGATCCTTATTTATAAAAGAAATAATTGTTATGTACAAATCAAGCAGGTACTATGGAGGGACAACACCACTTGTAGCAGAATTAGGCTGTTTCCCCCATAATCAGAAGTTTTTAATGCTCCAGAGCGCACATATAGTTCTAGTTCAGGGGTGGTCAAACTTGTTTAATGTAACAGCTACACAGAATAAATGTTAGATGCGTGAGAGTTGCAAGACATGAACAAATATTACACACATGTTTTTATTGAAAAATATGTAAATTTGCTTTTTATTAACATTAAATTAGACTGTGTTAAAGAGCCGCATGCAGCTCTTGAGCTGCAGTTTGGCCACCCCTATTCTAGTTCCTCCACAGGTAAATGTATGAATGTCATACTAATCGGAACTGCAACCTTAAAAATGAATGACATTTGCACAACAGAAAGAATGGGTAGCAATGGTGGCTATGTCTTGGATTCATGAATAATTTGGGCAGATGGAAAGTCATATTTCCGTCAGTGGAGTATGACTGCCTTTCCTCCCATTCTGCTGCAGCCTGAAATGCCCAAAACACTGCTTCTGAGGGACAGGGCAGTTCCAGGGGAGTCAGAGGTCTGTAGTGATATGAGAAAATCAGCAAAAGAACCCCACCCATTCTGTTCAAAGAAATTTTCCTGTTTTCCTCTACTCTTTCCATAGTTTGCTTCACACAGTACATGATGGGGTTCAATAATGAATAAAAATGCATTTTATTTTTCTGGTACAATAAAAAGGTTAAATCTGTCTAGTCTCACCCCCAGATTAGAAAACATGCCTAACAATATAAATCTTTCAAAGAAGGAAATGCTAATGCATGTAATCCCTGTTATGATTTTAGATAATTGTGACAGCTATCCATAATAATGGTTTACTAGACCTCTTTTGAAGAGGAATTTCAGTTAGATAAGAGATCACTGGCTTTACTATTTTTCCTATGGCATCTAGCTGCTATTTAGTACTAGAACCAGCTTGACTGCTCAATTGATGTTGAAAATGTGTACATTCATCTTATAATGAGCTTAAATGGGTACGGAAATGGTAGTGTGTGCTATTGCTTCTTTCTGGTGAGGGAAAGTAGTAGGGTGGAAGGAAAGTGAAAACATTGCCTTTATAAAAATCTAAAATTAGACTAGTAATTAAAAATCTAAAATTAGGCTGGTAATTAAAAAAAACCAATTTGATCACTTATTCTGTTGTCCTTTGTTCTTGTAGTAGGAAGAGCCATTACTTTCAGTGGAGCAAACCATTAGAACTCTCACATGTGCAACATTCATTCAACCTCAATTTGAAATATGTCTTTTAGGCAAAAAATGCTGTTATTGACATACAGTACATAAATGGGAAGTGGAAGCTGTCAATCTGGGTACTTTAGACCCTTAATTTAATTACTTATAACTAGGTTTTCAGTTTTTTGTTTGCATTGTAGTTAGCAGATTCTGACCAGTTTTATACTACAGTAAAATATACAGTTATATACATATTAAAGTATGAGCAGGTGGGAATGGATAAAAAAATACAACTGTCTTTTTGTAATGTTTCTGTATGTTTTATAAGTGTTATTGTCAGTGACATTTAAAAGGAAATGTGAATTTAAAAAAATCATGTTTTAAAAGTTTTAAACTGAAAACAGTATTCAAACATTAAAAGTTCCAGCTCTAAATTCACTAGTGGGACACTGCCAGTTTTTGAAATGCCTTGAGTTTGCTCTCAGAGTTCAGTGCCTCTTGTTATTATTGTTGTCCTTATTATCATCCTCCCTCCCTCCTTCTGAGGGGAGTAAGCTGCTCTGAGACTCCTTTGGGTAGTGAAGGGTGGGGGATAAATCCAATCTTCCTCCTTTTCTTCTTCCTCCTTTTCCTCCTCCTCCTCTTCTTCTTCCTTCTCCTCTTCTTCTTCCTCTTCTCCTTCCTCTTCTTCTTCTTTGTGGAGCACATTGAATAGACTAAAAGCTGAATAGCAATAGTCATCTGATAGCTGGACAAATTCAAAATGGCAAGAGATAAAGAGTTGTGCTGTTGTATAAAGTATATTTTAAAATCAATTTGTTAGAATTCCTGTAAAAGAGTGTGTGTTTGTGGCATATACTGACAGAGATATCTTGTTTCTTATGTCTACAGATTCATACACAACACTGTGCATTAGGGTTGTGCAAAACCTCCTTGGTATTTTTTGGGTTCAGATGAATCTGAAAAATATCAGTATTTCCTGATATTCCTGCATCTCAATACTGGCATGGAATTCGGATTCAATAAGTATTTGGGAACCCCCCCACCCTTTTTTGGCTCCATTATATCCTATGGGTACCTGGGGCTCTGGAGGGGGCTGTTTTTTGCAGTAGAGACACCAGATTTGCAGCATAGCCACAGGTACCTCATCTCAACCCTCCCGTCTCAAAAAGATTGGACCAGGGGATCCAATTCTGTCAGCCCAAAGAAAGTGCTCCTATCCTCCATTGCTTTCAGTGGAAGGGGGAAAAGCCATTTAAAGGGATTGCAATCCTTTTAAATGCCTTCTCCAAGCTGCGTGACTCCATGGTGAGTGAACTCCGAAGGTGTTTAAAGGGCTTACAGACCCTTTAAACACCTCCAAGCAGTGAGTTCACCCAGAAGGCATTTAAAGGGACTACAAGCCCTTTAAACGCTTTCAGACTTCACTCACTGTGGTATTGCACAGCTTGGAGAAGACATTTAAAGGAACTGTGAGCCAGTTTAGTGTAGTGGTTAGGAGCGTGGACTCTAATCTGGTAGAACTGATTTTGATTCCCCACTGCTCCACATGCAGCTGCTGGTGTGACCTTCGGTCAGTCATAAGTTCTTTCAGAGTTGTTCTCTCAAGGGCAGTTCTTGAGGGATGTCTAAAGCCCCACCTACCATGCAAGGAGTCAGTTGTGGGAAGATGAACGGAAAGGGATTGTAAGTCTCTCTGAGGCTGCAGTCACACACACTAAATAATCCACTTTCAGTGCACTTTTGAATTGGATTTTGCCAGTTCACACAGTAAAAATCCAGTTGCAAATTGCATTGAAAGTGGATTATTTAGTGTGTGTGACCGCAGCCTGAGACTCCTTTCAGTAGTGAAGGGCAATCTCCTCCTCCTTCAAATGCCCTTTGGCTATCCAACGGTCCCAAAAATCCCCAAATTAAGCCCCAGTTAACAACCAGCTTAAAAAATACTGGTAAAGTTTTTTGGGGGTATTTTTTTGGCTCAGTTTATGCTGAATGCACACCCCTACTATGTATACAGTTTAGCTGTTTTGGTAGTGTACAGCTGTGGACAAGGCACAAGTCCCATCCCCAGCTATTTCTCCTCTTCCCCTTCCTCTAGGTGTTCAGAAAGTATATGTCCTTCTGCAGCCTTGTGGGGAGAGCAAAGCAGAGTTGAGGAAAGGGCTGAACACTGATAAAACACCCGGAAAAAGTCAGGGTTTCGTTACGTGCATTGTTCATATCATATATTTGGCCCTCCTCTGTGCACATAGAATTGTGTGGAGTAGTAAACATAACCCATATTTATATATGCTGTACAATCTACAGAGAAGGAAATGTTTCTACTCCTGCTTTTTTTCTTCACACGAGGTGAACAATTAAGCACATACTATATATTAGTGCAGGACAATGGAAAGCAATATTTATAATGGAGGGGGGAGTCTGTGAGAAGGAAGGTAACACTCTAAAGCTGCACAAAGTTCTGAAGCTAGCCTATCAGATATGCAGTACACAACATTGTTAAAAGGATAGTAAGTCGATGCAAAACAGAGTTTGAGTCCAGTGGCACCTCTAAGACCAACAAAGTTTAATTCAAGGTTTAAGCTTTCATGTGCAAGCACACTTCAGATAGTATCTGAAGGTAGTGGTATCTGAAGAAATGTGCTTGCACATGAAAGCTTATACCTTGAATTAAACTTCATTGGTCTCAAAGGTGCCACTGGACTCAAACTTTGTTATGCTACTTCAAACCAACACGGCTACCCGCCTGAATCTTAAGACAATGCAAGTCAGTCAAGTCCACAGAAGTTACTGGCCTGTGAACATTATTTAGCTTGCTTGCCCATTTGTTTGGTTGGAAGTCATTTGTGGCACATGATCAGTCCTTTAAAAAAAACCATTCTCATCCAATTCCCTATCAGCTTGCCTTTAACAAAATTCTTGACTGGCTTGGGAAAGCTGATAAGCTGACCGCTTGCCTGTGCCTGTTAGGAAGTGGACTGTGTTTTAACTTCTGCCTCAATGGAACATAAAGGCGCTATAATAAGTGCGTGTGTGTGTGTTTAAATTTTGTGAAGTCTATCTTCTTGGTCTTAAAAATCTGTGGCTTCAACTATCAGATGCAGCAATAGGTTGAATCTGGGGGAAATGCATGGGTTCTTGTAAAGCTCAGCAGTTCCTTGTACGTACACTACAACATGTGTCATTGGGAGGAAGGGATATAGTTTACTGTCTTAGGGGTTTTATTTCACTTTACAAAATAAGTTTAGGATTCTGTAACTTTTTGGGATATCTAGGGCCTTGAAAGAAAGAGTTGTGTAGCTTATACATTGGTGACAAATGCAAAAGAATCTAGCTATGTAGCAACTTTTGTATTGCATACAAATTCCGGTCTAGCTTGCAGGCAAAGTGGTTTCTTCTCCCTGTGTTCTGCTGGCAATAAGGCTTGCTTAGTGTTCGTCTTAAAATGAAATTGAACAATAAATCAGTTGTTAATGAAGGATATAGAAAAGGTACAGGGGAGTGAGACTGTAGAACAATTTGAGGCCTTTTACAATGATTTAGTATGGAAATGAGGCACATATAATAAAAATAATTTGAGTGAAAACGTGCAATAATTTATGAAGTGGTTACTTACTACAGAGTGTGCATAACTATCTGTATTGCTGAGGATTTAATTACATCCCTGTTTCCTCACATTTCTGATCACATACGGAAGTGCAATCTGATTTTCATTACTTGATAGACTAATACAGATTATGGCTCTACCAAGTGGTTATCTAATTTGATGCCCCTTGGTCACTCATTGCATTAGCTGTAAATGGCTGAAAGTATTTCAGTGGAATCACAGTGGGACAAGGAAGGCAAATAATTCCTTGTTTCAATTTACTGTGTTTTAGGAATATGTATGAGCAGATATGACATGGATTTGAAATTGTGATTGTTCCTTTTATCTCGTTCCTTAGCCCCCATTTTTCAGGAGAAAAAAATATCCTCCACATGATGCTCTAGGAACCTACCTTAGGTAAAAACAAAGTCTAGGGGAGACAGCCTAGAATATACCCCAGGTAAAAATGATAGAGACTAGGACAGGCAGTCTAAAATATCACCTGGAAGTGACATCACATCCTCCCCAAGCTCAGAACTAAGGAAGGATACACAGGTTCCTAATGGTATTTCAGATACAAAGTTATGTGAAGTTCTGCACGCAGTAAGCCTTTGAAGTAATTGGAGAATCAAGCTTGTGCAGAAATGGTTGCATTACAGGACAAACATTATAGCAAACATGTTTACAAACTACTTAAGAGAAAGTGCAAAAAAATAATAATTGGTATCTGCCTTTGTTTAGTGTTGGATGTCTTTATTGAAAGCTGAAATTACTTTCACGTGGTGTTTTCTGCTAATTATCAATCTGCCACCAGTTTACCACCTAAATGCATTTTATTCCTTTTAAAATGTGTACTTATTACATTATAACACAACATATATAACATAACACACTTCATGCACCATGGTTTTTTTAGCATTTTATTTCTAAAGTATAACATATGTATGGTGTATTTCTACAAGGAAGCCTGAGCAACCATGTAGTGAATATTTAATAACTGTGATAAAGACTTCTTGTTCTCAGCAGGCAAAGGTCCAGATCTAGAGAGAAGGAAACTGGCTTTCTACATTATTAATAAATGCTGCTCATAGCAAGATTTCTGACTTTATGATGTTCACTTCATAATAACTAGATAATAACATTTTTCAGTTTTATTTGGGAAATGAATTTCCAACATAATTATAATAGCTGTTGGTTTACAAAGCATGTTGTTAATGAGACCATTTGACAGAGAGCTCCTGACTCATGAGTTACAATCCAGAACATCCCCCTCCCCCACAACCGATGAATAGAAGCTAAGCCTCTGTACTGTAACATGCCTGATCGAAGACTTCTATCTGTGTTGGCTTTGTAGAATAATCATGTCAGCCAGGAAAGTACTCTGTGCAATACCTGGTTAAAGTCCAAACTGGTATAACTTTAAAAAAAAAATTGTTATCCTGGCACTTCTCAGCAAAGATGAAAATGATTGAAGTTACAATAATGAAAACCTGTCTGGCATGTCAGAAAACATAAAATAATGTTCTGTGCCATGTAAAATCACTGCTTACAGTGGTAAGAGGTGTCTTAGAATACAGGCAGAGTAAGGCAACAGAGCTAGATCGTAGTCAAGAGTCCAGTCCAGTGATCAAATCCTGGTTTAGCAGCAGTCAGAATTCATGGGTCATTCAGGAAAGCAGAGTCAGGGTAGTCTAAGGTCATTGATCAGCAAGCAGAGTCGAGGGTAATTTCGAAGGTTATAGGAGGCAGGCAGAGTGTTAGCCTGATTGCGCATTATTATGAATAATAATGAGGGGAATATGATTGATTGTTAATAGGCAATCGGCTGCGAGAGCGAACACCTGTGTATACAGAGGTCAGCCCCACCGGGAGGTGTTGGTAACAGACCAGGAGACTTTTGTAGTTGAAAAATAAAGTCTTTTACTGAAGTTCTGCACAAGCAAACAATACACAGGCTCACACACAATTACTCAAGACTAGGAAATACAGAGAGAGACAAAGCACATTTGCATTAGCAGGTAAATCATTGGTGGGTTATATTTACCAGTCCCTTTGTGTAGAGTGTTCCTCAGGAAAAATGGAGGGGAAGGAAACTAAGAAAAATGGGGAACCATGTGGCCTGGCCAGCAGGTAGCACATGGAAACTCAGGCTGCAGACCAGAGTTTAAAGATGGAGGCAGGGGTTGGGAATAGCAAGCTGGACATAAGAGGGTCAAAGATTCGATAGAGGTCGAAGAGCAGAGAGTGGGCCGGTGGTCAGGCGTCTCCTTATAAGCAGGAGGGTGGGGGCTGGTCTCAGCCTCTAATTCCACCTCCTGGTAAGTCCGTCCCTGAAAATACCCTATTGGTTGGAAGGTGTAGGGGAGGTGTGTGGAGGTGTGCCTGAGGGATGGTCAATACTGAGAGCTAGAAACTTGCTCATGTCTGACACCTGGTAGCAGCTAGGATGAGTCACCAGGCCGGTTCCATTGTTTTCTTGATGGCATTAGCCAGGCTGCTGATGGCCATCAATCAGTTACCAGGCAACGATGAATAGACTCTGCCAGGTCTACGTGAGGTCTTGCAGATGAGGGGGGAGGGAAAGAGGCTGCCTGCCTGATGTAGAAGGAACTTTTAATGGCGGTTTTGGGGTTCCTAGTCCTTGTCTTTTATTAAGGCATGTTGCTGTGTTTAGTGTATACTAGGTCTGTTCCATTTTCGTTCATGAGGAACAGGCTGGTAACCTATGCTGGGCATTGGAGCTGCTGGAAAGGTCAGGAGAATGTCTCTTGCCTGGGTGCAGTCTCTGCTGGCATCTTGGTGGGGTTACCATGTGGTTCAGTCCCTTATGCATACACTGGCACAGTTTATTATTTTATTACAGTCCATAAAGAGGCTCAAAAGCCTTGCAGGGCAACAAGAGTCTGGAATTGTGGTCACGAAGTTCACAGAGTTGTGACAAGTTGCTTCCACAATCTGCAGATCTCCAGGTCTGATTTAGATAGGTGTTCCTTAACAAGCCTGATTTACAGCCATCTGCTTGGAGGTGCTCCTGCACTTAGAATTGCTATCATTAAGCAGCTGGCATGAGCCCAGCCCTTTGCATGTCCTTAAGTCTTGTCTGAGCTTTTCCCTTCTGTTCCCTCCAATTAACGAGGGAGAACTTGGTGGTCTACTTTCCTGCAGTTGTACTTTGTCAGCTGCTTCAGAGTTATGGGTGGGTCAAGCTCAGCTGCTGGCAATGAATCTGGAAACTGCTGTATCTCTAATTCACTAACTTTAGCTGGTTCAGAGCTGGTTGCATGTGGCTCCTTGATTCCTCAGGAATCTTCAGCCGCACTGGACTCAGGCTGGTCAAACCATGGCAAGAGGTTTGATCACCTACATTTTGAAAATTTGTACTGAAAACAGAAAAAGAAATGGCAGTCATGAAGTCAGTTTTTATTTATAACTGTCTTCCAGACCTATAGGAGAGAGCTTCCAGATAAAATATCTAGGGTCCAGCAGATTTGCTGGAAGAAGTAGTTATTGAAACAGATAAGAATGGGAACTCTTAAAATGATTAGTCTGTTACAGTGTTTGGTACAAAAGAAGGCCTGAAGAGTTTGCTCTCTAATCTGATGTGTCAGATCATAATTTAATACCATAGATCAAATTGCCTTATGTTATGTCAATATTGAGTCATTTGTTTTATGTCAGTGTAGTATTTGCATTCTTTTTTTTTTGTAATTGGTTTTAAAAGCTGACTAAAGCCTCCTTAAAATTTTCTAATATTGCTTGGCTCTCTAGCACTATTACTGGTTAATGACTAGATGTAGTTGGTGGCAAATGGAAAAAAGTATCTGTGGTATGTCCCCTGTTTAATTTTCATAGCTCACTGGAATTGATAGATGTTATGTCAGAAACTGGAAAGTGGATATGCCCAAAAGATGTTTCAATTGTTGGATGGGCTGCATCTAAATCTACAATGCAATTGGATTCATTCTTGGAGCATCTAAGTTTAACTGAAGATAGCAGTATTTTTAACATTCGTCTAACTGAAGATAGCAGTATTTTTAACATGTAGGCTTGAAGGCAGATCACACATGTATATCTATGCTGCCTCCCCTGCCCAAGTTGGTTTTGTGTGTTAAATGCCATCAAGTCACTTAGGAATTAGTAGAAAAGAGCAAGAGTCCAGTAGCTCCTTAAAGGCTAACAAAATTTGTGGTAGGGTATGAGCTTTCATGAGTCACTGCTCATTACTTCAGATATCCTCCATTCCAGAAACCCCTTCAGACTCCTGGAGAGATCATTCCTAGGGTCATGGAGTTCCATGTGGAAGAGTAGCCGCATAGATCAGGAAGCATGGAGGAGGAGAGAGAAGAGAATGAAATTTCTGCTCCTTCCTTTTTCACAAGCACAGCTCCAATGAGGGGAGGAGAAAGAGATGCTTTCCCTTGTCCCTCCTCACTCCAGCCCCTTCCCCAACCCTCTTCCTATGGGGTCTGCAACCCCAAGCACAATCCTTCTGGTCAATGAGGAGCTGCAGATATAGAAAGGAACATGACAACTCCTTGTGCTTTTCATGCACAGATGACTGGGTGCAAGCGACCACGGTGGTTCCAGTTCTTAACATCAGCGATGTATTTCTTCACACAGTATGAGTCTATTAAAATTCTGCAAAGTGTTGTACTTGAGTGCTATCTTAAATCTGATACGTACATAACAGAATGTGGGGCAGGCTTACTGGAATACCATTGCAAGTTTGCAACTTCGTTTTGAATGCTCCCTCTGTTTTAAAATAGAATGAAATAACATGTCAACTGAAAGCTAGTATTTTGGGGAAGAACTCCATTTGGCTTGCTGTCTGGAGTGCTAATTTTTCTGTGAGCACAGAGACTGCTGAAACATGAAATTGGAACTCATTCAAAGGAACAGTCCCTACATTCGCAAATGGTACAGATCCATTTTGTAATGTGTAGATCAGCTCCATTTTTGTTGGAAACACTCATTTCTAAGAGAGGTTATTAAGGGACATGAGACACTGGATTCATGTCTATTTTGAAGGTCACATAGCATTACCGTAAATGATACCATCTCATTCTCTTTTTTGAGTCTTCCTTTGCAGAAATTATAGTCTTGATTTCCTGCTTTAATCCGTGTAGTCTCCTGGGACAATAGACATTGATTGCATTAAAAGGTATAATATAAAAAGTGTTGACTTGCACAGTTTCCTGCTGGTAGCATTGCGTTTTTTTTCCATTACAGCGTTTCTTGAAATTAATGGACCTTTATGTCTTAGGTCAATATGAATATGGAGCTGAGCTGCTACTTGCTAATATCTGCTGACTTAAAATCAAGAGGGCTGTTTCATAAAAACCCAATCACCCTTTTTTGGCTAAGGAGAACTGGGCACATGCCACTTGCTGGATTGTAAATCAAATACACTTTGGGATATGCACCCCAGTATGGACACAGTCTGTCTCTATGGCATGCGTTCTGTTTATTCTATTCACAGTGCAATCACAAGACACGAAACAGAAGAATAGTAAGGGGTGGAGAATGAAGAAGAGATTGGACATATTTTGGGGGTTTATACCCTGCCCTTCACTACCTAAAGGAGTCTTCAAGCGGCTTACAATCCCTTTCCTTTTCCCTCCCCACAACAGACACCCTGTGAGGTAGGTGGGGCTGGGAGCTCTTTGAGAACTGCTCTTGAGAGAACAGCTCTGAAAGAATTTATAACTGACCCAAGATCACTCCAGCAGCTGCATGTGGAGGAGTGGGGAATCAAACCCAGTTCTCCCAGACTAGAGTCTGCGCTTTTAACCACTAAACCGAACTGGCTACAAACTGAAGAAGAGTAGGCAAGAATACTAATGGACAGGGAGATTAGGCACTAGCTCTTAAAAAGTACGGTGGGCAGACAATCTCCTAAACAGAATTATATCCTTCTAAATCCAGTAAAGTCACTGCTTAGGAGGATAGGACTGCCAACTGTACCCCACAATCCTTTCCCCCTTGCCTGATTTCTAGACTGATTCCAGTGCTTTGGAAGGACATGGCTGCATTCTCCCATGTGGTAAAGCTTTTACTTGTTAAGCATTGTATGAAACTAAATTTCTGTTTTTTCCCCCCCTATAGTTGACAATTTAACTAGTGGCAATTCATAATGGAGTATATACAACCCGGAGCGGGGTGTGTGTGGCATTTGCCTACATTATACTAAGAACCTTACCATATTCCCGTTTCTCCACATTTATAGTTGGTAATGGGCAGAAGAGAATTCCCCCCCCCACGCTGTGAGGACTAGTGCACAACATATGACTGACTCCCTTGGTAATTCATGTTGCACTTAATAAATTCTGTGTGGTACTTGTGTTTAATCTTGGTGTCAGGATGATACAGACGCAGGGCAAAGAATGTCATTCCGTTTTCCATCACTCTAATCAGCTTGCTTCAGCATCGACTCTGCATTTAGCTGAGCTGATATTCAGCGAAGTGACATCTGAGGATACTCTGCATTTTACATGTTCACAGAATTAAAACAAAACACTAATTTTAGGAGGGCTTAAGTCTGCTGACTTTTATGTAAAGGACTACTCTCATATAACCTGCAGTTTTATCTAGATGTCGAAGCAGCTTTTCTACTTATTCTGAATTATGGATGATTTATGTTAGTTTCTCTGATGAGCCCTATACATCCCAAGCTGCTGAGTTTGTTGACAGTAATGCTTTTGGATATCTCCCCCCTCCCTTTTGTTAATAATCCTTTAAGATTTCCAGATGGAAGAGCTGTGTTAAATTTAAAGTACCTTCCCTGCAGTCAAGCAGTATCAATTTTCAAGGAAATTGATCCTTGATAATTGATACCTACAATCCATTCCACTGGAGTATCAGTGATGCCAACACCAAAACCAATTAACTAAGCCACAAGTCAGTTGAAGCTATCTTACATTAGTGTGATCAAATCGCCTTTTCTGGTCTCTTAAGATTCAGGAATGTAACCCTTTGCTCTCAGTGGTTTGGCAGGAAATTCCTGCAAGTCTAATCTTGAAGCCAGGAACAGTGTATTTCCCCCAGGCTAGAAGAAAATAACACTTACAGAAGGCTGGGCACATATGTTTAAATGGAAATGTACCTTTCTGTTCACGGGGGGGGGGAGAGGGGGGATTGTTCCATATGTGGAAAGATTTCTCCCTGAGTAGAAGGGACACTTCCCGCAGCAGAAATATTGTAGTTAGATATGCAGATTCTGTATTAGTTAACCATAGAAATACAGTTCTGACACTATTTTGAGGGTATGCTGGTAGGCTATAAGTCACAGTAACCTTGCTGAAGCAGGGCAGGTTTAAGTTTAGTTAATGCTTGGGTGGGAGTCTTCCAAGGGAACCCTATGTAAGCTGCTTAATTTCCATGTGGGAAACAGTGTGGGAGATTAGTAGTATTGCTGTCAATGGTGGAACCAGTGTAGAGATTCATATTGTGTCCTAGTTCTAGAAGTCTTCTTCACTGTTGTAGACCATTGTAGCAAAGGAGGCCTACATGCTTGTGGTGAGGCGATGCAATGACATTCTGATCAGCATAATAGGCTTATGCATGGGCAACTCTAGAATACACGAAAGCAAATAAAACTTCCAGAGCTAGTACCAGTTAGATTTCTAGTTTGCCAAGTTCCCCCAGCCACTGGTGGGGGATGGGGCAGGTAGGGTTGCCAGATCCAGGTTAGAAAATGCCTGGAGATTTGGGGATGGGCCTGCTCAGGACAGAGACCTCAGTGGGGTACAATGTCATAGAGTCCACCCTCCAAAGCATCCATTTTCTCCAGGGCAAGTGATTTTGGTAGTCTGGAGATGAGCTGTAATTCTGGGGGATCCCTAGGTTCCCCCTGGAGGCTGGCATTCCTAGATGATAGGAACATGAAATGTATTCCAGCGGAGTTAGGAAGTTTGAGTATCCCATTGGAGATGCCATGTCCACCAAACCTGTTTTGGTGGGAACCACATCGCTGAAGTGATCTCTAATTTTATGTAACCTCAGTTGAGAGAAGAAATTGTGGATTGGTTAATGGAGGGTATTTGTGTGTGTGTGTGTTTGTGAAAATGAGAATGTAATACTGCCTGCAGCTCAGTGGCTCCTTTTCCCAACTAGGGTGGAATTACTAGTAGGCAGAAGAAAGGAGAATGCAGTTTCAAATCAGTTCCCCAAGCCACCTTTTACTCTTTACAAGTAGAACTCAAAATATGAACATGGTCTATTCAACAAAGAATGGTGGGAGACCAAAGTAAGATGCACATGCATAATTACTCAAAATTCAGCAAGGTGTCTGAATCTGGAAGCACAGATGTGATAATCTTTTACATCTAAGCTTCTTCAAAATTTCTTTCACAGTCTTTCTTTCAACTTGGCTGGTGTGCTACTAATATAGCCAGATTTATGCACAAGTTATGGTAAGTGCAGTTTGTGGCCTCTAAATAAAGAAAAATCTGCAAAATTATCATTTGGGGGGTAATTCTTCAGGGGCCCTTAAAGTTGACATAGTTTAAGGCCTCAGCACCTCTTAATCTGGCCCTGATTCAGCTACTGCTGCTCTTGGTGATGTTATAGGTCTGCAGAGACTGCCTCTCTCTTTAGGGCCATCACGAACCTGCATCGTTCTTGGCACAGGACACTCATTCTCAGATCATTTTTCTTCTTCTCAGAAATCCCTCTTGGTCTGTTTCTTTTTCTTTCTGTACCCCCTTCAGTTCCCCCTTTAGTGTGAAAATTTCATTTCCCTCAAATGCCACTGGGGGCCAAACCCACAGGGTTACACTAGAAAAATCAGACATCACTTGTTATAACTGATATTAGTACAATTTTTGTCCCACTTTTTCTCTAAGGAGCTCAGGGTGGCTGACACCGTTCAGTGCTCTTCTGTTTTATATTCTCAATAACCTTGTGGTGTAGAAAAAGAGTAGCCATGTTAGTCTGTCTGTAGCGGTAGAAAAGAATAAGAGTCCTGTAGCACCTTAAAGACTAACAAAATTTGTGGTATGGTATGAGCTTTTGTGAGTGACTGCTCACTTCTTCAGAACCCCTGCGGAGTAGGTTAGCCTGAAACTAAGTGACTGGGCCAAGGTCACCCAACAAGCTTCATGGCAGAGTGGAGAACTGAACCTGGGTCTACCAGGTCCTAGTCCACTTGACACTTATCATTACACCATTTAGAATCTTAACCAGATAGTGATTAGTGTCTCCATGACAAAGTCGCTTGCTCTTTGAATCAAGGTGGATCTTGATTACATTCTATTTTAAGCTTTACTGTGTTAAAATAATTGTTTTGACCAGGGGGGTTTTGTAGAAAAAGCCCAGCAGGAACTCATTAGCATATTAGGCCACACCCCTGACTGCATAGCTCATTAGCATATTAGGCCACACCCCTGCTACCAGAAGTGTGGTCATCCAGCCACACCTACCTTTTGCTTCTTATTTTGTTGACCTTGTTTGTTGTCAAAACCCAGGGCTTTTTTGGAGCAGGAACTCCTTTGCATGTTAGGCCACACACCCCTAATGTAGCCAGTCCTAATGAGTTTCTGCAGTTGGGTGTGGCCTGTTATGCTAATGAGTTCCTGCTGGACGTGGCCAACTTGGGAGCAAGCCGGAACTCCGTTCCTGTGCGTTCCTGCCCAAAAATAGCCCTGGTTTTGAACACCTGGTCAAAATTGACTGGTGTAGAGCCACCAGTGTTCTCAGTTCTGGAGTAAATGAGCCTCTTGTAACTTCTGGAAAACTTTTTTAGTATTCCCATAATGCTGTTTTTTTATTAAATTAGCCTCCTAATATTAATCAAAGATTTAAAAAAGCCACTCACATTTGAAGCTGTAAAGGAAAACTCCCATTGGGCAGCGTTGGAAAGTAAAGGAGCTTCAGATGTGCAAGTAGAACACAAATCCTTGGGTAAAGGTATTGTCACAGGTACTGCAGAAACATGAATATGTGATACTACCATATACTGTACATTGGTCCCATTAGCCTAGTGTTGTCCTAACTGGCAGTGGTTCAGTGTGGCCTTAGGTAGTTTCCTGGCCTTCTGTAAGACCATTTTTAGCTGGAGACAGCAGGAGTTGATCTTGGCTCATTGCGCTTGGCAGAACATGTACGGAATTGCTATGGCCCCTTTCAAGAGATTGTGTATCTCTGCTTCCTGTAGAATGCTGAAATGGACAATTTACTGCATTTTATGCTAGGATGAATCTCTTGTTCTGATATCTTTGTTCCAATCACATGGCTGGATATTTCAAGGGTTTTTTTGGTATTCTTTATTGGATATTCCTGACAATTGCCCTGTATGCAGAAAAGAAAACTTTGAAGTCAGTGGCCTTAGAATGGTATTAGGATTGTGCTGTTAGGCATCATTCATTGCTGAAAACTGCTGTGACTCATACTGTACTGAGAAAGGAAAAATGAATATCTTATGTATAATAGATTAATATTAAATATTGAAATGTCTGGATTAAAATGTTTGTAGCTTTTACATTATGTATTGAACTGCATATTTTCCCAACTGGCTAATTTAAATGTTACATTTCATATCCACATGCTTTTATCAAGAACAGCTGTTTCTAAAGCAAGGGCAAAATAAATTTGTGAACAGGGAATTGAACAATTGAAATTTTTGACATGTGCTTTCAGGTGACTCCATTTATCAATCTGTTGGCCATGTTTTATTTATATATTGCATTTTGTTACATTAAGACTGCAGTTCTGTGCAAACTTTCCTAGGAGTAAGCCTCATTAAACACAGTAGGACTTCTGAATAATAATAATAATAATAGATTGGATTTATACCCCGCCCTTCACTGACCAAAGGCATTTCAGAGCGGTTTACAAACTCCTTTCCCTTCCCCTCCCCTCCCCACAACAGACACCCTGTGAGGTAGGTGGGGCTGAGAGAACTTCTGACAGAAACTGCTCTTTTTCAAGGACAGCCGTGCCAGAGCTTGTGACTGACGCAAGGTCATATCAGCAGGTGCAAGTGGAGGAGTGGGGGAGTCAAACCCAGTTCTCCCAGATTAGAGTCCACGCACTTAACCACTACACCAAACTGGCTCTCTAGCTAGTGTTGGAATATAGAGCACAGAGATTCTATGTTAAGTTACAGTGACATCAGGAGCTAAGAAAAGCTATAGTGTATGGAAGGCCTTCATTTATTCTTTGGCTATTAAGTGAAGTATTTAGACAGATCTCTGGGGCAAGGAGTTCTGAAGGGTGGGTATAATTAAGAGAAAAAGGCCTTGTCCCCGTTGCAACAAATCTAAAATTTCAAATGCATGCTTCCAGCCTAGAGGTCATTAGTGGATCTTTGGGAAGGAATTTTCTCTTGGGTCAAACTGTGTAGAGGCTTTATGGAAGGAGAATGCATAGCGTAGATTGCAACTTGCTTCCCTGAACCCTCTGGGTCAGTTGTGCTGCTCACCCTTTACAAAAGCTACTTGATGTCACAGAAAGGTATGACTTTCCACAAACCAAGAAAAAACTAGCTAACTACCATTGACTGAACTCTGTGTGTACGGAAAATACAGGGGACCCTTGCAAAAATCCACAAGCTCCATCTCGAAACTTTAGTGGCTCCCCTGTTTCCCCTGCACAAAAGCACTGGAATAATTGTGATTACATCAGAAATACATCCCCAGCAGCTCAGAACTTTACCCTCACTCTGCCTTTCCCTATTAATCTGCACTATAATTCTAGACCATGGCTCATCAGGTAAAGGGTGGGAAAGCTTTAAAGGGGTGGGGAGATGACAGGCAGCAAGCTGCAGTGTGCCACCATTTTGAAAGTGGACCTTTGCTCCGCCCCCTATCCCTGTAGCACTGATGGAACCTAGTGTCCACAAGGATGCTCCCCTTTAGCTATTTCACATATTCCCCTTTGACAAGGGGAGGAAAAATATTTGGGGGGGACTAAGTTGGTCTTACATCGTCTTGTACAAAGATGACCTTTATAATGTAAATTAATGAATGTTCTCGTGGTCTGCTTTGAAATGACAATACTAGTAGCAGTAAGCATTAGCTTTTTGCATTTGTCCTTATGCATACTTATATTTGAAACTTCATTATGATAATTCATTGTCGGTATGTTTTATTACTTATTGTGATAAGGGCAAATCAGAGAAAAATGGCATACTTAAAATATATATTTAAAACACTTGCAAAGGTTTCTAAAAATACACAGAAATGCATGAAGGTGCTTTATACTTAGAATATTGGTCTGTCAGGGTTAGTATTGTCTGTTGGCCAGAATTTTAGAAGTCTGTTACATACCCTAATAATAATTATATTTTTTTTACTGGTGATTAAGCCTCAGAGAAGATGCTGTATGACTGAGCCGTAGCTCCATATATGGTGATTGTAGCTTCTTTCTTTAAACCAGATCTTGATCTCATCAGGTCAGTGGTAGTATTGGAACATGCCATCAAGTTGCAGCTGACTTGTGGTGATCCTGTAGGGTTTTCAAGACAAGAGACGATGTCTGCCTCTGTGTGGCGACTGTAGTATCCCTTGGTGGTCTCCCATCCAAATAGTAACCAGGGCCAATCCTGCTAAGCTTCTGAGTACAACCCCCAATTTCTTGTTAACAAAATGATTTTTTGTGTGCGTGCTGAGTTGATAAGTATTCTAAAAATCATTTGGGGAGGTTTTTCTCTAGTGTCATAGTAGATGATATAGTTTGCTTAAATTATACCTACGTAGTTATCACCTTGTATATATATTGTCTGTATCTCTGCTATATGCCACATTTTCCTGTCAAATTCTGTGTGAAAATCAGTATGTAGGTTTCTATATCCATATAAATAAGATTAATTTATATCCTTCCAATTTTGTGTATGTGGGAAGTGTCATTTCTGTGAGTTACCTGTTGCTTATGGATGAGATTTTTGTCAGATCCATGTTTAGCCATTTATCTTATGGGGCTAGGTTAGGGTGATTTATCTTTTGGGGGTCTGATTGGGTGAATTAAAATGCCAGTGTGTGCCATGGGAACTCTCTGTCTTTTTTTTTATTCTACACTTTAGAGTCCTGCATAACCATTGCTCTGGACCTACATGACTGGTGAATTGCCTAGTAGCGCTGGTAGTTTGTCGTCAAATAAATACTCTGTATGCTTGTAATGCGAGGCACTTTATAGTAGTTAATTGAATCGTCAGCTCCAAGATCCATCAGAGGCCTGTCCATGATACTTGACACTTAACTATGCTACAAGGATTTCTGTGTCTTTTCAGATATTTGAGATCCACCAACCTGTGTTGGGTAAGAGCATGAATGATGAGTACTACTCCCTGGTTTGAATTTAATGGGTGGCCTTTGGACAACTACTATCTCTCATGAACAGCAGCTTCAGCAGTTGAATTGCATTCTATACCTGTACAAGGCTGCTTGTTCTATAGAAGAGTGAGTGTGTTGTAAACCTTCCTAGGCTGCCTTCCCTCTCCATCCCACAACCTCTGACGGTAAATCAGAGCACAGTAATACATGCCACTTTGTGCACCATTCTTGCAGCTGAATAGAAATAGAAAGCTGCGGTCTGAAAAGGTTAGGCACCCTTTTAATGTATCACTGAACAACAGAGACATCTGGAAGTTGTGATTACACCTATCTTTGCACCCAGACACAACTAACACAAACTGCCCTTGGCATTTACGATCAGAAGCAATGCAATTCAGAATCAATTAATCCTACCATAAAATATGTCTCCTTGTTTATTAATGCAAAAGAAAAATAATTCCACAAGAGTACTTCTCCTCACCTAAGTTTAAGGATGTAGAGCAGGTTTTCAATTCTCAAATGTAGCTGAGGTGCAGACCTGCATTCCTATTATCCAGTGTTTGATATTACTCACTTTTAATTTTATTATCCCTGTGGTTTCCTGCCAGTCAAGGACATGCTGCTTTAACATGTCTTCTCCAAAGGTGGCCCCAAGTTATTGTACTTTTAGATGTAGTTGGCCATTACTGTTGTTGATAGCATTGGGCTGTTCTGGTAGGTTTCTATAAACCATGTGTAGCCTACACAGTGTAGGATTTTTTTTCTGTTTTTTTTCATACTCCTATTTTTTAGTTGCTTCAATTCTCTCTCTGAGGTGGTGGACATCTTGGTGGGTGATTCCCACTGCCCATTCAGGGAAGCAGGAACAACTCCCCACCTTCCTGTCTCTGCTGTGGGTGTCATCCCCTTTCCTAGTTCTTTTCCTGCCTCATTAGGGAGAGCAGCATTAAAGCAGGCTGTGCCACATCTACTCTCATTTTTCTTCCTTCTTCCAACCCTTCAGTGTTTATTTCTACTCTCATTTCCTTCACTTTGACTATCCATCTCTCTCAAAACTCCTCTCCTCGAGCCTGTGACCTCAGGAGGAAGCAAGAGAAGAATGAGAGTCTCTGTCAGCTTAGGTAGTCATTTTCTATTTGGGGGCTTTCACAGCATGTCCTTCCGGCCTCTCAAAACATGGGGCAACTAGAGGGCAACAACAGCTTCCTCTCTGAGGAGGAACTGAAAGCCCCTCTCATCAGTGACGCCAGGGACTGGTGAGGTTGGCAAGAACTGCAGCAGGCTTGCTTCAGCACCCATAACCAAACTGACCCAGCTGGAGCAGCAAGAATGTGCAAAAAGTGCTGTCTTTCCAAAGCAGCCGCTTTGAGTCTATTGACTGTGAATGGCAGCCATTTTGCACGCCCAGACAGAGGCTGCGGAGAGGGTCCTCTTACCTCTGTAAGTCCTCTGGACGATACCTCGTGATAGAGACCAACAATGTCAGAGAGTGCAGCAACAGCACCCACGGAGCTGGGATCCCAATCGGATGGCCACACATCGGGCTGGTATATGGGTAACGTAAAAGAAAGTGGGTCCACTCTCCCCCCTGAATTCATTTCCCTCATTAGACAAACCATGAGGAAGGAAATCAAAAGCTTTTGCCACAGGGGAGGCCTTAGAGCAGGCAGAGCACACTCCAATACCTCCTCTTCACCTTCTCCACCAAGGCAGGACAGTTCGGGGGAAAACGCATCAGCAAAAAGAAGGCTTAACTGGCTCACCAAAGTGGCCCAGAAAGAGTCTACTGATAGGAAGAGGGGGTGAGAAAACACACAATAGGGGGGCAGATCTCTCTTTTGATAGTAATCTAGATGACAGGGAAGAGAGGGAGTTTCTCTCTGACAAAAGAGTAAGCTGAAATTGATATTCTTGAGCAGTCTGTTAGATTTTTAAGTCCAATAATTATCAGTAACTGTTACCAAAAATTATGACAGCCTTAGAGTTTCAAGAGGCCCCCACAGGAGAGGATCAAGCCTTTAATGTTTTCTGATCACAAAAGTTGACCAACAGGAAATAAGGAATTCTTCCCCAGATCTAGTACAGCTGAGAGAGTTTTTCGGTTCCCAGAATTTTTTGAAAAACAATTAAAAGGTGAGTGGGTCAAGCCCATGGGAAACAGTAAAATATTCAGGATTTATTTTAAAATTATATGTCTTGTCCATCTTTTGCTAATGAGCTTTTGCAGATAACCCTGGTCGATGCTCCAGTTACTGCATTGCAGTCCTCCAGTCTCTTTTCAGAAGATGGCCAAGGTTTTATCTGGGATAATCTGGACAAGAGAGCCAACTTCAGTCTAAGGAATGCCCATGAAACCACAGCTAAGGCAATCATGGCATCTGCTACAGCTTCCATAGTGTCTAGAGCAGCCATAGTGTAGACCAGAAGGATTATTTAGCTTCTTCTGGATAACAGTTGTCACCTCAGCAAAGAGGCCAACAGAATCTTTAAAGCTATTCCCTTTACAGCAAATACCACCCTAGATTAATTGAATTTCTCTTCAAGGGCCATGGCCTCAGCAGCCACAGCCAAGCGGACACTATAGCTGCATGCCTGGCAAGCCAACTACCAGTCCAAGGCAATAGTCACAGCTTACCCATTCGAAGGGGACAGGTTGTTTGATGATGCTCTCGACAAGATCCTGGTGGAGACCGGGGATAAGAAGACACTACCTAGAACACTGAGGTGCAATGATAGGAGGCCCTTTGGGAACTCTTCCTTTCATTCCCAATATACATTACCCAGATTTAAACAAGACAATAGAAGACCCTGTTCGGTTCGTCAAGACAGTCTTTCAGAAGAGGATCTTTCAACCCCAGATTTAGCAAGCAGTGAAGCAACAGGCCAGAAAGAACTGATCAGGATGGAAACTCTTCCAAAGCATGACTTGTCATTGGTTCCCATGGGGGGGACAGCTCCTCCACTTCTGGGATGTCTGGATCAACCCTTAAGCAGACAGCTGGACAGCAGAGATGGGTACCAATGGGTACACAATAGAGTTTGCAGACCTCCACCAGAACAATTTCTTAATCTCCCCCTTTCACAAGAACCCAGACAAATGGGTGAGAACGAGCAAAGCGATCTAACACCTTCTCAGTATTCAGGCTATCGAGTTTGTATCTGATTTGGAAAGGGGACGTGGAGTATATTTAATTTTCTTTATTCAAAAAATGGGGACTGGAGAGCAATTTTGGAGCTGAAATACCTCAACAAATTCATGAAGCTGAGGCCCTTCAGAATAAAAACTCTCCGAGAGTCTTCTCCAAGATCTAGATCAATCCAGTTGTAAAACTAAGGGAACAGGGCATCTACATCCCCACTTATGTGGATGACTTGTCGATCAGATTCAGTTCCAGGCTCAAATCATGGGAAGACACAGAGACAATTATTCAATGCCTGCAAACTCATGGATACTAAATCTGCAAAAGAGTTCCCTGGAACTGGTGCAGCACCTGGAATGCCTTGGTGTCGGCATAGACAACACATCCAACTGCCTCTTCCTGATGCATAAAAAGGCAAGAAAGAAGAAAGAGATGTCCGTGTCAATTATCAGAATCAAATCATCCTCATTGATGATGCTCGCCAAGCTAATGGGCCTATTGATCTCAAGCATAGACACAGTCCACCGGGGAAGCTTTCATATGAGATATCTACAGCAACTACTGAGACCCTTTCAGTTCCAGGCTATGAGAAAAGAAGATTTCTCCATTCAAGTTCCACTCAGAGTGAAGATCAGCCTTGTTTGGTGGACCTCCTACAGGGCAAGAAATACTGGATCCTGGAGGTGAAGAAGATCTTCACAGATCCTAGCCTGTTGGGATGGGGAGTGACATTGGATGAGGAGCCAGTAACAGACCAAGACAGAAGCAAAGTTACCTATCAACCTCCTGGAACACTGAGCCATCTATCTTGCTCTACTCCACTTTGGTCTGCAGATAGCTCATTATCATGTTCTAATAAGGACAGACAATATGTCAGCAAGGACATACCTTAACAAACAAGAGAAATCCAGATCCACTGCATTCCACAAGGAGGCGACCAGGATCTTAACGTGGTCAGAGAAGAACCTGGCTTCAATCAAAGCAGAACACATAAAGGGAACGGCAAACATCCAAGCAGATTGGCTTACCAGACAGACAATTCAAGACAAAGAATGATCTCTCAAGAAGTATCTTTTCTGGCTAATCACAAATCACTTTGGTTCCCCGTTGGTGGATCTCTTCACATCACCAACAAACCACCAACTTGACCGGTTCTTCACCATGTTCTTCCATCCCAAAGCCAAAGCAACTGATGCCCTAACATCGTACTGGCTGAAGGGGCTACTGTTCACCTTTTTCCCCATACCAATTGTACCCAAACTGATCAAGAAGATCAAGGAGCAGGAGAGAGAAGTCATCCTAGTGGCACCTTTCTGCCCCCATTGACCGTGGTTTTCAGGCCTACAGGAAATGTTGACAGATCCACCCGAGACTTCCTGTATCACTGGACATGCTTCACAAGGTCCAATTTGGCATCCACATCCAGAGTGGTTGCATTTGATTACCTGGAAATTGACAGGAGCAACTTTCTTCAACTAGGCTATGAGAAGTCACAGATATTCTTTTGGCTTCCAGAAGGCAATCGACTAACAGGATTTGCAGTGCTTCATGGAAAACACTTGTTAGGTGATGCAGGAGGAAAGGAGTCGATCCTTTAAATCCTCAACTCAAATCTGTTTTGACCTCCCTATAAGAAGGATTTGACAGAGGTCTAAAGGCCCCCACTCTTAGATGACAGGTTGCAGCAGTATCCACAGTTTTGCTTCAAGTCAAAGGCTTCAGTCTATCAAGACAACTCCGTCTACAATGCTTTTTTCGGGGCACAGCCTTGTAAGATCCACCACAGGTACATAAGTTTTCCATATGGAAGCTACAGATGGTACTTTCTTCCCTTGCAAGACTACCCTTTGAGCTGGTTGGGGAAATCTCCCTGAAGTGGTTGAGGATGAAAATCCTCTTCCTCGTAGCATTCACATCCGCAAGAAGAGTATCAGAGCTCGGTGTGCTCTCTGTCAAGCCCAAGCTGTGTGTTTTCCTCAAAGACAAAGTAGTTCTGAGAAATGATGCAGCCTTCAGGCCAAATCCTGCCTTCCACAGGTCTCAGAAGATCTGCCTTCCATCCTTCTGTCCAGACCTCAGTCATCTGAAGGAAAACACATGGCACATGCTGGCTATGAGGAGAGCACTTAAGACGTACATATGCAGAACTGAGTATATTAGGAAAACAGACACCCTGTTCATATCCATCTCTCCACCAAATATAGGACATTTGTAGAAGAAGTCTGCAAGGCAGACTTGGTCATCCATCTTCACTTTCATAAGGCATTATCAGATAAATGCATATAACTCAGCCGATGCTTTGGCAGAAGAATGCTTCAGCATATTATAGATGCAGACAACAATGACCCACCTTGGATATGAGGACACTGCTGTGGGAGGTCCCATCAAGATGTCCTCTGCCTCAGAGGGAGAATGGAACATTTGATACTTACCAAGAAGGGTCCTTCTCCTCTGAGGAAAGGAGGACATCTTGTTCCTCCTGAAGTCATTGTCAAACAAGCCATCAGCAAGATCATTTCCTGTCACAACTGTTTTTACTTACCTTTTTCTCTCTTGTTCCATTTTACAGTTCTGTCATGTTTTATTCCACTTACAGAGTGAAGTGTACCTTAACTGCTTTTGGGAACTGAGAAGGGAGGGGGTGACTCCCACAGCAGAGACAGGAAGGGCAAAATATTTGTTCCTGCCTCCCTGAATGGACGGTGGGAATCACCCACAACAGTAAGTATCCAATGGTCTGTTCTTATAGTGAAACAACTTAAGGATGTGTCAAGAACACTGCTTTTCCCCAGAGGATTGCATATCATTGCATACATTTCCCATGGGTGGAAGGTTTATGATTCAGAATTTCTGTTTCCCAAGTCTATAATTTAGACTCTGTTGCTTCTTCGTCCTTTTTACCAAGGGGAACTGTTGGTCTTTCTGAATTATATGAGCCCCATAATTGACCAAACCAGCTCATGAAGCAAATCAGAACTTAATGGGCTTCCTGTCTGTGAGTGATGAAATGCTATGGTTCACAGAATCATAAGGTAGAATTGGTATCAACTTAAAAAAAAATCCTGCCTAAGCATCTGCAGTGAGATGCTATTAACTCTTCCTCAGTACTGCGTGGCGAGTACTTGTATAGTTTCTTCTTAAAAGCCTTTAAGGAAAGCAGTTTTTAACTTACTTAATTGGCTGACTAGTTTCACAGGTAAGAACTTTTCCTGAGATCTGTAGTGCCCTTCCTACAGGTTAAACTCATTGCTAGTCTTATTCTGTCTGAGTTTACTAGAATTTTCATTCAAGTGGTTATTTGGAACAAAAGTGGTAGGTGCTCTGTTGCCTAACTGAACACGCTGTATCAGTACAATATATATATAACTTTAGAAAAAGTTAAGGCAAATTTATATAAAGCTGCTTCAAGTAACCTCATGAAAGTGAGCTAATGTCCAGATAACTGTAATACTTCAGTCAGAGTGCTTCAGGTTCTGCAACTCAACAAATTCCAGTTGCTTTATTGTTATTACTCTTAACTGGCTAGACTGGGGTCCTTCCCTTCAGCTTAATGTAGTGCTAAGATTGGTGGTAGCAAAACTCTGGATTTAATTTAATTAATTTAAAACATTTATTAGCTGCCTTTCTTCCTTACAGTGCTGAAGGTGGCTTACAACATAGATAAAACACAACATGAAATATATCAAAAATATAAAAACTAAAATTTAAAATCACAACCCAGAACTACTAGTAAAATTAACCACATGCGGTCCTAAATAAAACTATCTTCAATTGCCTCCTAAGTATCAAAAGTGAGGGGGCCAGGCCCACCTCTCTGAGAAGGTAGTTCCATAATTGTCATGCTGTCACTGAAAAGGCGCTCTCTCATGTACCCACCAAATGAGTTTCTTTGCTTAATTGGACAGTCAGGGGGACCTCTCTCTGCGATCCTAATTCCTGGGCGAGCAATCAAATTATGTAGATGTTACCTTTTCATCTTCTGTTATGAACATTTGACATTATATGTATATATACATGGCCCATATAAAGTATGCTGTTTTAGTAACTACCATTTTGGTGACTAAAATAGATTTTGGGAGAAAAGGGTACATAAATTAATTGCTAAACCTGTCTTTGGTACGTATTTGTGGTAATAATAACATGTTCTAGATGAGGGTACTTGAGCATTCATGGAATGAAGCTTCACTGCTTTTAAGGCATGTTTCCAGGTTAAATACGTTGAAGATAATATAGCTTTTGTTATCACATAAAACTAGCACAATTGAGGAGCTGTAACCAAAATTTTATTCTTGGTAGTAATTAAGTGTCAACAGAAAAAGTGAAATGCCAAAGCATCCCCACTGTATTTAGTATTATTTGGTTTGAGTAACAAGTTAGTGTTAGCAATGTAATACTGATAGCATCTTGCCTTGGCTGCAAATTTCAGTGGGCACACTCTTTCTAGTACCTCATTGCTAGAACTCAGATAAGCAGAACAAAAGAAGCATTCATGTTTGTCTAAGATGCTATGCTGGAATAAATTGGTTGGGTTTGGTTTTCAGTAAAATCTGTTTCTTAAAAGAGTTCATTGTAAGAACATAAGAACAGTAAAATCAAGTAATGCTTAAACATTATCGAGGTAATGTATTCTTTGTGTGTGATCAAGGAAGTAGAAGTCCATATACAAAAGAGTATGTTTCGTTGTCAGAGGATGTGGTTTTTGAGATGTGTACAGAAGCCAAAACACTTGAAGGAGAACATAAGGCATAAAATCCTGTAATAAAAACAAGTCTCCACATTTCTTGTTAGATAATACCATGCTTGTGGTTGGTCCAGATTTTTTTACTCTATTATTTATTCACATAAGTTTCAAAACAGTGCGGTGGTGCAGGTAGTAAATCACACCTGCTATAACATCAAGCAAACAGCCACTGTGGCCCACCATTATATATAATGTCCCACCATGGCCGGGGTGAGCTCCCGGTCCCAGTCTCAGCTCCCGCCCACCCAGCGGTTCGAAAGCACTCGCAAGTAGATCAATGGTGACTTCAGCAGCAACGGCAGCAGCAGCGGCAGGCAGAAGCAGCGCTGACGACTGAACCTGGCAGTGGGTGGAGCTACGAGGCGCAGGCAGCGTGACGGTGCGGCGCGGCGGAGCCTATGGGACATTGGCCGGAAGCCGAAGCCTACACGGGCCTGCGCATCGAAGATGGGCCTGCCGCGGGAAGCCTCCTGGCCCAGGAAAAAGATCTACGCCAGGGGCTCGAGGACATCAAGGCTGAAGCACGGTCGCCTGAGGCCTCACCGGAACAAAGACAAGAAGCCCTGCTTGGGTGCTGGTAGGATGTCCCTTCCCTATAAGACTGTGGCCCTAGTTAGGTGATGATTAAATTGTGTAAACCCCTCTGAGACCCCTTGGGGGGGTCTGAGCGGTATAGAAATCGAAACTATAAATAAATAAATAAAATAATCTGTATGTTAAACATACTGTCTGTTCTTCATGTGTGTTAAAATAAAATAAAAAGTATTTTAAAAATCAATAAAATAATAAACAAACTGGCAACATTGTCCTACCTATAGCTGTCTCTTGATTTTAGTAGTCACTGAATTGTGGCATACTCGTAGGGGTTCTTCTTGGCAGGGGATACCCATTTATGCTTCTGAAAATATTTTTAAACATTTACTTTTTGTGTTTGAACATCTGTGTGATAACGTTGTGTTACTTAAAATTAATTTTTTCGGTAGGATGTTTGCTGCACTTAGGAAAGAAGGCTTCATATATCATCACGTTTAGCCTTTATTGGAACTTGTTTCAAATTGACACGTATACCCTCTTTTGAGAATTGATAGTTGGTTCAAATCCAGTCTAGTTCTCTGTTCTGCTTAAGCAGTCGAAGCATTGTGTCAGCACAAGAGTTTTAGTACTGTGTGCAAATCATTTCTAAAGGTGGTACCTCTGCTCAGTTCTTGCCTTGAACACCCCATGAGGTAGAACTTCATGGGGTTGCCATGAGTCCATTGCAGCTTGATGGCACACTTCACCTTTATATTAGATTCATTGTTGCCATCTGTACACATGTTCATTTTTTCTTGCCGTGCCTTCTAGTCAAACAGGTTTTCCAACTGTTCATAGCTGTTTATAGCTCTTCAAATTGTACCTTGGGAAACTTAAATTGGTGGCTTTGGTTAGTGTCTGTGACATCATTTGCTCCTGACATGGCAGACCTGTCTGAAGGGATAGGTGCTTATTCCCTTCTCCACCTGAGCTCCCATGTAGCCCTATAAAAATGGTATGAAGTTGGCTGCCCCCTCCCTCAGTGCAATTTCCTGCTATTTCAAGATTTCTACTCCCCTTGGAGGAGTGAGAGCAAAACACACACACCTTTTGAAACATGGCGCTGGAAGCCACATGTGCCCTGTTGGGCTTTCTGAACTCTAAGACTTTTTTTTCCGTCTTGCCAGAGTTTTGGTAAACAGAAATGATGGTTGACCTCTCTGAAGTGCCCTTCTCAGGAAAGATCAAGAAGCCTCACAACGTATACTCAGTTTGCCACACTTTGTTTTAAAAGAAGGCCAGAGAAACAAGGAGGGAAAGGTGGATTAGCTTCTCTGGAGGGGAGACAGAGGGAGTGCAGCCTCACTGTTAGTTGAGACAGTACTGTGAATCAAAGTAGAAGCCATAACAGTGTGAAGGAGGAAACAGCTCCCTGTTACTCTACAGGAATGGCCCTCAGTACACAGTCTCACAGGGGGATTATTTAACTAGGAAGATTAATTTATGCTCCCAATAGCAGTTTGCATTGTAATAAAGCAGGAAGCTGTGAACTTTTTAGCCAGAATTTACCAAACTGGGGTGGTTACCAAACTGAGGTGGCTGGGGAATTTACAAAGCTAAACACCCGTGTTCAAAATTAACGTCAAGCACCTGTGCAAATTCAGCCTGAGCCTTTTTAAAAATGATAAGACATTACAAAACCTAAGAGTTGCTATAAATAGCCTGGAGGTACAAGCTATTTAACTTTGGTGAAACATGACTTCCCTGGTTTCCATGGTTATGTGCATTTGCAGGCTAATCAGCGACCCAGTTAAATGAAAGTACTCACTTTTAAGCTTACTTGGTTCTATGCAAGCCAGTGAGACTAAAATTGGTGTAAATCAAAGTAATTTGGCTTCACTCAGCTATGGACTATGTTGCTAACAATAATTATGTAAATATTGTCAGAAAGAGAACCAAGTGTATTCAAGAGTGTATGCTTTGGAGAACCTGAGTTGGGGAAGTGGCTGACATTCCAGCCATGTAGCCTTACTGAAGCTGCAGTCCGTTGCACAGACTTGAAAGTAAGCCCCCCTGATCACAGTGGCATTTATTTTCCAAGTAAACAGGCTTAGGATCAGCCTATAACTTGTACCAGTAAACAGGGCAGTCTCCAACTCAATAACAACAGTGAAGTAATGCTAAAAACGGCAGCAGTGATAATTACAACCCTATACAGCTTCTTCAACCAATTTCATTGGCACCCATAAGCAACTCTCTTAGCACTTCAGGGAAGAAGGAACCAGTTGCTATGCAGCAGCATCATGATTGCGCCAGTATTAACCCTCTGTTTACATTCTCCTGCAGGGGCAGAAATAGCAGCCCTAAAGGCTTGAATACAGGTTTTTCACAGGCCATGTCATAGACTTGTTCTAAAAACCATGCTTCTCAGGCACATGGAAGAGGGATGATTTGGATCAGGACAGAGAAAAGAGTCCTAGAGCTCCCTTCCTGCACTGTTTTCTTGACCAGAATGGCCCAGGGAAGTTGCTGTTTGTCACGCTGAGGGTTTATGGAGGTTTTCCTGACAGAACAAACAGAAGCTCTCTGGGGCATTTCAAGTCAGGAAAATGGTGCAGGGAGGATGCCCAAGCCCCCCCCCACACACACACACTGTGTTCACGACAAATGGAGGCCTGCATTCCTGAGAAATACAGAGTAAATTAAGCAAACTCCAGAGCACGATGGAAAGGGGGAGGGGCCTGGTGTGATGTGGTTCATGGGGTCGCGAAGAGTCGGAGTTGACTGTGTGACTGAACAACAGCAACAACAACAGAGTTCCTGGAACACATCTGTGACCCACACTGGGGATGTACCCAGGAAAAATGTTCCTTGTACCTAGGCCCATAAATCTCATGGGTTAAGACAGGTGCATGAAGAACTGGAAAGCATGAGTTTGAATATTGCTTCAGGTCAGGATATGGTGCATGGTTATATCCTTCCCCTCAGCTCTAAACCTCATCTGTATTTCTTGACATTCTAACAAGATAAACGGAATCGAGGATGGTGCTTTGCACATATGGGTATGTTCTGATTCTTAATAGTTCCACAGCATGGAGCATGTTTAGTCCTAACTCTAGCATAAATGGATGGGGTCACATTCAGCACTAGGGAGAAAATCAAGCATTGTTTCTGAAGGCACTGTAGCAGTGAGGCTGAGATCTTTTTTCCCCACTGATAGTCGGTGGCCCAGTTCCTACTGACAGGAGTGCTCTATGGCTCTGTTTACAGGGCACATAGATGCTTGCTGTGCACTCAGGGGTCCTTATGATGATGAAGCTGCCCTTCAGCAATCCTGTTGCAAATGGGGAATTTTTTTTTTAATAATATTTTTATTGAATTTTCAAACTAGTACCTCTGTGATCTACACAAATATATAACACTCCATCCATAATACCTAATCTATAGACAACAAACCTGCCAACAAAAAACAAACACACAAATAAACTAATATTTTAACAGCATCCACCAAACCTCCAGCCCACCAATCCACTCCAATTTGAGTATAAACAATAACTTTTGATGGTTTTTTTCCCATTCAGAGTATAACTACCTCAATATTAAGTTATGTTTTTGTGTCTTATTTTTATCTTTAAATTAACAAATTAGCATTCAACATCAACTTTGTCCTTTTGAGACAGTCATTAAGTATTCCTACGTATTCCATTGGCTTTTAAATTCCTTGTTTTTAATATACATGTAAATTATAAATTCCCAATTTTTATGTATTTTTTATGATTTTTTGTCATCTTAAGTTTTCCCTTATCAGCCTTGGTAGCATACCAGTTAATTAAACCCCTCTGCTATAATCATCACTTCCTGATTAAAACCTAAATACTCTTAACACTCTGTTCGTTAAATTAATAATAAATTATACCAATCCTTACAGTGTTACTTCATTCCAACTATTCCTGAAACATCCCTGTTATTCCACCACCTATTACACACTACCTACCTCTTACCTACCTTCAGCAGTAGAAATTTTTGACTGATCTTAAATCATAAGGAACTTTTCAGAATCAATACCTTTTAGCAACATGTATCACACAGAGAAATACATTTCATCTCTTCCATATATCTTGTTTTTTCTACTATAACTCTACAATTCAAAACGTGCACCCACATTAACACTATAACCTTTTATCTAAACAAAAAACTATATCAATCTTTACAGTATCACTCCATTCCTGCTGGTCCTAAAACACCCCTATTTATCACCACCACCTACTAACTAACTCTTACACATGCTCAACCTTATAAACAAACAAACCTTATAAACCTTATATACAAATGGGGAAAGTTTTGTCAGTTGTTTTAGTTTAAAAAATCTTAAATTATATGGGTATCAACATCATAATTTTCAGGAAAGCGTCTGTGCTTCTCATTATCTAAGCTTCTGTCTTACCACTCCACTCTGTAAAGTTTGCAGCCTTCTTCCCACCTAAGGAACTTTCCTCCAGCTTAAGGGAAGGCTTCAGACTTTGCTTAATGGTAGAATAGAAGCCTATGTATTGTATGTATAATTACAAGTATATTTTTATCCCTCCTGGGATTTCAGGGCGCTGTACATTTTTCTGCACTCCTCCATTTTATTTTCACAATAACCCTGTGAGGTAGATTAGACATGCTAACAGCCATGCCGGTGTTTGACGTTGCTCTATAAAAAAAGTCAGGTGGAAACTTAGTTTCTTGGGATCAGTATAGGGCAATTAGCACTCTATTCCCAGGTCTGAGTTTCAATTAGCCACTTCTTTGCAGAAACTACTTTTCTTTAGCACAGTATTCTGATGCAGACTCCAAATTGGGAAGATAGCTTCCAGGAAACACACACAGGCTTATTAAGCTAAAGAGCTGTAATTCTTAAGCAAGAATTACATCATCCCAAGAACATTCTGTCTGAGAAGTGTCAAGCAGACTTCTGACTTTGTTGTTCAGTTGCACACTCGAGTCCGACTCTTTGTGACCCCATGGACCACATTATGCCAGGCCCTCCTGTCTTCCATAGTGCTCTGGAGTTTGCTTAATTTCGTGTTCATTGCCTCGTCCTTTGCCGTCCCCTTCTTCTTTGACCTTCAATCTTTCCCAGCATCAGGGTCTTCTCTAGTGAATGCTCCCTTCTCATTTGGTGGCCAAAGTATTTGAGCTTCAACTTCAGGATCTGGCCTTCCAGGGAACAGTCAGGATTGATTTCTTTTAGGATTGACTGATTTGATCTCCTTGCAGTCCAAGGGACTCTCAAGAGTCTTCTCCAGCACCATAGTTCAAAAGAATCTATTCTTCGGCGCTTGGCCTTCCTTATAGTCCAACTCTTGCAGCTATACAGTACTACCGGGAATACAATTGCTTTGACCATATGGACGTTTGTTGGCAGGGTGATGTCTCTGCTGTTTATAATGCTGTCTAGGCTTGCCTTGCTTTCCTCCCAAGGACTAGGCGTCTTTTATTTTCATGGCTGCAGTCACCGTCTGCAGTGATCTTGGATCCCAGGAACATGAAGTCTGTCACTGCTTCCATGACTTCGCCTTCTATTTGCCAAGGAGTGATGGGGCCGGATGCCACGATCTTAGGTTTTTTTTATGTTGAATTTCAAGCCAACCTTGCTCTCCTCTTTTACTTTCAGCAAGAGGCTCTTTAGGTCCTCTTCACTTTCTGCCATTAGAGTGGTATCGTCTGCATATCTGAGGTTGTTGATGTTTTCCCCAGCAATCTTAATTCCGGTTTCTGAATCATCCAGGCTGGCATTTCGCATGATGTACTCTGCATATAAATTAAATAAGTAAGGGGACAGTGGTATCGTCTGCATATCTGTTGTTGTTGATGTTTTCCCCAGCAATCTTAATTCAGGTTTCTGAATCATCCAGGCTGGCATTTCGCATGATGTACTCTGCATATAAATTAAATAAGCAAGGGGACAGTATACATCCTTATCATACTCTTTTTCCTATGCTAAACCAATCAGTTGTTCCATATCCTGTTCTAATTGTTGCTTCTTGACCCTTATGCAGATTTCTCAAGAGACATGTGAGGTGGTCTGGTACTCCCATCTCTTTAAGGACTTGTCATAGTTTGTTGTGATCCACACAATCAAAGGCTTTAATGAAGCAGAAGTAGATCTTTTTCTGGTACTCTCTTGCTTTCTCCATAATCCAATGAATGTTGGCAATTTGAGCTCTAGTTCCTCTGCCTCTTCGAAACCCAGCTTGTACTTCTGGCAGTTCTCTATCCACGTACTGCTGAAGCCTAGCTTGTAGGATCTAGAGCATGACCTTGCTAGCGTGTGAAATGAGTGCAATTGTGTGATAGTTTGAATATTCCTTGGCATTGCTCTTCTTTGGGATTGGAATGTAAAGTGACCTTTTCCAATCCTGTGGTTCCAAATTTACTGGCAAATTGAGTGCAGCACTTTAACAGCATCATCTTTTAAGACTTTGAATAGCTCAGCTGGGATACTTCTGACTAAGATTCCCTAAAGTGGTGCATTTATAGTCTTTTCTCAAACAAGGGGAATTTTTCTCCAAAATAGGCAATAAGTTTCTTTGCTAACAATCCCTCTTGACCTGAAGTATATTTCAATTCTGGGCATCCACAAAATACAGTGCTTAACACACACAAAAATTGTTTTAGGAAATAACTTAGGAGGAATTTGTTTTCCTTGTTAGGGGTTCTTTACATGAACAAAGATCTGTTAAAATATCAAAGGTTGGATATCCATGATGAGATAGGGACGGAACAGAATCCCAGCTCAAACATTGCCATTCGGTCCGCTGTCAAAAAGGCCATGACAGATCAATTCCAATTTCCCTTCCTGGTGCTCCAAAATCTCATGTTAAACTTTGTAAACTGCTTGTCAGAAAACAGACTAGAAGGAAAGGCATGTAAAAACTTCTACCCCAATAAAAAAGGCAATAATCTCTATTCAAAGGAATTTACTGTAGAAATTGAAATACATATCCTATAATATGAGAAATACATTTGAGTTTACAGGTACAAGAGCAATCATATTATATCTCATGGCAGCAGAATGGGTATTTGAACCTGGGTTTCCCATTTCCAAGTCAGATACTTTAACTACTATATAACTCTGTCTGCCTTTGTTCTGAAAACACTATAGGTCTCTGCTGCTGTAGACTTTTTATTTGCTGCCGAAGCAAGAATGTCGAGAAATAGTGTTAGCACGTTCACTTTTGAATTTCTGTTAGAATCAAAGAAGAAGAGGAGTTGGATTTATACCCTGCCCTTCACTCTGAGTCTCAGAGTGGTCTATAATCTCCTTCCCTTCCTCTCCCCACAACCCTCTACCCCTATGAGGTAGGTGGGGCTGAGAGAGCTCTGAGGGAAACTGCTTTTTCAAGAACAGCTCTGAGAGAACTGTGACTGACCGAAGGTCACTCCAGCAGCTGAATGTGGAGGAGTAGGGAATCAAACCCAGTTCTCCAGATTAGAGATTAAGGCAAAAGAGGGAAGGGGCCATTGCTCAATGGTAGAGCATCTCCTTGGCATGCAGAAGGTTCCAGGTTCAATCCCCAGCATCTCCAGTTAAAGAATCAGGCAGTAAGTATGTGAAAGACCTCAGTCTGAGACGCTGGAGAGCCAATGCCAGTCTGATTAGACAATACTGATTTTGATGGCCTGATTCAGTATATGTCAGCTTCATGTGAGGCATAAAGTTATAATTAATTTAGAGGGCATTGCCAGGTATTACACCTGCCTTCTTTATGCCTGTAGCCTGCATAGATTCTTAAGTTTCTTCACTAGGCAGACTGGAAGCTGACAAGATATTTAAAGCTGTGACTTCTCCTAATACCTGGTTTGTTTCTAAAAGCATGCTGTTGTAGAAATAGAAGGGCAATAACACAGTGTTGGAGAAAGAAAAACATTCATCAAGGTGATACTAATGGCATTAAAATATTGTGGGTTTGTTTTGCATGATTCTGATATGGTGTTTTTATCTCTCCTAGTTCTAAGAGTCTCTTTCCCTTAATTTTAACCCTACTGTGGTGTTCTGGATAGGGAGTGGGTGACTTTGGACCAGTCATGCACCCTCAGTCTAACCTAATTCATATGTTCGTAGTGAAGGTAAAATGGGGAAGAGGAGAATGTTGTAAGACACTTTAGGTCCCCATTGGTAATAAAAGTGGGGTGTAAATAAAGTAAATAAAACAAAAGTGGAAGAACCAAATCCCAAAACTGTCAGATTTAGGATAGCCTCAAGTAATCTGGTCTCAGACTAACTTTCCCAAGCCTTTGAGATGATGTGAGAAAGAAAAAGAAAACTATATTTTGATGATAATACTAATGGATGGTCTCTTTCTTAGGCCTAAGCCTTCTAGATTTCAGTTCAAATTACGTAGGATTGCAAGGCGTTTACGTCTTTTTACATCTTTTTCCATGTCATTGGTTACTTTTGTCAGCTTTTTGTCTTGCCATAAAATATGGTCTGTTACTTAATGTCCCAATGCTTTCATCTTATGTATTATCAGTGGATGCTAAGAAAATATTAGCTGTCATGGTTGGTTTATAATAATATAGTTTGTCAGGAACATTGGGTATACTAGATGTCTTTTCCATATTTCACCTGATTTTCCCATAGGTCTAACTTTATTGAAGAAAGTATTTTTAATCATTTTTATATAAAGTTTTAAAAACTGATAACAAGTATCTAATTTAATTCATTTGCACTTCTCTGATTAGTTGCAGGGATTTATGTTGTTTATTCCCAACAATGATTTCATATGCAAAGGAAATATAAAAAGTTCAGAAGGAAATATTGCCAGTTAATCCAGCTTTCTCTATCTAGCAATGCAGACTTTGTTCTAAGTTACCACAGGAGGCCCAGTTCTCCTGAACTGCTCCCCGGACTTGATGCTCAACTGTGTTTCCCTGAAGCACTCATGAACTGCATAAGCTCTGCCGTTCATAATCAACTAAAATTTTAGTATGTCAGTCAAGGTAGCTGCACCTGATAAATAAATGAGGCGTTGTTATTTGAACATGACATCAAAATGCAGTGCTTAGTTCCCCGCTGTGAATTACAATCGCTTTGATGCATTGACTGTTTGCTTGCAGATTAGTACGATGAGAACAATATAGATCTTGGAGAGGCAGTCATATTACAGTGTTCATAATAAGGGAAATAGCTTGGCACGGCATTTTTTCACATCATTGCATAAGTGGTACGGATTTAGCAGCTCTTATAGAAGAGGCTGCCAGTCTAGCAGTGTGAAGTGACGGAACTACTGTTCTAATGTGATTGGAAAAAGTGATAATTGCTTCATCAAGGTCAAAGCCATGCAGCATTTGTAGCTAAGTGGTGTCTCTTAGAACATGCAGCGTATTCTTGTGCAGGTGGTCATAAATGGAGAGTTAGGAATTCATTACTAGCCGAGACATGGCTACCAGATAATACACTAACTTTTTTTGCTCATATTTCCCCACTGACAAGTGCTCAGTAACGTTATGTTGACAGAAGGCTTTATTTCTAGCAGAGCCAGAGTGTGAGATGGAAAATTGCCAGTTCAGATTTCACCTGTGCTATGAACTCCTTGGATGGCATTAAGGAAGGCTCAGCTTCAATCTGCTGCAATAAATGGATAATTAAGTTGGCATACATTATGTTTTCCTATGGTTTATAAGGGTAAAGTACATGAAGCTCTTTCAGTACCCTTAGTGTGTATAAATATGGGTTTGGATCCTGTCTAAAACTTCTTTGGCTGAAAGGAGGATGTGATTTTCATCAGTCCTCCCTCCCACAGCAAACTTGTGAATCCCTCATCCTAGGTTCCCTGTTCACAAGGAGCAACATTTGAGGGTCATTTGGGGCTGTAGAAGGAGTGGGGAGGCATGAAAAATACGCTGTATGGACAGAAATGTTCTGTCGGGAAATTTTAGGTAGGATTCAAGCCATTATTGCTTCTGTAATCGCTGAGAATAATACTGAACTGAGAAACTTCAATATGCATATTTAAAACTTGGTTTACCACTGAAGATCTCGTTTGGAATAGAAAGAGATTTTAAAAAGGGGGAGGGTTTCCAGAATTTTCAGTAAGGCTTAGGGTTTTGATTGCCTGTGTACCATTAATTCTAAATATTGTAATTTCAAGTTTTACATTGTTCATTGGGATGCACTGGTAATGTTATTGAAAGATTTTCATTCTAGAAATTTTTAAATTATAATTTAGATGCTTGCAGTTTGTAATGCCAAAACTCTAATTTCCTTTGTAATGTGCAACACTGATTTGGCACTTGAAAAAAGTATGTTTCAATGGGTGATAGCTGCTCTGCACCCCTAAACTCATAAATTTAAACTGTCATTTGCCTAAGCTGTGTGATACAATTATAAATAGTTCCAAGCATCTTTGCAAAACATTCTTTTAACCCCTTGTAAGGGGGGGACTTCATTTGTAAATGGTGCCCACCTCTTGGCTTATGTCTAGGTTATATGATGGGGCAAGAACCTGACCAAGACTGTATAGGAAAACTTGACCAAGACTATAGGAAAGGAAATAAGAACTCTCACACTGGATAGCCTGCAGAATCATTAACTACACATTCAAAAGTTACCTCACATATAACTAGGATGCCATCCTTTAGAAGACACTAGTTTTAGTTAGAAAAGGGGATAGTGACAACATCAGATAAACTCCTTATCATGCTATGCTGTCCACGAATAGTTCCAATCCCTAACATTTACACTTGAGTACTGGACACAGGCACTAGCAGTGGACTATTCATGTGCCTTGATGTCCTTTAGCACAGTGCCAAGTAAGGTCAGACTTTTAGCTAACTTTCTAGAGTCAGTAGAGTAAATGCCATTTGTAGTATAATGGAACAGTTGAGTCAGTCACTTTTATAAGGTAATAAGTTTATAGTCTACTGCAATATTTACTCCTTTTACTGTATTGTCTTCTACCTTTTCAACTCACTTAACCGTGTTATGGCACTATCATGCCTTAGACAGTTTTTAGTTTGTGTTTTGTTATTGTTTGAGTCCTACTGCATTGTTTATTGGAGGTCCTTGCTGTCTAATCGATTTTTTTTTTATTTGTAATCTGCCTTGAGTCAGACAACTTCAAGCATTCCTGGATGAGGTGGATTGTTTGGGTCCTTTCCAATCTAGTTTCAGGTCTGGCTATGAGGGTGAAACAAACTGGGTTGCCCTGGCAGATGACCTGTGCTGGGAGATGGACAGAGGGAGTACGATTCTGTTGATTCTCCTGTACCTCTCAGTGGTTTTTGATACTATCAATCATGGTATCCTTTTGGACTGCCTTTCTCAAGATGTAAAATAGCATTTTTGACTTAACTTACAGGGCTTTTGTGAGAGTTCATGTAAATTTCAGTTATTTGACAGTTCATATCAATGGGACGTGAGGCACTTTATGTAGGGAACATTCTTTTGTGACTTAAGCTTTTGTGGACTAGTCTGTGAAAGTTTGACAGAACAGCTTTTACATCTTTGCGTTTTGAATCAAAGCCAACGGCTGTATTAGCTGGCTGCTATAGTAGAACACCCAAGGAACAGCGTTTATGTATTTGTGGTTCTTCTGTTATTGAGGATCTTCCCCATTATATCCTTGAATGCTCTTTGTATACCCAACCTAGGTTAAAATTTCTCTCTAGTATTTTATCAGTTTTAAGCTTTTACTCAGTCCCTGAGAAGACTGTATTTTTGTTAGCTGATTCTAATGCTGATATATCCTCTAGAATGGCTTTATTTGCCTTGGCTACAAAGAAAATACGGGCCAATGCTGTTCTTACGGGAACTAGTTAACACTGATTTTAGTGGGTATGTTGTGATTCAATTAACTGTTCATAGCTTTGGTTTTATACCTTTTAAATATTATAGACCTTTTAAATATTTTAGACTGTACTCAATTTTATACAATTACCTATGTTTATAGTATTTTTCTCTGTTGTTATTTTTGGATTGTAATGGCCCATGGCTAAATACAATAAAACCTTCTTCACCTCACCTGTGGAAGTTTGTACTGCAATAAAATGTTAGTATTTAGGTTTTTGAAATGCAAGGCTAACGCAATTAATCCTTCGATAATATTGATAAGAATTTTATTGATTGCTTCTCTTTTCTTGTGTTTCCTACATTTGCCATTTACAAACTAGATACTTAGATCTTAACTAGCAGGCTGATAGTGTTTCTGCACTACTTTTGAACATTCATGTCTCATCCTGTTTTTAAGTTTTCTGTGATGCTAAACTTTTATGTCCTTAAACTGAGACACAAAGTCGTATATAAATCGTTATGTCTTGACCATTCAAGTTTGATGAAGATAAGATTCTTGAAGATGTCCTTTGTATGTGAAATAAAGACAGCTTAATGGATTTTTCACCAACTTGAAGAGTCTGTATTTGCTGACGGTGCTGAAGCGAGAAGAGACCATAAGTAATGCTTCCTCATTGATAGTGCCAATGAAGCTGGGTTTCGGTACATCGAGCTTCAGGTTATTATTAGAAACTTATAATGCTTAGGTTTATTTATGGTTTCTTGGATGTACATTTAATGGACTTAAGTAATAGCATATAAAACAGTGGATACACTTCACTGCACCAGCCACTTCCTTACTTTTTTTTTTTTTTTTTGGTAGAGTTCTCAGTGTCACTTTCTAAATGAAACAGTAGGGGTTAGGGAAAATGGGCTACTCTTTGTGTTGGGGAAGGCAAGACATAATGGTCGTTCGTGAACATAACAATCCTATTTTGATTTTTGGCATTTGGCTTAAGAGCCCATTCTTGTTCTGCTACCAATTTATGTATGTAGTTTCTTAATGAGAAGAGATGTTCTCTGTTGTAATAATGGGTTTTTAATAATGCATAGCCCTGCTTCTGTTGTGCTGCACAACTTCGGTTGAACATTGTTCTAGTTCCTGCCTTTATCCAGATATGTGGTATAAATTATCTACATATATGGGGGGGAAGGTTCTTTAGTGAAATCCCTGTGATTAACTGTAAAATGTGAAAGGTGTTAGCAAATCTTTCAGATGGGCTTCGAGATGGAAATACAAATCTATCTTAACTCAGACCATTGGTTCATACACATACACAGTATTGTCCACTTTGATTGGCAGGCAGAGAAAGGTCTTTACCAACAGCTAAATTCTGAACTGCTTTGACTGTAGATGCCAGAAACAAGGACCTTTTAAATGTATATAGCATGTGCTAACTCACAGAATTGTAGCTCCTACTTTTTTCTAAAATGCACATTGATGATATTGAAGGATCTGTGGCCTAAAATATCTTACGATCTCTAAAGAGAAGTTTTTGCCCCAAACTTGTTCTACAGATTGTGGATGACTCCAGGTGGGACCTGTAAGTCCTGCACCTACACCTACAAGTGCAAGAGCTAAAAGTCCTCATGGAGAAATCTCATTCCCCTTCCTCGCGATCTTGCCAGTTTTTCTCTTTCCTTCTCCCAGGCAGCCCTTGCAGCCTCCTTTCCCTACTGCCTCCTCCCTTTCTCTCCCCCACTTAACTTTCTGTTTTCCCCAACTCTTGTATTCAGCCTTCCCTTCACTTGGTAGCCATTACAGCCTTTCCCCTTTCCTTTTCTCTCCACCCACCTCTCCTTTCCTACTCCACCCTGCCTTGCCTTCCATCACTCCCTTTCCCTTCCTTCCTTCCTTTGCTCTTTCACCTTTTTCTGACTCTCTCCCCACCCCAGTGTCTGACACTAATCTAGATAAAGAAGCCTTGACAGTGTTGTTTGGAGTTGCCTAGCAGTTCAGAACTAAATATATAGATGGTGAAAATTAAAAACACAAGAGCAGAAGGGGCCCAGCTCTGAGGCAGAAACCAGCATGGAAACTGAATTAGCTGTACTTCAAATGTTGCATTTGCTTCCAAAGAACAGGAGAGACACATTTCTTTTCTTGCAGACTTAAATTCCAAAGTTTCTTTGACAGTATGCTGCATTTTACTCACATTTAAAACCACTATGAAAGAGTCTGTCTAAATCCTAATTAACACTTCCCTTCCCTTTAACAATTGGGTTTTTGTGTGTCTGTATATCTTTCTATCAATGTGGACTGCAGCCTACATTTTCGAGACAATGCATTTGCCATCATTATTTAGATAAATGGGTTATGCATTTTAAAATTAAGGTAATGTGAGGTCAAAGTATATTAAAACATGGAGTAAGTGATTTGAATCGTGTAGGTTTGTCTTTATTGCTTTAGGGGCTTAGTGAAGGCAATTAGGTGCAGGATTGTGACAGCTCACTCCTGTGTGTCACCTATGTATTCTTCAAGAAAAGATAAGTAGATACTTGAGAGATGGAGTTTTGACAGCTATATGAGAATGAAGGCTGTATTGATGATGAGAGAAAGAACTAGCCTGTTCAGTGTATGACTCATATACCTTCAGACCTACCAGATGAACTGAAATGACACATTCTTTCCTTCACAGTGTGCTGGAGAAGAGAACTGGGTGGATAATCGAACGATATATATTGGGCATCGTGAACCCCCTCCAGGCACTGAAGCATACATTCCACAAAGGTATCCAGATAACAGAATAGTATCCTCAAAGGTAGTGTATTTTTCCCCCTAGTTTGCCTTCTACATCTGTTTTGTTCTGTCAGATTTTTGTTTTCACTAACAGTATATTTGTTGCTTCCTAAGCTACTTTTTTTTAACCAACAGCTGTTCATACATGTATTAAAATAAAAAACAACTACTTTGATTTCTACTGCTAAACTTCACAAATCATTGAACTGTCACTAGCTTGTACAAAAAGAAAATGGTATGGCTATGGCAGTACAGGTGCTTATCTGTTATGGTGATTTGCTGTAACAATGAGTTTCACATTACATTTTTTTATATTAACTATCTGGTATCTGACAAGGGGAGCTTTGACTCTTGAAAGCGTATATCCTGAAAGTCTTGTTGGTCTCAATGTGTTATTGGGCTCGAATTGTACCACAGACCAGCCCTGATCTGGATAGCCCAGGCTAGCCTGATCTCGGAAGCTAAGCAGGGTCAGCCCTGGCTAGTATTTGGATGGGCAACCTCCAAGGAATACCAGGGGTGTGATGCAGAGGGAGGCAATGGCAAAACCCCCTTCTGAAGTGTCTCTTGCCTTAAGAACAAGTCTAGCTTGCCACCTAGTGGTGCATAATGCTAAAAAAAAGCTAGAACTTCTCACTGCCAGACAATCTTTGGATATCCTGGCTATACTACATACAATGCCATACAAAAGCCAGTGTGTGTAGTAGTTAGAGTTTCAGATGAAGATCTAGGAGAGTCACTTTCAAATTTTCAGTCTGCCATGGTGCTCACTGAGTGACCTTGAGCTAGGAACACCTGGCCCACTGAGTGATCTTGGGCCAGGTAACCTAACTTACAGGAAGTTTCAGAGGGTAGCCATGCTGGTCTGCAGAAGAACAGCCAGATCAGAGTCCAGTAGCACCTTAGAGGAGCTTTGACTCTCAGAAACTTGTACCCCAAAAATCTTCTTGGTCTCTAAGGTGCTACTGGACTTGAGTTACCTTACAGGCTTATTGTGAGTGGTGAGCAGTTCAATACATTTTATAGATTCTGGACTTTACCTACTCATTCCTACCTAATTCTCTTGCTTGTAGAATGCACTGAAACTGTGAACTTTTGAGGTTTTTAAAAGAATCCCAGACAGAATGAAGAACGGGGTAAAGTAGAATTATTTCTGAAGGTTGAGCACATTAAAATTTGAACTGGCATCTTGGTTTTCTGAGGAAATCATCATTTTAAGATTGGGGAACTAAATGGCTAAACTATTTCCAGTAGTTTCTCCAGGCAGTTTGGTGTAGTGGTTAGAATGTTGGACCTAGGGGTTGGCTGTGGGATTCTAAGCCATATTCATGATTCTAAATCTGTCCTTATAACATTCAATTTATTCATTGTTTAATGTTCTCCTACTCTTTCAAAAATATTACAATAGATATCATTTGCTTTGTTCCATTTTTCCTTTTAAAACATTAAGTTGGCATCCTTAATATTATATTTATTATATATCATAGTAATATAATATTATATCATCTTTGAGAAGATGACAAGCTTCATTGTGAAAATGTTAGGTTATTTCCTAGAAGTGTCAAAACACATTCTTATAAGTTTTGTTTTTACAAGGACTCTTGATAATTTTGATAACTTATAATTATTTTGAGAACTTCTAAGAATATGAATATTGAGTGTATGAAGATTATTTTACACAGAAGTTTTTCTGGAATGCCTCATTGCATAGAGTATAAAGCTATATAGAGCTCAGAGTATAAAGATCATTGATTATTTTCTTGGTGGAGAAAAAACCCAAAGAGATCAGGGGAATTGTTGTGGGCCTCCTTCAGTCGTAGAAGGTGCTTCAGAGGCCCTTTGATGGGAAAACATGACCCACTGCATCTGGCCACCTTCTCATTTTGTTTTGTCCACTTGTCCAACTGTCCATTAATTAAACCAAATTATACAGTGAGAGTAGCAATTATGGAATCTTAGAATTCCTTGTATTTCCTGTTGGAAATTCCCCTTTCAGTTAAAGACTGACATTAGAGTGAGAAGAAAAAGCACCCATTACTAAATCTGGATCGGTGAGAGCTCTGCTTCCTTCTGGTTCTAGCTGTAATTGATAGCTCCATGAGTGGGAAGAAAGGAAGGAGCCAGGCATCCTCCATCATTCTTGGACCCAAATCTCTCTAGACCTCATCCTAAACACGTTTAATTGTTTTTAAAATTACTGTATGCTGCTTTGAAAGCTAATCATTGTCAGAGAAGCAGGGCAAAAACAGAAGCAGGGCAAAAACACAATCAAGAAGATGTCTAGGGGTGGTGGAAGCATTATAATTCATCTTTATAATTGGGGCAGGGGAAGGAGCTTTCCAGAACCCATAGAGCACCACACAAGGAGTGTCTCTCAAGGAATCATTCTCAAGGAATAGATGCCTTTAAAACTATTGAAACACTATAGGGAGAGACTAGCATGGATGAAGGCTGATCAGAGACAGAGTGGAGAAGAGCAGAGTGAGGTACGGCTTACCAAGGAGACTTGTTTCAGAAAGATGGCAGAGTATATAGATGAAGAAAAGGTTCAAATGACTATAGGAGGTCCAGATAACAGCGGTGAAAGACTTTTAAACTTAACATGGTGGTTATGCAGAAGCCAGTGTTTCATAAAACAAAAGAGTAATTTAGTTAAAGCAGTGTGAACAAAAAGAAAGACACGTTAGCAGTATCTCCCCCTCCCCCCTGCCTCTCCTGGTATAACCCCAAACATCTACAATGTTATTTTCTATTCATTATGCTTGAAAGAGTTTAATCTGAAAGGAAAACTGATAACAGGTTCACTTTGGCTGCATATAGGCTGCATGTGTCAGAAAATCATGTCAGAAGAGCTGTCTGATTGTGTTACTGACTCCACATTTAGTGGAAATGTTAGTAGCAGGTCATATTAGAGTTCATTTGCTTAAAGGCATGTCAGTAATGCTAGCTAGCTTGACATGGAATATTAATAATAGTGGTTAGGAATCTTGATGCATAAGATATTGGCAGATGCCTTGGCACTGTGGATCCAGCTGCTGGTTTCAAGTAGATAGAAACATCTTCAGTTGTCATGGAAAGCAAAATGAAGAGGCCAGCAAAAGTACTGGGATTTAATGGGACACAGTAACTAATTACATATTCTTTCCCAGGCACAGAAGCCTGTTCAGGGGATGGCTAGCAGGTGTAGTGGTTAAGAGCAGCGGACTCTAATTTGGAGAACCGGGTTTGATTCCCCACTCCTCCTCCACATGAAGCCAGCTGGGTCGCCATTCTCTCAGAACTCTGTCCTCTCCACCTACTTCAGAAGGTGTCTGTTGTTGGGAGAGGAAGGGAAGGTGATTGTAAGCTGCTCTGAGACTCTTTCATGTAGTGAAGAGCAGGGTATAAAAATGAACTCCAACTCCTCCTCTTTCTCCTTACTTGGTCTAGACAGTGGCCTGTTGAAAGGTTCCCTAATCCCTTAGGCACACATTCTCACAGTGGGAGGGGACGATGAGAGGTGGAACCCTATTCAGAGAGCAATCCGAAGCAGGTTTGCTCAGAATCATACTCAGATCTATTCAGGAGGGCTTACTCCCCGGAGAGGATTGCACTGTCATCAGCACATCTACTACCAATAAGATTTCAGAGCTATAAAATAGGCTGATGTCAATAGTGCAGACATAATTAATAAGCCAAGTCTTAACTAGCTGCTGCCTTGTGGAGCATACAGAGGCACAAAATTTGGCCACCTTAAAAGTGGTTTTGTTACAATATGAGAGGACGAAGGAAATGTAAAATTCATGGGGTCTGCCTGGATTGTGTCAAGCTTGGCAGATCGATGATCATAACAAATAAAGATTGATTGCGGATTGCACTGTAAGTTTCTAGCCATCTTGGATGGTCTCTCAGTTCTCTCCAGCCAGGATGGTAGCTTCCTGCCTGAGCTGGCTGTCCAGGTAAATACCACGTCCTTCCCAGATTTTTTTAAAAATGACCTCTTGTTTGCTCCTGGGATCTTGAGTTGTGTTAAGTGGCAATAATAATTTAGCACCTTTCACTCCCTCAACCTGCAGCCATGCTCAGAAAGATGAATTCCACGTCCTGCCCCTCACATACCTAGCATTTGATACACCACACTGCTTAGCAGTGCTACCTTTCTGTCTCAGTGTATCAGATTTGCTTATGATCATTAGATTACTTTGTAGCTATGTTCTGTGATTTTAAAGTGGCAAAAAATTATTGTACTGTGGTAATGATCCAGAGAAAGTTAGTCATGCTTAACTCCATTATAAACCAATATTTAGACGTGATTAATTTTCTGTGTACTGACTGCTTTTCTTTTTCATCATCAGTAGTATACTATGTTGCATCATGTTTGTTTGTTTTTTTAAATAACTTATTATCATAAACCCTTCTCTCTTTATTTCTTCTAGTATACTTTTTGGAACTTTGTACCGAAGAATTTATTTGAGCAGTTCCGAAGAATAGCAAACTTTTATTTTCTTATAATTTTTCTTGTACAGGTAAGATATACTTATTTAATTTTGTTCTATTTTTAGGACAATATCTATGTCCAGGTTTTTTTTTGCTTACAGTTCAATCTTGAAAAGACCTTTTCAAAAGCCTTATAGTACGTTAATTTTTATATGGCAGCTAATATTTTGCAGACAGGATTTCAGGTACTTAGATGAAATTTTAAGTACCACAGTAATGAGTGACGTTTTGCATCTGGTTAGCCCAGCATGCTAAGCACATTTCCTAGCAAGTATATTTTATTAAATGTCCAAGTAAGGCTTCTAAGATTGAGGTAAAATTGTTCAAGGATTGTAAATGAGAATCTAAACATATGAGGCTCCTTTGTACAGAGTCATGTTATTGGCCCATATAGTTCAGTATAGTCTCATCTGATTGGCAGCAGCTTTTCAGGCTTTCAGACAGAAAAAAGGTCTTACCCAATCCCTGTTGCTAAATCTTTTAACCAGAGATGCTGATTATACCTGACATTCTGTATGTAAAACATATACTCTCCCCAGGGCCGGCTCCAGGTGTCTGGGCGCCCTAGGCAGGACAGCCTGGGGCGCCCCCACTGGGGATGCCAACCTCCCGGTGGAACCTGGAGACTGGGGCGTCGGCGGGGCGCTGGCTTTCCTGGAGGCTCCGCAGCTGCGGGACCCCCAGGAAAGCCGGGAAGGGGGCGGGGGGGTCCAGCCTCCGCCCCTCCCTCCCAGCGCCGGCTTTTCTGCGGGCCCCGCGGCTGCAGGACCCCCAGAAAAGCCGGGAAGGGGGCGCGGGGAGGTCTAGCCTCCGCCCTCCCTCCCGGCGCCGGCTTTTCTGCGGGACCCGCGGCTGCGGGACCCCCAGAAAAGCCGGGAAGGGGGCGGGGGGGTCCAGCCTCCGCCCCCTCCCTCCCGGCGCCGGCTTTTCTGCGGCCCCGCGGCTGCGGGACCCCCAGAAAAGCCGGGAAGGGGGCGCGGGGAGGTCTAGCCTCCGCCCCCTCCCTCCCGGCGCCGGCTGGGAAGGGGGCGGGGGTCTGGCAGCGCCGGTGGGCGCCGGGTTAGGACGGCGGGGGGGAGCAGTTTTCGGGGGGGAGTGGGGCGCCATTTGGCGCCCCTCAGGCCGGGGCGCCCTAGGCGGGCGCCTAGTTCGCCCTATGGGCGGTCCGGCCCTGACTCTCCCACTGAGGTATAGTTATTACCAAAAGTGTATTGTTCTCTAAGCTGAACTGAAAAGTCTGGCACCTTTAACACCAACAATTCAAGGAGTAAACTTTTGTGTACAAGCACACTTCTTCAGTCTCGGGGTTATTCATATGTGCCCTAAATGAAGACCATGGAGCAGAAGTGGATGGTTATATGCTAATTGCCATACATGATGCTTCTTATAGCTGCAGTGGCTCTGTTCTCATTGTCGTGGCTATAGAACCTCAGGACTACTTCATGCGTAATGTTTTTAGATGTATGTTTAAGCTAAGTAATTAAAAAATATAAAGTGTGAAATCGACAAGCATTTTTTTTTTTGCAAACATCAGCTTCATGTAGGTATGCTTGTCATGGAACCATAATTGGCTGCTACACTCTGTTGGGAGTGCATGTGGTGACAAATCTAGATTACCCTTGATGTAAAGCATATCGTACATAGTAAAGGTAAAAGTTTCCCTTGCTCGAAAGCTAGTCAAATCCGACTCTAGGGGACAGTGCTCATTTCCATTTCCAAGCTGAAGAGCCAGCGCTGTCCAAAGATGTTTCCGTGGTCATGTGGCTTGCATGACTAAACACCGAAGTACATGGAACACTGTTACCTTGCCACCAAAGTGGTACCTATTTATCTATTTGCAATTTCTTGCTTTCGAACTGCTAGGCTGGCAGGAGCTGGGGCCAGAGATGGGAGCTCGCTCCATCATGCAGCACTAGGGTCTCGAACTGCGGCCCCTGATGCTTTACATGGAACCATGCTTTTCTAGTTAGAGAGCTAAGACTGACTGGTCAACTTTGCAGAACTTTCCCCCAGGTTGCTAAAAAAGTTATGTGGTGTCTATTAGGTTGTAGCTTGCTATTCTTACTGTTTAATTTTAGTCACTGCAGAATACTTTGCCAAAAACTGGAGCTTTAAAAAAAATGTGTTGAACCATATATTTTTTTTAAAAAATCAGTTTTAAAATTCAGTGTATTTACTTTTCAATTGCAGTTCTGTAAAACTGTGCAATCTTTGTTTTGCAGTTAATTATCGATACACCAACTAGTCCCGTGACAAGTGGGCTTCCACTTTTCTTTGTCATCACCGTAACAGCTATAAAACAGGTAGGGACCTTGCTTGTCCAAAGTAAATATATTATCAGCTCTGTGCAGTTATTCTCATCCATTAGGAAGCAGAATATATCAAATAGCAGAAGGTTCTGAGTCTGTGCGCTTTTTCTAATTTCCCTAATTAATTCACTTACCAGGATGCTTGTTCTTGGGAAGACAGATCCTTCAGAGGCTGCTTATACAGTCTTTTATTAGAATACTTATTTTCTTTTACTAACAGTGCAATCTTAAGCAGAATTAATGTAGCTTAAGCCATTTGACATCAGTGTACTTAGAGTGGGATAACTCCATATGGGATTGCACCATCAGCCTCTAATTACATTTTCCTCTGTCTTTTTGGGTTGCATATATGTCACACGTTTATCCCACCCATCCTCCAAAGAATTTAAGGCAGTGTGCATGATTTCTCACTCCTCTGTTTTATCCTCTCAGCACTCCTGAGTGAGAGGGCAGACTGGTATTCTATTGTACTCTTTGTCTGGGTGGGAATCCCAAGTCCTAGTCTTACATTCTAACCATTATCCTTACAACAATCCAGTTAGACTGAAGTAAACTGCATAGACTGAAGTCAGCTGCATTTTGAATCAAAGTCTGCCTCTAGGGAAATGTTATAAACCAATGCCTGATTTTCAAAAATACTATAAATGTGCAGGGAAGTGAATGAGGAAATAAGAAAATATTTAAACAATGTGTTTGTTTACTGATAATAAACAGTCTGCATACCTGTTTATACATAAACATTTCTCTAGAATGTAAGGAAACAATCCTAAGCTGGTCTATCCAAAGTAAGTCCTATTTTATTTTGTGGGACTGACTCCCAAGGAAGTGTCCTTAGGATTGCAGCAAAGATTATGGAAATATTTAGAGTGATCAACTACAGGACACAAGATAAGAAATTTTACCACCACCACCACCACCACCCAAAAAAAAACACCTTTGTCCACCTGACATTTTACTCTTTCCCTTCTAACATCAGTGACTTGGATGGTAGCAATTTCTGCAGGTCCCTCCTTCCTACTCGAGAGCCCCCTTTCCATTTCTCAAGCTTTCCTCCCAACCCCCAGGAATGGCTTCTACTGAAATAGGATGGGAGGCAGGGAATATCTGTTCTGTGATGGGAGTTCTGCATGTGGAATTCACGGTTCTTTCGGTTCATAAGTGTCCAGAAGAACTAAGTAAGTGGGCAAGCCAGAAAAGCACATTGCATGCAGTATTTGTAACAGATCCTTCAATGTGTTTATGCTGTGCCAGACAGAGAGAGAGGATTACAATAAAACTTGCTTTCTTGTTGGCACCAATGAGAGATGTGAACACGTACTTCCTCACCACTTCCCATGAGTGAAACAGACTATAATAAACTTGACCACCTTTAATTATGAATGGGGCTTGGGCAGGAGGATGCAGAAGAATTCTGTCCAGTTTATTTTGGTGCGTTAGAGAGCAAAGTCATGTGTGCACCTTGAAAGACCAATGTTTGCTCACGTGGTGAGTTTAACTAAAAACCAACATGGCTGCCTTCTGAAGCTATTACAGATAAAAGCACTGTGAAAGCAATAGCTAACTTTTTAATATGCAGTTTACACTGCCTCAGCTTTAAGTCATGGGTCAGATTAAAACCACACAGGAATGGACAAATAATTAACCGAAATCATCATTCAGGCAAGCCCCCAGAAGTCTTGTCTAGCTCTGGCCAGAGCATCCAGTTACTGTCCACTCAAAACAAACTTCATGTGTGGCTTTAATGCACAGGTCACGATTCATAACTTCTAATATAAACTGGTGACTTTGTTTAGAATGGCGGGAAGCCATGTGATAAGCAGGTCTGGACATTTACGCTGCTATGCCCCACTGCTGGACCTCCTGATGGCACCTGGTATACTTTGGCCGCTGTGTGACAGAGTGTTGGACTAGATGGGCCATTGGCCTGATTCAACATTGGCTTCTCTTATGTTCTTATGTTCTTATGCAAAGTTTGTTTCAAAATGGGCTTTTGAATAGAGGCAGCATAATGAACCTTTAATGTTAAAGCTGATGAATTTCTGGGAGTTCACAAATGTACTGTGGGAATTGTTTGAAAATGTATTTCCTCATACTGGCAATTCTTGGACTGCATTCCATATTTTGTTTCCTTAAGTGGTAGTATTATCTGCATCACTCTATTGGCATAGGACAGGATATATTGAATGAACAAATGGGGAAAATAATGGTTTGGCCTGTTCAGAAAATGTTGAAATAGTACTTTTTTATCCAACTCTGCAACATTAACCTGTGATCACTGCTGTTTTTATCCTAATTGTCTAGTTTGCAAGAAGAGCTTGTGTTAGCCACTTTTCATTCATCAGCTGTAAAAGAAGAACAAGCAGCAGCATTTTCACACTTTTGCAGTCAACAGCTGTGATTTGTAGTTGATTTCCGCTTAAGTGATACTAGGTCTTTGTGACAAATACAATAACTAGCTAATTAAGTATATCTTTTTCCACATGGAAATTTAATCATTGGTGCTAATCAAGAATTGGAGATTAAGAGCTATCAGATTGAATTAAGCCATGCTATTCAGTTGCCATTAAAGCCCCGATGATGCAGTGGAGCGGGGGTGGCTAGTGCAGTGTGTGTGGGGGGGGGTGGCTGCTACTGGCGCACTGGGGCAGGAACACTGGGAAAACCTGTCATGTAAAAGCCCTGTTGCTGCTGCATTGTATCAGCAGCCATAGGAGCAATAGGGACACTACAAACTGTGCGCCCTGGACACAAAAAACCTTTTCCCATGTGGAAAACACCAATGAAATTCCACTGATCCTGTCCTGACCCCAAATGCAGCATAACTCTGCGTAAACCAGATATTTCTGGTGTCGGAAAGTGTGGTCTGTGATGTCAGTACCCCTTTAGAGGATTGACTGGAAACAAGTGAACAAGTGAGTTCTCCTTAATACTTAATGTTTGAGAAGTGGGTTGAACTAGAGTTATTCTGTTTTTTAAAAGTTGGCAAATTTTCACGATAATTTCAGTTCCTGCTTTTACTCCCCCCCACCCCAATAATTTCTGTTACAGGTTCTCCACTTTCATGGTACAGATCCAATAGGCCAAATATGAAATGCTACTTTGTATTTGTTTGGAATGTTTAATTGATTATTTCTTTTAGGGCTATGAAGATTGGCTTCGTCATAAAGCTGACAATGCAATGAACCAATGCCCCGTTCATTTTATTCGACATGGCAAACTGGTTAGAAAACAGAGCCGCAAACTGAGGGTGAGTGCTGTGTGCCCTGGACTGGGCTTTCTTGGTTAGTGTGTATGTTACCTTTCATATATAGGGGATATGTTCATGTGTTCCCTTTAAACAACACAGAGGCAAATGTTGCTTTTAACAGCAGATTTGACATATTTTCATTACATTTCTAAAGGTATAGCTGCTCACAAATTTGTTTAACAGTCTCTGTTGTTCAGATCACAGGAATGAATACAAACCAAAAGGAACAGAATTTGCAGTACTCTCCCATTGTAGCAAAAGTTGACTCCTTTCAATCTTGATCCTGGAATGTTCCAGACTCTTACGAGCTTTCTTCTTCAGAGCAAGCATAGTTCAAGTTCAACATTCTCAACTTCCAGATTAACACTATGAAACAAATAATGTTAAAACATACAAGGGGGGGAAATCTTTCCTTTGACCATTGTTTGCTATTACTTAACAAGCTGTTCGTGGCCTACCTGTGTCCAAAGGAATATCTCCTTTTATTTTAGTCAGCTAGCTCAGAAGAAAAATCTGCTTCTCCACTGTCTTGTCTCACTGGAAAGGAAAGAGTGAAACCCAGCAAAGTATTACTAGGCAGCTACTGCTACTGTATGCTCACTCCCACTTCCTAACTGGAAAGCCCTGCTCTAGTATTGCCAACTTGAGGCTGGGAAATTCCTGGAGATCTGGGGGCAGAAGCTCGGGAGAGCAAAGTTTGGGAAATGGAGGGAACTCAGCAGGGGTGTGATGCCAAAGGGTCTGCCCCTCTGAAGCTGTCATTTACTCCCAGGTAACTGAGCTCTAGTCAGGAGATCAGTTGTAATCCTGGGAGAACTATGGGCCCCACCTGGAGGTTGGCAATGCTGCCCTATACACATTATCTCTGATAATTTTCATGAGGATTTACCTGTGCTTCATAAATGGAAGGCAGACATTCCATAGATAAATGCAAAGCCGCTTCAGTGTAACATATCGTATTGGTAAATGAAGCAGTGGTTCTTTTTGTGAACCCTTATAATACCAGTATTTTTCAGCTTCAGGTAAATCAGTCCTGGAAAATATCGGTAAATGCCAAATTTCCCCTGTCCAAAACTAGTAAGTTGTTTGGATTGGGGAAATGTTAGGTATTGCTGAATATTTTTGGGTCTGATTTACACCACCAGTGGGAAAGGAAGCATGTTAAAATGCCTTCTTTCCCTCTGGTAGCCCCTACAGATTTCCATGTCAATTTCACTCCCTGCCAATCAGCTGTGAGTGAAATTGAAAAGGGAAAGCCTGGGCTCTCTGCCTTCCCTTCTCTAGGGGACATGTCCTAGCTGGAGAAGGACAGGCAGGGAACCCAGGCGTTTTAAAAGGCCTTTCTTTCACTACCCCACTTCCCTGAGTTTCTCCGCAAAAGCTGTGGTGGGCAGGCTGGGGAAGCAAAGTACAGACATGCAAACATGCCTGTGTTCCTTGCCTGATCAGGCAGGGAACCCATGCATGTTTAAAATGCCTTTCTTTCCCTCCCCAAGATTGGAGAGGGAAAGAAAGGCATTTAAACCCAACAGCTGACTGGCAGCTCAGGCCGTTAGGTTTAAATGAGACCTTGTTTTCGGTATAGCAAAAAGCACCTCAAAAAAAGCAGGATAGTAACGATTTTTTTCAGGTTCAGCTATACCGGCTTATATTTTTCGGGTATTTTTTCGGTTCAGCTGTAGTCAAATGCACACCCCTAATTTGCAGTTATTTGTAAGTTCTATGACTATTGTGAGGGCAATTTTGCGTTTATTTATTTATTTGATTTATACCACACCCTCCCCGCTGAAGCAGGCTCATTTTCAAATGGGGCACAGTATATCCCAGCAGCTATTAGAGTTTTTAACTCAGTGGTAATTCCATAACTTTAGTATGGTGTTCCCTATATGGATTTCTGTTGTAAATGACTCTATAGAGTACAATCTTTGTTCCTTTGGGCATTTGGAGGGTTCCCTAGGTGTGTTCCATCATCGGTCCTTCATTATGAATTTAGTCTTAGCTCCAAAGGAGCCCGTGCCTGGGTATGCGCCTTTAATTTTTGATTTCATCTGTTTTTGAGGCCCCTGGGTGTAGCTTGGTAAACCTAACCCTCAGGGACTCTTCTAAGGTTCCCTGGCTCCTGTTTTTTGAACAGAAGTTATCCCTTATAAATCTTAAGGTGGAAGATCTTTTTTCTTCCTCGGTGAATCAGTGTAAAAACATGTGACGAAACTGATTAATACCAGAGATAAGAGCTATCGGAGGACATGTTCTCTGCTTGCCTTGGGCATTCCATTTAAGGGTAAATTCCCTTCCTATTTAGAGTCTTTGGTTAGCCCAGAGTTATGTAGGGCCTTTATGCATGAATGGTTTAACTGTTTTTTCCCCCCAATGGTATTGCTGGGTTGTCTGCTAAGGACCTCCTTTTCAGTTCGGTTATGTTTCTGTCCCCTCCGGTCGGTGGACTCTTGCACATATTGTTCTGCAACGCCCCTAAGTGCTCCAGTTTAGGCTAAAATGGATTGTGCCTTGTCTTGATACATGGACTGTGTTTCCTCTAGCAACATTAGAGCAAAAGGTTCAATTCCTCTTTGAGGATTCTGACTCTAAACGCACTTATTCTGTTGCTCGATTCCTAGAGGCTGCAGAGAACTGTTGAAGGGAGGTGTTTTCAGACATGGGATCTATTTAATTTTCCTTTTAGTTTTATTGTTCAAGACCTTGGTCTAAGAAGAGGGGAAGAAGAAGTTGTTTGTAAGGCAAATCTATTTGGGAGTCTAATCCACAAAGTTTGGTCTCTTTTATTATTATTTTTATTTCTTATTTAAGGACTTTAGCATCACAACAGGGCAAAGAAACAAAACAAACATTACCAAACAGAACAGAACAGGCAAAAGGCAAAATACAGAACAATAAAATACATGTGTCTCATAAAAGTCTAAAATACATTGGATAAAATATAACAGCGAATCTGTACAATTTCTTATAAGGTCAGCAGGATAATACTCACTTTAGCAGAATTTTAGGAGATCACTGTTGTCAAATATTTTGCAACAGGTCGAGTTATTTCTGGATCAAAATCTGCTGACAAAAGAAATACCACCCAGGACTCAACAGGATGCTGATATCTGGACAGAATAGGAGCAATCCAAAGAGACCTGGGGACAGGCCATTGATCACAGAATAACAAAATGTGGTCTACTTCAATGTCTGTTGCACCAGATACACAGCCACAGAAGCGCAAGGGTTTTACTATGGGCAAGTAGATTTTTCTCTTCAGGTAGCCAGATAGTTAAGGAAACAAACCCTTATTCTAAATCCCCTCCAAGTGATGGAGGAAAATATAACAAACCCAAAAACCTTCGTTTTGTTGAAAAGTAGAGGCTACTTATCACATTTAAAAAAAAAAATTGCATGGAAGGCAAGTAATGCTTTGTAAAATACGTCAGTCCTTCCCACATCAGTCCCAGCAGGGACAGCCCAAGACATTTTGGTGTCTGAAATATATAATATCCAAGTGGTGCCCAATATGAAGGTAAAATGTAATAATAAAAAACTAAATAATTGACAGTTGCTGCTCTGTAATGGTACTTCACAACAGATTGTTTCATTCTATCCAAGGGAAGGGCTGGCCCAGAGTACATTTGTTTAACCATGCCAAGAAACCTCTTGTATAAAATTTTGTAACATAGTGCCCTTTAATGGAATCTACTTTGGGTAGATTCCACTGTGCTCTCAATTATGATTTAAAAATTTGTAAAAAGAAAATGGGGATGAGGTAGTTGACAAGGAAGAGTAGGAGTGAGGGAAGACTCAATAAAGCTCATATCCTTGTGGGCAGTCTTACCATCTCCTGAGGATACTGAACCGATATTTTCTTTAGAATTATATTTGTTCCCTGGAAAAGGTGATCTAACTCGGGGCTCTGTGTCTCTTTTTAATGATTCTCTGTCACATCGAGCTCTTGTGGCTTTATGATATGTCTCTAACGGGGCTTCTTGTCTAGGACCGTGGTAATTTGAACACTAATCTGTATAGACAGAGAACTCCTGTGAGGTCTTGTGTACTGCAAGCAGAATAATCCTTGCATATTGTTTTCTTCTGGTCTAGCGCCAGGTTTGTAAAGCAGAGAAACACAAAAGGCCAATTTTTTTTAAATTAAGATGCTAAGTTGATACCACAGTTTGCACCTACAAAAATCACCGTGCTTTAGTGTTGAACTCTATATTTAGACCTAGGCAACAGGCCACTGAGGTCTTACAATCCTATGCATGCTTACTTGGGAGGCAGCCCCACTGACCATTATAGAATTTACTTTGAGTATACACACATAGGATCGTGCTTCAAGATACAGCTCTTTTTGTGAAAGCAGTACCTTGAGTTCTGTGTTTTCAGGGCTGGTTCCAGTGTCTCTCCTCCCTGCTTCTTGTTTGTAGGATGGGTAGGGGACAAAAGGCAGTACTAAGAGTGATCATCACAGATGTTGGCATAAGGAACTAGAAGGGTTCCTGATGATGGCCTGCAAGGACGTCATATTCCATAAAGCAACACTGGAACAGTTTCAGTCCACAAATGCATTGGCCCTCTGCTTCTGCATGAGTGGATTGTCTGATTGTCTGCAGAGTGCAGCTATGCAGAGGAAGTGGCTGCACACACACCCTGTCCCCATGTACACACAGCATTACTATTCATGGAGAGGGGATGTACACATGGCTACTTCCTTAGTGTGGTCACACTCTGCAGTTGACCAGGCAGTCATGTGGAGGCAAGGGGCAGAATCAGCATCCTCATCCCCACTCTCCCAGGTGTCAGTCTGAGGCTAATGCAATTAAAGGAACAAGTAATCTACTTTTTAAATTCCTTCTTGGTCTTTAAAAGTTTTCCTGTGGTATTGCTTCTGCTTAAAACTCTTAGGGGGCGGCACATGTATCATGGCTGTTGCATGGAGACTGGTTCAGTTTACTGCATGTGGCAGCAGACACCATGAGGCGAGCCCTTCAGAGGCATAGAAGAGGTAGCTAGATCTAGAACAGAGGAAAACACTGGGGGAAACAACTGCCCAGTCTAGGTAGCAGATCTGCTTCCCACAAATTACTCACCAGTGTTATGAACACCAGCATGTGGAATGAGTTGAAGTTGATGAGAGTTTCTAAAAGTTTTGCTTTCTTTTAGTACAGGATGCTCTTTAGCTCTCCTGAAACAGGATTTTTTTAAAAATGCACATACAAACGCCCACAAATCTTTAATCAAAGAAGATTCTGTTAGGGGAAAGACTCTCCAACAGAGGCCAGAAAGTTGGTTTCAGGAAGTTAACAAGCAGTACATGGTGAAGGCAGCGGCCTTCCCTTGTTGTCTGTCCGTGTTGCTTAGTATTCAGGGGTGTACTGCCTCCGAACATGGATACTCTTTTAGCTGTTCTGGCTAGGAAAAGGATATTTAGTCAAAATGTTTGAGTGTTAATTTCTTTGTAATCTATTTTGTTTACATTTATTTATTTATAGAGGCTGTTTGGCTGGCCAAGTAGGTCATTGAAAAGCAAGAGCTGGCCAGGTGATCATTCTTATTCCTCCAGAGAGAGTTTTGCATATTCCTTCTTATTCCACAACAACATGAAAAATGACTGTATTTTTGTAGAAATATGTTCACATTTTTCATTCTGCTCTAATTTAAATGGAGCGGAAATAAACCAGTACCTAAAAGGGCATTTTTTTCAATGAGTATTACAGGATAATTTTCAAGTAGTGGAGCTGCCAACAGTGGAACCCCATAAACATTTTCCTGGGAGTAAGCCCCATTGAGTATTCTGAGTAGACCGGCTTTGCCTGGCACTGTAACAAGAGCTGCACCTTTTAGAAGGATGTAACTCTGCTTAGAGTTAAATCTGGTTTTGGATGCCAGTTAACCAAACGGTGTTAAATTCAAGTCAAACACAGCCTCCCTCTAATGCCTTTTCTTTCACAGAATTGTGACAAAATGTAAAGTAACCCCACATTTCTTTGTAAGGGACAAGCTCTTAGAGGAGAAAATGGTAAAGAAGAGGGGCAGGGCAGGGCGGGAATCATAGAATCACAGAGTTGGAAGGGGCCATAAAGGCCATCTAGTCTAACCACCCCCACCACCCCGCTCGATGCAGGATCAACTTAGAGCATCCCTGACAAGTATCAAAACTTATTATAAGAGAAATATCCCTTCCTAGCCTTAAAATAAAGCAGCATTTCACCATATTTAGGAGCAGGTAGATTTCATCCTACTAGCACTGAGCTGGAGCAGGGTTATTTCCCAGTTCAAGGCTTGCCCTAGAAAGGCTCTAGTTGGCAAGTGAAAGGGAAAAGCACCTGACTGGACCAGCTGAGAGGAAGATTTAAACATTGCTTCCAAATTCCTCACAGGTTTTTCTTTTTACTCTTAAAAGGAATCTGAAAAAATGTAATCTGCAAAGAAGTAACCAGCCACCCTCCCCTGTCCTGCAAACAGTAGAGGTTTGATTGTTTATTAATCTTGATCAGTCTGTGCCCAAGCATACTTACCTGGAATTAACTTTCCTTGAAATCACAGGAGGTCAGTGGCTACAAATGGATCAAAGTGGCTACAAATGGGCTGCCAAACTGTAACCTGGAATAATACCATTACCATTTTACTGTTCATTCATAGCTCTCTGGAGAAAGCAAACGTTTGTAATGGTTGTTAAGTGGTGTTATCGATTACTATATAGTGTACATACCTGTACTTTGGGGATCTGTATTTGTTGGATTTGCAGTTTAAAATTGTTTAACGCTTAGTTTACCTCTTGTTTTTCAGGTTGGAGATATCGTAATGGTAAAAGAAGATGAAACATTTCCTTGTGACTTAATACTTTTGTCAAGTAGCCGTGCAGACGGAACGTGTTTTGTTACAACAGCAAGTTTGGATGGCGAGTCCAGTCACAAGGTAGTAAATTTGCTGAAACATCATTGTAAAACCAGATTGTATGCTTTTGCAGCCTTGCACAGCCCTCATCTTGTGCATGGAGGTATATGTTAAGCTTAAGCTTAACCAAACAGTGCTTTTCTATTCCATTCTATTCCTTTCCTTTTATCCAATAAAAGCTCTATGATACATTGGTCTTGAACAGTAAATAGTTGTTAATCACTTATCACCCAATAGACAAAAGGAGTAAAAAAATTCACAACTGCTAGAGTTCTTTTTGGATCTATTTCAGCAAGTACAAAGGTAACTAGGTCATTGGAATGTATGTCAGAACAGTGAAATATAATGCCTCTGTCATGGGGCAGGTGGAGCTGGTGTGCGTTCCTTGCAGGTAAACAGGAGTCCGAATGCAGAAAGCTGAGTTGAGGGTTCAGTTCCAGAGCCCAGAGCCAAGAAAGTCATTACTGAAGGGTTGTCCAGTAGGCATAGTCAGGCACTCCAAGGGCTACTCACAAGCAGAGATCACAGAACTGAGAAGCAAGGTCAAGAGCCAGTCCAGAAGTCACTCAAGCAAGGCAAGGTCTGGTGCAGTGGTCACAGAGTCTGCCATAAGATGACTTGTTGCTTCCACACCTGACATCCTTCCTTGGCTGGTTTATATAGGCATATGCCCAAGGGTCATACTTGCAGCCAGCTGCTTGGGAGTAATCCTGCAAATACTCAAGCAGCTGATGTTGAACCAGGAGGTGAGCACTTTGTTGTCTCTCCTGTAGTTCTGCTCATAGCCTCTGTCTGCAGCACTCAAAGGCTGTGGGAGAAATTGAAGGGCTTATTAACTTAATTTCACTTGTTGAACCAGGGCTGGAGGGTGTGGGTGGCTCTGCACCAACTGATGGCTGTGAGCCCCGAAAAGCCTGCAGTTTGTCTTCCTGTTTACTGGCTTCTGTTGACTCAGAGCTGGCTGCATGAAGCTCCTCTTCTCCCAAGGAGTCCTCCCGCTGACCCACGACACCCTCCTGAGATTAGCTCCTCATAACTGCTGAGGAGTAAGCATTTAGTCTGGCCAGAATGAATGCCCTTAACAGGCTTTGGGAAGGCAACAGATAGGTGTAGGAAGGAAGATATTTTGGAGGTGGAATGCCAGAAAATTGGGATGAACAGATGCATCCTGCTCTAAAGGCAGAACTTTGGTGATTGATTGATTTTACACGATTTTTCACTAAAGCAAATGCTACATGAAAGCCCAGGGCCTGAATAGTGTCCTGGTTAACATTGAAAGCCAAAGTTTCTCAAAAACAGCATTAAAGGACATTGACCTATAAGAGTTGTCTTTCAGGAGTGCCAGGTAGCCTTTGCTGCTCAAGTATGACTTGATGAACAGTCTGAATGCTTGTAACCAAGCCCTTGCCTCAAGGGAAGGATGGCCAGCAAGGAATGTTTAATAATTTTTGGAGAAAATATAAAAGAAGATGATCCGTGTTTTCATTTACTGATATAATCTTTATGGCTACTCCATAAAGCATGACAGGAATGGCTTTTAGGTTATAGACTTGAACAGCACATGGAACATAGTTCCCATCTCCATTTCAGAAAAAGTTTAATATACTATTAGCACAGGTTTTTGCTTTTCTCTATATCAGTGGCTGGTATTTTTAATGAACTCTGAGGTCAACTCATGTCTGAGAGATCAGAACAGTGTCATTAGTGTAAAGAAGAACTGGAATATTGCAATTGGCCAAATGAGGTGGATGACAAAACTCATTAAAGGAAGTTGAACATTCATTCATATATAGCTGAACAAAAATGGGTCCAAAAGGCAGCCTTGCCTAACCTCTTTATCAAGGTTAAATGGCTCAGTCAGCTCGCTGCCATATGCTATAAGGTCTGAGTTGTAAGGTCAACATGAAGTTGCTGCATGAGCCATAGCAGCCTTTTATCAATTGTGGTGTGTTGCAGCTTTTCCTTGAGTCTTGTTCTAGGGATAGTATCAGAAGCTCTTTTAGCTCAATAAATCCTATGCAAAGGATGGCATTTGGGAAACTGGCCATTTTTCTGTCAAATGATATAGAACTAGACAATGGTCCAAGGTTGAACTACCCCTCCTGAACCCTGGCCCAGGACAGGCTGGCAATTTGCCCTGGTATCCAGTCGCGGCAAAAAACCCGGATTAAGCAATACCGGGTTTTCCCGTCCACACAGCGGGGGCCGCTGCCAGAAGATACGGGACGGAGGCGCGCGGGAGCGTTCAGACTGCCGCGCCAGAGGTGTGCTATATTCGCCGTTTCCCCATTAATTCGGCTGTGGGTGTATGTGCGCATGAGCGCTCATGCGTCGCATAAGCGCATTTTGCCGATTTTTTTTTTTTTTGCCCTGCAACGCCGGCACCGCATTGGGCAGTGGAGCGGAGCACAGCCAATCACACCGCTGCTGCCTCATGCCCAACGCAGGTTGCTCCAGGCTTTTCGGCTGCGCGTTCAGACTCCCCGGAAGCGGAGAAATGCGCAACGAACGCAGGCTTTCAAGATTTGTGAAGGCTTTTATCAGGTGTTTTTTTAATCCGGCAGTGAAGCGCAAGAGCACCGGTAGGCTACGGGTGGGGGACGCCAGGCAGATGTGCCTGTGTGAACGTTCCATTTACTCCGGTATTGAATCGTTGTCAGCCCGGATCCCATCCCGGGGCAAATTGCCAGTCTGTCCTCGGCCCCTATCTGCTTCTGGCCCAGAGTATTGCCCCGTTCAAGCCAATCAGTTAAGGCATCTAGGAAATAGGAAGAGTATAATTTGCCAAGCAAGATAATAAACTGATTGAACAATAGCAGCTTGGGCCCAAGCATTGACCCTTCTTGAAGATTAGAATATTATTGCATGCCTTCAAAATTTTGGGATGACCCCAAACATGTTTATTTGTGAAAACAGCAGAGCTAGAATCTCTGCCCACCAAGATGGATTTAATTTGAATAATTCATTTGGGATACGGTTTGCATGAGGGGCATTCCCTGAACAGAGGCAATGGATCAGGCCTTCAACTTGAGAAGGAGTTACCTCAGGCCAGTCATGAAGAGAGCCATCGGGCTCAGGTATCTCAGAAGTAAAAGGTTCGCTTGGAGTAGCAAACAGGTTGTTAAAACATGACATCCAGACTTCTAGATGAATGCTGCCATACATTCTAGTGCCCATATTCATAATTTCTCAAAATGCTGTTGTACAGCCAAAATTAAACATACCCAGTTCCTATATAAATTCTCCTTCTTTTTATGTTTTATTCGATCTTTATAGGATCTCTTAAGAGACCAGAATTCCCTCGGAACAAGTATGGTATTATTGCTCTTTAGCTCCATATGTGTTCTCTTTGAATAAGCCTGCACTCTTTGCCAAACCACGTGTCAGGATTCTTGGGGGCCAAGGGCCTCATAAAAGAAGCATTGCCAGGCGTAATTTTAGAGTACAAGGACTTGAAGAGGGACAACCACTTATACAAGGTAGTGAGAGAACTCCTAGCTACATCAGACCCAAATAATGATCTCCCTAAAGGTAACACAATGTCTTGGGCCAGGTGAGCAGCATTGTCATTCCAGTGGATGTGACATAGGGAGTTTTTGATCTGGGATATACAGTCTTGCCTGGTTACAGAGAGTTTAACATAAGATATATTCAAGTGCAAAACAATAGAGAGATGATCACTGCACCAAAAGGACAAAACTCCCAAGAAGCTGGCTAATGTGTTGAGGTCAGAAGAAACAGTGAATTAATTTACAACACCTAGCTCCCTTGAAGCCCAAGAAGGTATAATCCGCACATGGATCAGTTCTCTGGTGGCCAATCAAAATTACTAATTCCTTTGGATAGCAAAACTGGCCAACCTCAAGCATCTTTTGATTTCTTAAAAAATAATTGTATTAAGAAGCTTCAACAAATAACAATAACAACAAAAATTGTGTAACCAATATTTGAACCACAGAAAGAGTAAAATACAACAAAAACATTAAAGAACGTTCAGCCATACAAAACTCTCGAGTCTTCTATGCACCACAATCATGTAATCATACAAAGCACACTAAGAAAATGTTTGTAACTGCAATGAATCCTGTGCACTGCAAGAGACCCAAACAACTCTGTGAACCAAATTTAGTTCAGAAGCGTATCCAAGGAAGGTAAGAAGAGTTAGCTGGAAGTACATTCTTGTCCATCATATACTGAATTTTGCTGATTAACAAAACCATGAGGGACTGAGGAAATTTTCATTGTTAGGGCCATGGAGTTTTTGGATTAAATGATCATCATCAGCCCCTATTCTTTCATTAAAATCTCCCACTAGGAGGAATGAACAGTTTTGGAAGTTGCTTTTAGTTTTATTGAATACTAGGGAGCAAAGCCCGTGGTGGAAGACGACGGGCCCTAGAAAGGAAGGGAGGGAAGTGGAAGGGAGAGAGGGTTGGCGAAAGGAAGGAATAGAGGGAAGAGTGAAAGAAAGGAGAAAGGAGAAAGAAAAAGGGGGAAAGGAAGGGAAGAGGGGCAGAAAAGGGCTTCTCTGGGCCCAGAGAAGGCCTTTTCTGTCTCCCATACACCATCCCCTGAGCCTTCTAAGGGGGCAGTAGGCAGTGTGTGGGGGAAAAGGGCTTCTCTGGGCCTACTGCCCCCATAGAAGGCCCATAGGATGATGTGTGAGGGACAGAAAATGGCTTCTCTGGGCCTACTGCCCCATAGAAGGCCCAGGGGATGGCGTGTGGGGGCAGAAAAGGCCTTCTCTGGGCCTAGTGCCCCATAGAAGGCCCAGGGGATGGGGTGTGGAGGACGGAAAAGGGCTTCTCTGGGCCTAGTCCCCTCATAGAAGGCCCAGGGGATGGTGTGGGGGGGCGGAAAAGGGCTTCTCTCACTTGCCTCAGCCTTGAGGGCCTGTCCCTGTGCTCACACTCCAGACGGTCCTCTCCTGTCGGAGGACTGGAGCAGACTGAGCTGAAAACACTGACAGGGGCTGACATGGGCGAGACTTTGCGAAGCAGCCAGTCAGCCCTGGCCAGTGTCTTCTGACTGCCAGTTCTTGAGCCGAATCAATTATGGCAAGCATAGAATGTGGTGGAACCAAAATTCAAATATATATAAGGACAGGATTTCATCCAGCAAGGTCCAGTTATCATTCAATTCATGTGCAGTTGAAGTGATGTATATACTGTGATTAAATTATAGAATGGGACCCCATCTATTCTATTGTGACTTGATATTTTTGCCAAATAGCTGGGCAGATGGAACATGTTTTGTTACAAGGTGCAATTTCAAATTTTGAATGCACTTGTAAAAAAATTGATTGTGCATATATATGTGTGCACTTTGCCAAACTTGTCAAGTCTTAAGTTGGTTTTGCAATCTTCGTTTTAATACAACAGAGCTATCTGATTTAGTTTACAAAATTGGAAGTTTTCAGTGGTATTAAAAAAATTCCAAAATTAGAGTCCAGTGGCACCTTTAAGACCAACAAAGGTTTATTCCACATATGAGCTTTCGTGTGCTAGGCACACTTTTTCAAATACATTGGAATCTCTTGTAAGGTTCAGACTTATAGACAGGGAAATTAACATGTAACATGATGATGTTTAATATATGCAAAGTCCAAAATAACAAGCTAAGGTTATAAGGTCAGCAGTTATAAAGCAATAAATATGTCCGAATAGCAGATAAATGTACAAAGGTGTCTTTTCTAATTGCGGGAAGCAAACTGAGAATCTCCATTCTGTCCTCCCAGGCGTGAAGATGACTTAACAGCACTTTTTGAGGTGGATGCCAGGGTCATGTCAGTAAAACATCCCAATATTCCTGGCATTACATTCAGTGTTCTAATATACTATTCTGAAAAAGAAAAACACTAAAATACAGAGGATTTATAGTCCTTATTGAGAATACGTATATGAGGACTGAATTAGTTAGTATATATAATGACATAAAAAATCAATATCCCTGTTGAGTCCTGGGGAGGTTTTTGTTCCAGGTGTTGTAATAAGTTGTAGTACTGTTGACCTTATAACCTTAGCTTGTTATTTTGGACTTTGTGTATCTTAAATATCATCATGTTAAATGTTAATTTCCCTGTCTATAAGTTTGAACCTTACACGTCTTACAATGTATTTGAAAAAGTGTGCCTTGCACACAAAAGCTCATACCTGGAATAAACTTTTGTTGGTCTTAAGGGTGCCACTGGCCTCTAATTTTGTATTACTGCTTCAGACCAACACGGCTGCCCACCTGAATCTAAAAAAAAAATCCAGTAATTATTTAGAATTGAAGATTTTTGCAAACTAAAAATAATTGACTACTTTATTGTTATACCCTGACAGTAGGCAATATTTTTCCATTTCAAATCTCTCATTTTAGTTTTAGAAGTACCTTGACTAATGAACATGCAATTAACCTATATCTTTTCTGTCCATTGCAGACATATTATGCTGTTCAAGATACAAAGTCCTTTCAGAGTGAACAAGATATTGACACTTTGCATGCTACTATTGAATGTGAACAACCTCAGCCTGATCTATATAAGTAAGAATATGCAGTAAATTCTTCTCCTTTTGTTTGTGGTGGCTTTACTAAAATAATTGTTCATACTAGACTCCAGGTGTGCACAATGGTTTATCTTGGAGGGTACAGGGAAACTGCTTTCCAAATATTCCTTCCAGAAGAACTGAGCAGCTTCCATGTATGACTAGCTGTTTGGTTTCCTCTCCTCTCCTCATGCCTCATTGGTTCAACATAGTAGATGGTAGAACTAGAGCACTTGTAATAGTAATGCTTCTAGGTGTGTCTTTCTGTGGTTTTATGTGTCTGTTCTTGATCTGAGAATTAAATAGAGTCTGGAACAACTCAAACAAGCTGTTGGTTTGTCTTATGTCTGTACCAGCTCCAAGTTTTTGACATGGTTGCTGCATTGCCATTAAGGAGTTCTAGATTTTCATTGGTACTGTTTTCTGACCATGATATTTGGTGGAGTGGGGTGGTATGATATCTTAGCTAAGCATCTTTTGCATTACATGTTTTGTCCTTGGTTGTTGAATTGCCCACTCACTGCTTGCTAGTGCTTGGAATTGTTTTTGATGCATGTTGCTTAGAGTATTTCTGAAAATTACCTTCAATTAGATGTAATGCCATGTTTTATGCCTATTCTGCCAAGCTAGAGTTGTGGGAATGAGGCCAAACAGATTCAGTTACTGTTGGCTCTTCTTTCATTCCCTACTGTCTGAATATGCTTAGAATCCTAACTTGGAAAAGTGCCTGAACAAAGCTAAGTAACAGCTGACTGCTAACTCTGGGCCAGCATTCATTCATGAGTTTTATATGGAGCCAGTAACTGGTCTTGATACCAAGCATGTTGACTGTATTCGGATAGGAATAAAAATCATAATACACATATTAGCTACACTATGTGTTCAGCAAATTTGGATTGTATTATATGCTGTAAGAGTTCAAAAGTGTAGCAGTGGTGGTATGTTTTGGCAAAATTAAAAAGTGGCACATTTAAGACTAACCAAGTTTATCTTGACATAAGCTTTCATCAGTCACACTTCACATGCATCTGAAGAAGTGAGGTCTGACTAAAAAAAAACCTTATACTGGAACAAATTTGGCTATTTATTTATTTAAAATGTTTCTATGCTACCTTTCTACCCCATTAGAATCCCCAAGTTGGCAAACATTAAAACATAAAAAACAGCATTTAGAATTATGAAATAATTTGATAAAAATACACAAGCCTATATGATTAGTTTTGAAAGTGCTACTTAATCTCTGTTTTACTTATCAAGGTATAGTTGGGAATAGGAATGGGCACAAACTGGGAAAATGGAGGTTCTTCCCAGTTCGTGGTTTATGAGGTCACACGAACAACGAACTTACCTGAATTTCCCCATTTAACAAACCAGTTCTCAGATCTTCCCTCCCTTATTTCTACTGGTGGCTTCCTGAGGCTAGCAGGATGGAAGGGATGGGGAGAAATCTCGCAAAAGCCACTTAAAGGGAATGGGTTTTTTTATTTAAATATACTGATACAGGAACAAAAAGAACATTAACAACATTAATAAAGTGCAGTTCAAAACATTGAGAGTAATAGCATGTAGTAGAGTAACAGTTCGAAATAACATTGGCCATCTTAATATCTTTAAATGACTTCTGCAAGCCATTTCATCAATCCCTCTCACCCACCCACCCCCGTTTCCCACCATGAGCCTACTGAACCTCTGAAATCATGTGGAGTATCATGGGACAATCATAGACAGGGATAGGCACAAACCTCTGGTTTGCAAACCATGAACTGATGATGTTCATCACGAAAGTAAGTTCATGACAAGCTTCATGCCCATCCCTAGTTGGGAATACTTCATTTTACATGGATTTAGGCTATGATCCAAGGCTTACCTATTTGAAAGTGTCATCATATATTTAATTTATTTCTGAGAAGTGCATTTACAGTTGAGTTATATGTTCCATACAATAAGGAACCAACAATATTTAATAGTATATATACACATACAAATACAGTTAAGTTCAACTCATACTTGTGTACATTTAATTATTTAAGTACAAAACATTCTATAATGAAAAACAACTACAAGTTCTATCAGAACAGTATAAACGATAGAACAAGGGAGAGTAAAAAGATGTCCAGTGAAACTTTCCAGATCTGTGTAAATAGATCACAAGGTCCTGGATGTATATTTAACTTATTTCTGAGAAGTTCATTTACAGTTGTGTTACATGTTCCTTCAGCTTCAAATGGGATTTATTTGTCAGAGTGTGGAGAGTTGTTTCTGTCATGGTCACTTCAGTAGAGCTGAAGCAGTTCCCTGTTTAATTGGTTGATGGAGCCAACACTGAGATATCAACACTAGGTTAATAAAATTGAACATTGGATTTGGCACTAATAAGATGTTAGGTACTGTTGAGCAGTGTTCCCTCTAAGCTGTGGAATCTTATGAGCAAAAATTTGTGAGCTACTGGCATTAAAGTTGTGAGTGAGCAATTTGGCTACTGCATAGATTAGTTTGCTCTGAAACCATCCTTCCTGAGCTAAGACAAATGTGTGAGCCAGAGGCTAAAAAACTGTGAGCTAGCTCACACTAACTCAGCTTAGAGGGAACACTGCTGTTGAGTACTCAGGTGGAATGGCTGTTTGCCTTTGGGACTTCAATTTGAAGGTCCTCTGGTATGCTGGGTATATAACAGAACTTCTGATTACCAGACCTGAAAAGCAGTCAAGCAGACGCTTGAAAGAGCCACTGTTGAAGAAAAAAGTGAGATGCCTGTGTTTATGCATCTGTGCATGTGCACATACACACAACCCCTTATATAAACTGGAAAGAGTCTGTCAATCCCCCTCCCAGGGAGGGCTAGGGGCCACTTCTCCCCCACCAGTGTTCCATCATTCTCCAGTCTTTCCAATAAAAGGCAGACACCAGGAGACAGCTAACATTTGCTCACAGTAACAGAGTCCCAGGTTCAAATGTCAGTTTATAGCCTGGAGGTGCACAGTGTTTCTACCTGTCCCCATCAAGGTTCTGGTCCAGTACCCAGCCCTGGGATCTTTAATTGGTGTTCTAGCTGTTGCAGTTCATCTGGAGAAAATGGCTGCCTTGGAAGGTGGACTCTGTGGTATTATACCCCACTGAAGGCCCTCTCCTTCCTAAACCGCACCCTCCTCAGGCTCCACCCCCCAAATATCTAGATATTTCCCAACCTGGACCTGGCAACCCTGCTGGTCCCTTCTGACGTCTCAAGCTTTCTGCCCTTACCAGCTAGCTGTCTTTCTACCTTCTTTCTTCCTGCTCTGGACTTTTATTCTCCTTCCTCCTGCCAAGCCCCTACCATAGCTTGACTGGCTCTGGAGTACACCTTTATTCCCAAGGAGATCTCTTCTTCCAGTGCAGCTGTTACTCCTGTGGAGTCTAGTTCTAGCAATCTGTGGAGTCCTGTTCTAGCAGTCTTGGCCGTACATGCCTTGTTGGTGTCCTCAGGGACCGGTCCTGCCTTTCCCTCCTCCTGGTAGTTATGGTGCTGACTCTCTTGGGCTGTTCTCAGACTCAGCCACTTCAAAGCCTAGCCTGGGGGATTTTAACTATAAGAGACAACCCAGTAAACTTTTTGAGGGATGTTTACTTTTGAGGAGTGACCTCAAGGAAGCAGGGCCAGGCACAGAAAGTGTTAGCTGGTGAATTCACATGGACTGGCAAGAAGCAGAAATAGAAGTGAGAGGAAGGAAGGTAGAATAGAACAGTTTAGAACTTTATTTATTTATACCCCACCCTTCTGCCGAAGCAGGCTCAGGGCAGCTTACAAAAAATTAGAACATATAGATAGCTGTTAAAACAATCATAAAACCTTTTAAAAACAATCCAAATAATATAAAGTGCTAGTACATTGGTCTGGGAATAATAATACAGTATTGTTAAAAAAGTAAATTTGGATCCTGTCAGAAATAAGAGGAGAGGTTGGGCTGAGAAGAGTGAGATTGTTTTAATAGAGCTATTTGATGGAAGAAGTTAGCAGTGGGAAAGCACGAAAGGAAGTTGTCATGGATTTTAAGATAAGAGATTATCTAGGCATGACAAGGGGCATTAACATAGATGGAGAGAAGAGAGGGTAAGTTTTAAAATGGAGGGAGTAGCAAGTCCTGCTAACTTTCTGCAGTATTTCTTATCAAACATAAACTCATCTTGCTACTTTAAGAACATAAAATACATAATTCATAATTTGTTTAGGATATAAAATTGTACTGTTTAGCATATTTTCTGCAATACACACTACATGAGGCAAGCCTTGAAAAGGATTTGGAAATGTCAATTGGTACAGAATGCCTTCAGCCAGGATATTGACAGGAGTAGGTCACAGGGACTATATTATTCCCAGTCTGTTTCCAGACACAACTCAAGAGTGCTGGTGTTTACCTTTAGAGCCCTATATGGTTTGGGACCAACATACTTGAAGGACTGCATACTTTCTTTGGAACCTACCTGTCCACTGTGGCTATCTTCCAAGGCCCTGTTTTGCCCCCCCTCGCCTTCTGAGATTAGACAGGTAGCAACCCAGAACAGGGCCTTCTCAGTTGTGGCACCAAAACTCTGGAATGCTTTCCTGAGGGAGATATGTTTGTTGCCATCTTCTGCCGACAGGGGAAGACTTTCTTGTTTTGTTTGGCGTACACTGAGCGATCCCTCCTTTCTAACTAATGTGTTAATTATTGTTTTTATGTTTTTGTATGTGTATTTTAGCTCTGGCTTTGTTTTAATTATGTATTTTAATTAGTTTTAATGGTTTTAAGGTGATTTTATTGTATATGTTTTTAATTTGTTAGCTGCCTTGGTGGCCCTTGAGGGCAGAAAGGTGGGGTATAAATTTTGTTAAATAAATAATTTTGTGAAATCATAACGTATATATTTCTTTAGTTCAAACAAAATTGTCAGTATACCCAAAACTTGAGAGAGTGTTGCACACTTTTACACCCTGTGCTACGTAGGCATGTATATTTTAGTTTTTTCCCTTTGAGATTTCTCTTCTAAGGATTTGCTGCCACCACCCTTTTGACTGTCTTATCCTCCAGCAAGAAAGAGCAATAAACTGCTGGTTTTCTTACGGCAGGTTGTCTACATAATGCTGGCAAGGCAAAGATATACTGTAAGGGCAAGATCAAGATAAGATCAGATTATTGGTACCACTTTGGGGTATCTCCATTAGTTGTGGGTACGAACTGGGCAAATGGAGGTTCATCCTGGTTTGTGGGATCACATGAACAACAAACCTTCACAAGCTTCCCCGTTTACCAAACCAGTTTGTTTCTTGAGGTTTGTGGTATTGGGGAATGTTCCCTTTAAATGTGGTATTGGGGAATGTTCCCTTTAAATGGCTTTTGCAAGCTGCGTCCGAGTGAAATCCAAGTGGCCAGTTCACCCAGAAGTGAACTGCACGAACCTCTGTAAAAAACATGGAGATTCATTAGACGTTCACTGTGGGAGGGATCGTACGACCCTCAGCTCACGAACCAGGCAATGTTCATCACAGAATTGGGTTTGTAATGAGGTTTGTGCCCATCCCTAATCTCCACCAAACTAGATCGAACTTCTTGAGAGGCAGGTACATTCGTTGGAGCAAAAATAAACAGGAGGATTCTGGCACTTTAAAGACTTAATAAAATTCTGTTCTACCATAAGCTTTCGTGATCAAGAATATTCATAGAGGTCATTCATTAGCTATGCTAAGATAGTTAATTGGTGGGGAGTTGAAGGTTTGCTAAGATAACTGTAATACATTAGACCTCCCAAGCTTAAGGGTGGAGGGAGGCAGCATCAAATCGGTTAAAGAATTCCAATACAGCAGTTTCACCCTTTGAAGTCCTTTTATTGAAGAATTGTGACTTTTTAAATGTCAGATTTATGTCAGTTTATTCTTTTATGTAAAGGACAGACTCATTTGTCCTGTGTAGAGAACTGAAGGGCATTCTTGAAGCATGATGGCATACATCACGTTGAAGGATTAGCAAGTGAATGGGCTCACGATGGTAGAACTGACATTATTAGGTCCTGTAATAGTATTCCTGAGTATTATATGGATTTCAGAGTCACCAGATGAGGGCAGGAAGAAATTCACAAGCACAGAGTACCCTGTTCTTCTCATGAAGTTCTTCTCATGAAGATGGCATCATCTTCTAGGTGCAGGAATAATTTTTGGAGTTAATTTTTTTTATGCCTGAAGATCACATAGGAATTATCATTATCTTGTGCTGTAAATGTACTACAAAAAAAACCCTGCCACCTGCAGTGGGGCAAAAAGCACCTCCTGCAGTGCTGTTGTCTTGGGAAAACAGTGTTTATGGGGTAGGCTGGAGCCTTACCTCCTTTGGTGCTGTGGTCCCAATCCAAATCAGTCCTTGCAGCACTTGAGTAAGCAAGTTCCTTGTAGCTGCCATACGGCTGCCGGGAACTTGTGTCCAAACATCTCATGTAGTGTGGCTGTAGATCTGCAGAAAGAAGAAAGAGGTAGTCAACATTTAGAGTAATGGGAGTTTAGATAGTTACACGAGCTTGTTCATTGTTATTTCAGTCCAGGAATGGGCAGCTAAGGATATACAGCCTTTAGGAAAAGGAGTTTAAGATGCATTTGTGGTTCATCTTTCTAGAAGAAGCAAAAACTATTTGCATACAGGTTTATAACAGTACCTTACTGTATGTTTTCTACAGAAATTTTCTAATATACTTTTCCGTTTCAGGTTTGTTGGCCGAATAAATGTTTACCATGACCAAAGTGAGCCTACTGCAAGGTAAGACAGTGACTTTTTAAAAAACACATGCATATGCACTGCTTAGGTTATTTATTCCTCATTTTGAGCAGATTGTATAGGAATGGTTCCTGTGGTCTGTCAGAGGTTTTGGATTCTAAACACAGTTTTCAACTGTATACAGTAAACAGTATTGGTTATTAAGTTGAGGCATTCTCAGTCTTGTTCAGATTTAACAGTGAAAGTTAGTGCTTCACAAAAGAGAGGGGAAAACGGTCAGTTTTATTTCCTAAACATGATTAACAGTGCAATCCTAAGCAGGTCTACTCAGAATCCTACTGGTCTGTACAGTGGTGATTACTCCCTGGAAAGCGTTCTCAGGATTGCACTCTAAGCAATTAAGCAGTTGGGAACTAACATTTACATCAGCTGTATGATATGTATTTATAATCTGAATAGTGGACTGAAGTAGATCTGATTCACTTGGTTCCAGTAAAATAAATATTATGTTTATATCCTGACCAATTCTATCCTCAGACTTTCATTCACATAAAAATACTGGGAGAGGATAAAATTCAACTTAATAATAATATCATGATTGGTGACGGGATGCCTCATAGTCATGAATTCTGTGGGTTTCTATCGCCATTTAATCATCCAGAAAAATGATTTGAGGGCACAAATGAATGGCATAAGACTTGGGGGTTGAATTTTGCCTTCTCATTGTAGCTTGTGAAATTTCTCAAAATGCAGCCCTTGGGGCTTTGTGTACCCTCAGGGCCCAGTGTGGCACACCATGAGTGTCTGCAGTGGGGAGGGGGTATTGCCAGAATTCCCCCGCGCCTGAGTAGAAATGCACCTTACTTGCAGAAGAGAAGTTTGGACTCAGCCTCATAGTCTTTTTCTCACCAGCAGGTTGTAGTTTTCTTGGGATTGAGCACACATCACTTGATTTAAATCTGGAGAGAAATAAGCTTCATTTCAGCCTGGTCTATACATGCAGTAGAAGGAGATGGTGGAATGGACTTCAGAGGAAATGCTTTTTTAAAAAGAAATTTCCAGTGTTAATAATTTCTTGCTGGTGGAAAACAAGCACAGCATACAAAGGTTTAGGCTATAAACTTTCTCCCTGTTGTTCTAAGTTTTATTTGCAAAGAATTTTTAGATGGAGAAGCATTAAAAATGTGAGCTTTTCCACTTATAGTCTGAAATGGTACAGCCTATTCTGCCATGTCAGAATTCTACCCCCTGCATGTGTTGACCACCAACTTTAAGACTGCAGGGATTTTGCCCGCCTTGGAGTACTGTCTCTGTTTTAGATTTTGTGGTGTTCATGGCATCTTTTAAAAGTCTCAGGTGGCTGAAAAATTGCATTGGATAAATTCACAGTGTTTAAAAAACAGTATCTCAGGTTTTAAATTTACCATTTTGATCAGCTGCTTTCAAGTGTGTTCACTTAATGGATTAGCTACTTTAGACTCTATCTGTTGCAGTAAAAGTTTGTTCAGGAAAATGGAAGTGTAGAAGCAAAGAGTCTGAGTGAATATTGTAAGGGGCATATTTATATTTATCTTAGCAAGGGTGTTTCTTGGTCTTGAAGGGTCAGATGTGTTTACCTTTTTGGTCCCACAACTTTGATTTATCACTAAGGGGAAAGGGATCATTATATGGGAGACATATGGCTGTCCCTGGCACATAAAATACTTGATTTCATATGGCTGGGCTAAATTTCATGAGAAAATTCCAGATGGCTTCCACTGAAGGATTAAAAGCTGATAGCTAAAACCAAGGTAGAATATTTACTGATAAAAAACTGTGTACTGATTTTGCCCGAAATACTTATGACATAACTTATTCTTATCCCATCCTCCCAAATGTATACAACCGTAAAAGAATGTGTATAATTTAAGCAGCATTCTGTTTTTCTCAGAATGTAATGAGTACTTTTAAGAACCTAATCAGTTGCCTCTGTATCTGGCAAAGCCGCTCTTTGTAAAACTCTTTAATTTGAAAGCACTAATACGCTTAAAGATCTTCTGTTAAGATCACTCATGCTTATTCATAATCTGTGTTGAGATACTGAAGAAAGATTTATGTTATCCATATGTAGTCCAAATGGTGTTTCCTTTTAATGTGTTAAGGATTTACATCCTGGTTTTATATCCTGTTTTGATATTTTATTGCATGTGTGCATTTTGTATGTGACCTTGGGCATTTTTTATTTTAAAACGGTGAGCGGTTATATACCTATAAATACATATTTCTCTCTGCCTTAAGTATTCATAAGTAAAGCTGTTCTTATATTTAATCAATCTTTAACCAGAAAGACCATTCAGTAAGCAGTTTCAGGTTTGTACCAACTGCAGAACTTGCTTATTACAGTGTAAAACAGTGACAGTGTAACTGAATGTCAGGGAGAAGAGCAAGCCAGCAGGAGGTTGAAAAATTGGATGTAACTTAAATACAAAACGTGGTTAATTCCATGTAAGGATGGAAACTGACAGAGTTGTTTTGAGGAGGAGTTTGAAAGAATAGAGGGGGCACCATGAGGGCAGTGTAGGAAAATAAGTAGAAAGGAGAGGGCACCATGAGGGCAGTGTAGGAAAATAAGTAGGAATGGGGGGCACTGTGAGGGCAGTGTAGGAAAATAAGTAGGAAGGGGGCACCGTGAGGGCAGTGTAGGAAAATAAGTAGGAAAGAGGGGGCACCATGCGGGCAGTGTAGGAAATTAAGTAGGAAGGAAGGGGGCACCATGAGGGCAGTACAGGAGTATGAAGAGAGAGGCACCATGAGGGCAGTACAGGAGTATGAAGAGAGAGGCACCATGAGGGCAGGATAGGAAAATAAGTAGAAGTGTTTAAAACAATGGAGATTTTTGAGACCTTGAGAGCTGAATAGTTGCAAGTGTTATAGCCACTGATGAGAAGAAATAAACTGAAGTGCCTTGAGCTGAATAATCCAGGCTAGCCTGAAATCATCAGATCTTGGAAGCTAAGTAGGGTCAGCCCTGGTTAATGCTTGGATGGAAGACCACCAAGGAAGTCTTGGTGCAAGCAATAGTGAACTACCTCTGAAAGCCCCTGAAAACCCTACAGGATCACAATATGTCTGTTGTGACTTGACGCTGGGGCAAAAAAAGGCTGGAGCAAGACAGTGGAGAGTTCATAAGTAGAATTTTAAAAATTGTGCAGGATATGGGATGGAAGAGGAGGGATGTTGCATGAATCTGTACAGCAAGATCATTGCATGATTTTGGCAGCAGAGTTTGGGATACAGTTGGGAGGATAGAGGTGTGAAAAGGAAAGCTATCCAGAAAAGGGTGGTATAGTTCAGACAGAGCATGATCCAGATGGGAAAGCCAGGACTCTTAGGATATCACTATCACTTTATTACAACAGTCAGCGACCAGCACTACAGTTTGATTAGGAAATGCAAAAGCCAGCGACTAGCAATACAGTTGGGTTGAAAAAATTTAAAAGAGATAAAATTAAGTCCTAAAACTATACAGAATTATGCCAGGTAACTACAAAGTCATGCTGCCGAAAGACTCTCAAGATATCCCTAGGAGAGAGGCATCTGATTTGACAAAACAGTGAACACAGGGAGGGAAAAAGAAAGAAAGGGAACAAACATAAAGCTTGTTAGTGTGGCTTTTAGGCTCATGAGGCTGATACTTGTGAATATGGGGTATGTGTGGTGTGGTTTACTTGTATGGTTTACATGTTTTCTGGTGAACAACACTATTAATGACAGCACTCTTAACTACAATGCATATCTGTACAGCTCTGCACATCACTTACCCTTAAAGCTGGCCCTGCATCTTCAGACGCATGGCAAGTCACATGACAGGTCATACTTTAAGATCTGCTAATGGTCCTGAAATGCATGTCTACCATGTCTATATTACTTTCTATCATCTTTTTTTTCAGTCCATGATTGTATACGTATCAGTTTGCTTCCAGCGTATATAGCAAACACTAATCTGTTTGCACATGTGCTCACATCAGTGTGAAATAAAAATGGACAGTGTGTTGCATTCCAATTAAAAATATCTGAGACATGTGGCAGTGCACTTACTCAAGCTAAGCGAGACTTAAGTTGAGGCTTTCTAAAGAAAATTTCTGATCTTAGGCTCTGGATGTCATAATGGACAGATGTCTAGAAGTGGCAGTCTCAATAATTGGAACATGGCTAAGGTGGCAATGTTATGGTCTCTTGATTGAGAATAAGCCCCATTCTTATTTAATGGGGCTTCCTTTCAAATAAGAATCTATAGGATTTGGTTGCATGGTTTGACTGTAACCCCCTCCCCCCTCCCCACACACACACACACACATGCCTTGTTTGGGAATAAGTCTCATCGAGTTACTAGCTAAACCCAAGTTTTTTACACACACACACACCCCTACCTCTATCATTAGGACTGGTTTCAGGGTGTTGGAGTGGTAGTCTCAGTCTATGCATTGGAACTTAATTTGGCAAAGGTATTCTAAGACATCTTTAAAAATTGGACTGCTGATCTAGAGGTGTGTTTAAGGGTTTAAGAGCTTAATTTTCATTTTCATTTGAAAATGCAAGCCTGACCTACAAACCAAACAAATGTCTTATATAACAAAGGGCTATAATTTAACAGAAATGAGAAAGTTATTTAAAAAAAATTCTGATCCTCACCTTGTTCATTCTATGTTTTATGTGAATTTTAAAACCACTACTCTCAACCCTTTAGAGATAACTGTCAAACACTTGCCAATTTTACCTTTGCAGGCCATTGGGATCTGAAAATCTGCTTCTTAGAGGAGCTACTTTAAAGAACACAGAGAAAATATTTGGTAAATATTGTAATGAATTACACTAATAGTATAAAAACAAGGAAGTCCTTGTGTACAGCAGTACATGAAGAGATTTGCACAATAAGTTTCAGATATGTTTTCTGATCTGGTAGCAAGGGTCTTCTATTCAAAAGAAAGTAGACAAGCTCTACCAAATAGGGCTGCTCGAATGTTCACAAAAAAAAGAAATGAGATAAAAGTAGCATTTTCAGTGTGTACCAGCATGTTCCCGAAAAAAGCCATAATTGTGTAAATTTTAGTTCTGTTTGCTGTCATTATCTCTGCTGCTGTTTTGGTGCCATTTTTAGGGTCATGTGCTTCCTGGAATTAGTCACATGGGTCATCCAAGCCAGTTGGGGATACCATAGCAAATGCAGGCATGTCATGAAAGTAGTCAATCAGATTTGACTGCATACTGATGTTGCTGATCAAGAGATAGGGCATGCTTCTTGGGTCAATACCACCCTCATTCTTAATGGATGAATACTTCTGAAACATCTCAGAGCAGCCTGATTTTTTTTTTTGCTAAAAGGGGTATTTTTTCAGTGAAGGAGAGGAGTAGATTTTTATACCCCACTTTTTGGTCTATGATCTCATTCCTTTCCTCTCCCCCACAACAGGCACCTTGTGAGGTAGGTGGGGTTGAGAGAGTTCAGAGAGAACTGTGACTGGCCCAAGGTCACCCAGCTGGCTTTGTGTGGAGGAGTGGGGAATCAAACCCAGCTCTCCAGATTAGAGTCTGCCACTCTTAACCACTACAGCATGCTGTCTCCCAAAGCTTTCATAGAAAATTTTAATTCAGCCCTATCAGTAAATGCAAGCAATTCTCATTATTGGGCACCCTGCAACAAAGCCCACAGTTGTGATTAACATTTATACTCTCTTAGTTAATGTTTGTATACTTGTGAAAACACATGTTGTGGTTTTTTTGATGAAACAATATTGTTTCGTTTCAGGTGTTGCTATATATACTGGCATGGAAACCAAAATGGCATTGAACTACCAGTCAAAATCTCAGAAACGATCTGCTGTAGAAAAGTAAAGCTGATTTTAAATATATTCTTAGAGTTGCTTAGGAAAGGGATGACTTCACTTCACTTGACTTGTTAAAAATGAGATGAAATAAAAGTTTATATTAAGTTTTCATTAACAAGAGCTATATGCATCCCCAGTCCGATTTGAGTTTTTTCCCCTTTTGTTATTTGTTTATTAAGAATTTGGATGCAATAGTTGATTTCACAGTTTCTAGTGTTAACAAATCCAAATAATATTCTTGTGGTCTTGATCTTTACACAAACATGCATTTGTGTTATAAATAATGCAGGTTTGCTATTGAACAGAAAGCTGCATCTGATCAAAAAACTCTGTCAAGGTGTACCTGCATGATGCATGAGTTTGCAGACATGTTTGTTTTTCATAGGAGTACATCTGTTAGAATGTAATGTTTAATTGCTTGCTGTGTACACAATGAGGAATTTAGAATTTGTCATCCATAACCATTTAGCAAGGAGACCATTTCCTCATATTCCAAGATTTTTACTAAAATGTGGATGTCTGGTCAAAATTCTCCTTGCCATGTGGATAGCTGCTACAGATGTTAGGCTGCTCATGTGGCTGTGGTGGTCACTATAGTATAAGCTACCACTTGGTAAATAGTCAAGTCTGGTCATCAACTATTGTGCCAAAATGCAGATCACTTAACAGAGTGGGGAAAGAATTCCAGGGTGCATACCTCCCACTAATAAGCCTGGAAGTTCCTCTTTCTTCCCTTTGCTGAGTATAATGGCAGAGGAAAGAAGTATAATGGCGAGGGAGGAGTTATTCTTGACTCAGATGGTTGCACATAAATGCACACAGACCCAGCAGCCAAAAACCATTAAGGCTAGAGACTGATCAAACTTTTTAGAAGAGTTCAAGGTTGTGTGAGAGAGAGTTTCCATAGTGGCATGCACACAGGGTTTTGTTGTCCCTCTGTTTATCTAAAGTGAGAATGAAAAGAGTGTGCTACTAATATTACTCTCCTTTTCAGACTACCTTCAGCTCTCTAAAAACAAAACAATTGCCTAGGTCTAGTCTAGGAGGCATCGTTCTTCACCAACACTGGGTGAGCCTGTAGGAAGACAGCGTCCTATTCAGACAAAATGTTATTTCTGATGAAACTTCAGACATGTGCTGCTTCATTTCCAAAACCATGGCTTTTTATTTAACACACCACTGAGAGACGAGCTTGCAGTTTACTCTTTCACTGTTGTGCTGCTGGAAGTATCAAAACGCAAATATTTTGCAAATCAGGAAAACCCAGGATCACATTTCTGCTCAGTCATGAAGCTGAAGCTCTTAGTCCAATCTACTTTACAAGGGTTTTGTGAGAATAAAATGGGAGGGCCTCAAGTTTCACAGATGTTAGATGTAATGAACCCACATTTTAAATGCATGAGACAGGACTGTATACTAACAGTACAGTTTTGGGTATGGTAAGTGGCTAGCTAGTGCTTACTCTGTCATCTCAGAAGTATCCACTGATTACATCCTTAAACCAATGATATGTAGACAGTATTCGCTCCACAGCTCATGGTGAGCCACATTTGCAGTTTCCATCAACCAAAACAGCCACATCTACTTCCATCCCTAGCATGATGTCTGCACCCCAGGGAAACTCACCGTTTACTCATTTCTCCAGTGGTGGTTGTTTCAAGGTGGAATCCACCTGCCAAATGCAAGCCACACCAGGCAAGGGACTTGCCCACTTTGCTGAAATATGGGGCAAGTGTCACTCTGGGGAACAGGGGTCCATATCTGTCCATCTGTTGGACACAAATACAAGCTGACCAGTGTTCATCCCTGGCACTGACAACCTGTGCCAGCAATCCTTTCTCCTGTTTCCTGTTAATATTGCTAATAGTTCTCTCCAAAAGATATCTTATTGCATTTATTTGATTTACATTGAGAGAAAAAAAATTCAGGCTCTGAGAACCACGGTGCCATAAAGCTTTGTTATTTTGCTAATCTTGAAACTGTCGGTCTGGTTTGTTTCAGATCCATGAATGTATTTCTCATAGTATACCTCTGTATTCTGATCAGTAAATCACTAATAAATACCGTCCTGAAGTATGTTTGGCAAAGTGAATCCTTTCGTGATGAGCCGTGGTATAATCAGAAAACTGAACTGGAAAGGAAAAGAAATGTGGTATGAAGAATAACTTCAGATTCCATAAAAGATAGTACTCATTGCTTGGCAGTGTGTTCTAGAGAGGAGATGTTCTTCCTTGCCCACACAACTTTGGGCTATCTAGTTTGTGTGAGATTCTCATCCAGCAAGACAATCTACACTTAGGCTGTGATCATATACACTAAATAATTCACTTCCAGTGCACTTTCCAGCTGGATTTCCAACTGTGTGAACTGGCAAAATCCAGTTGGAAAGTGCATTGAAAGTGGATTGAAAGTGCATTATTTAGTGTGTGAGATCATAGCCACAAAGTCATTTTCTCTATATGTAGCTCCTGTGCTGGATTCGGGTATTGTTTTGTTTATTTATTTTATTTACTGTGTATATAGTATGTCTTTTTCAGTGCAACTCAAATTGGATTAGAGGATTTTTTAAAAAAACCCAGCAGTTGTAGGTATTGCTGTTCATCTATGAATTAAAATTCTACACAACTAAATATCAACAGTTAAATAATATATTAATAAAGGGGAAAAGAGAAGGGACCAGTGGACCACAACTCAAGGTCCTGAAATCATAACAAATAAGATTTACATACCAAAGTATTACTATAAGCTTCCTTTATATTGTTTCAAACTAAAGGGTACAAGCTCAAAACAGAGAAGTATCTTGGTACTGACACAAACATTGCCCATTCTTCAGTAAATTTATCCATGTGTGAGTTGATTCTGGCTCTTCTATAATAAGTTATCTTAGAAAACAATGCACTGTTGCAGATCCTTTATACCTATCTGATAGAAGTGGGTTAACTTTCTTCCAGTAGGAGGCTATACGTGTACACACTGCTGTAATTATTTCTTATTGAGGTAAGAAGTAACATAGTAATTGTAACATGTACTTGAAGATTAATATTGCATACTGAGCTCTACCAGCTAAATGTGACAATAATCAAAGTAGATGGATTTTGTGGACTAAACAATAATTATTAGTTGGGTCTGTTTATATGTTATAGACGTCTAAAATATGGTTTATGCCATATCCTAATCCATTTTTTTTTGCTTTGTTTTTCCTCATTTGCCAGTTTATTACAGCATTTACAGATTTTCTTGCCTTCATGGTTCTTTTCAACTACATCATTCCTGTATCCATGTATGTCACAGTAGAAATGCAGAAGTTCCTTGGTTCTTATTTTCTCACTTGGGATGAAGAAATGTTTGATGAGGAAACAGGTGAAGGACCTCTTGTGAATACTTCTGACCTCAATGAAGAGTTAGGGCAGGTAATTATCGTGCTGATGTTGTCATAGAAATTTAGAAACTGATTCTTAAAATGTAAACTTTTCACTTTTGCCTGATGTGAGATTTGTGTATGTTACATGGGGGAGGGTAAAGTAGTCCAAAAAGTATAATAAGTTTAGAAGTTATTTAAAGAGTTTGAGAACCGTTGTTCTCTTTACAAGCCAGGAATTAAGGGCCAAACTAAAGATAGTGGTATCCTTGTTCCCTCGGGGCTCCAACACAGCTGTTTTGGCACTTTAAAAGGTGTGTGTTGGGGGGAACAAGAGCACCATGCTGTAGGCCATATCAGGGTGGGGCCCTTGCAGCATTTGAAAATGACATTGGTGTCATTTTGGTCACATTTAGCTTAGTGCTAACTCTTACAGAAAGATGACTTGTTATGTTAAGGTCTGTCCCTGTTATTTCAATCTTTTTTTTATTCTGTATGTTGCCCCTCAGGTTGAATATGTCTTCACAGATAAAACCGGGACATTAACTGAGAACAATATGGAGTTCATTGAATGCTGTATTGAGGGACATGTTTACGTTCCTCACGTCATCTGTAATGGCCAAATCCTCAATGATTGTGCTGGGATTGATATGATTGATTCTTCCCCAGGAGGAAGTAGCAAAGTAGGAAGCCTTATCTTCTTAAATTAAATGCTGATTGAATCATATTGGTGATGGTAGAGTTATTGAACACATGGTGTTTTGCAGTTTTTAGTTAAACAAAGGGGCTTTTTAGTTTTGAGTAGGAATGTGTATCTGGCTGTACTTGTATTAAGGACACTCCTGCTTGGAAGATGTGAGAACTGTTGCTTCTCATATTTAGTGATGTGGGTCACAATAACAGTCTGGTCTCTAACCCAGCTCTCGCAATATAAAGCTTAATATGCCAAAGCTTATGCTTTCCTTCCCATTCTTGCCGTAGTTTCTGAGATGTCATTATTTTTTCCAACATTGTCTTTTTCCAGTGATCTGACAGATGGCATATCAGGTTGGAACTGAAAGCTAGACTTGTTTATTGGCTAGGCATACTGAGAAAGAGGAGGGTGCTTAGGGAACTTTTGGGGGGGGGTTGTATACCAGGATCTAGGGAGCCCCAAGAGTCTGTGTAAGCTTTTATTTAAAAACAAACAAACAAAAAGCATTTTGTGGAATAGCTGTGGCAGTGAAACAAATGGCAAGCTTGGAGACTCTGACTTCTTAGTACATATTTATGTGTTTACATGTACAAGATGATTCTTCCCCCTGTCTTCCTTTTCACGCTGTTAACATTTCCATTCTATTTTTGGGAGCTCAGAGCAGTGTACGGCTGGCAGATCAGGTTGGGGGAAGGGATTGCTTCTGTATTTTGCACTGAGCCCAGCAAATTCTATTGTGGCATTGCATGCCTTTTTTTTTTTCCCCCTGCTACTGCATGGAAGCAAAGAGCCCTTTGTTCACTTCCAATCTTTGGATGGCTCTCTGTACACACAATGGAAGGTGCACACGGAGCTGTCCCCAACATGAAAGAGTCCCTCCATCCGCTCACACAGGAGGATCTGTCTGTGCTGCTGAGCTTCTGGAACAGAACTGATAAATAGGTTCATAAGGAAGCCATTTTCAGAGATGCCCAGCTTTGCAACAAAAGCATTCTTTATGTTTTGATAGCCGGATAGAGAAAGGAATTTCAGCAGGTGGAGCTTGTCCTGTCCCAGTGCGGTGGGGGTTTGAATGAGCGGCATCTGCTAGTTTTTTCTTGTTATTAAAGGTACAGAATCATAACGCTGGAATTTTGGGCATGCCTAAAAGCACCTGATCGTATCTACATATCCTGAACTGGATGTCAGTTGTAGATTAAAGCAAGGACTGTAGGAAAGAGAATTTCAAAAAGCAGAACTACAAACGATGCCCATTAATGATTAATTTTCATCCTTGGCATTGTGGTCCTGACGTCTCATGCCTGTGACCACTATTTACAGTTCCTGGAGCAGAACAAAATTCAGAGTCTGTTTTGCTGAGGCATCATAGAAATAAGGTGTTTCAGCTGACGTCTTTTAATTTTTTTCCAAGCATCTTAAGTCTGCACACAGCACCACCCGTGTTAGTGGCTCATTACCTCCAGCTTTGTTGTGGTTTCCAACATAGACCCAGGGGGGCTAGCAAAGATGCAAAACAAGCGTGAAAGGAGACTATGCCAACATAGAAAACTGAGAAGTGAAACTTGTGCTCAGTGGGAAAGGTATTAAGTTGAATACACATATTCAACGTAGTAAATTCTCTGTTTAGCTCAGGTTTTAAGATTCGCTTCTCTGTTTGCTGCCTTATAGCAAGCAATGATCGAGCCAACAGAAAGCAGAGGCTTGGATATTGCTATCTCTGTTTTTCTAACTACATACACAAGAGTACACCCTTTACTTGTGTATTAAAGAATACTGTCAAAGTGGCTGCCACACGGTTTACACATTCAGTTAACAATGTATATTGCCATGTGTGCCCATAAGCATTGAATCAAAGGGACAGAAAAAAATCTACCTGTGTCCAACTGGTTTGATTGAAGCTTTAAAGATGTAAGTAATGCATTTTTACAAGTCTTTGAGTCCTTAGTATGACAATAAGCACCAGCCCATGAGCTAATAAAAACAGTGACTAATTCAAAAAAACAAAACAGCAAGGTTTGGAAGCTCTGCCTTGTGGTGCAGAAGCCCTGGCAGGCTTACTCTTGTTCCTTGACCTATGCTTGAAGGAATTTTTCTTGTTACTTCACGTCTGAGCTCTGGCTTCAAAGCTGTGTGATAGGGCTGTACCATGATGCATCCTGACTGAAACGGAGTCCTCCTAAATACAGGTACAGAGCACCAAAAAGAAGACACAGACCCCAAAAAAAGTTCTGGTTTAAAAAATGCTTCAGATATATCTAATGATTTTTGCAGGTTACAAAATTGTATTGCTTTATTACTAGAGGTGGGCGCCCTTTTAAAATGCAGGCTAGTCTCTTACAATTAATCATCTGCCTTTCCCTCATAGAAACAATGGCTGAGTACAGACTGGCAGTTTGCTCCGGTAGCCAGTCGTAGCAAAAAAGCCCCAGAATAAACTATACCAGGTTTTCCCGTTCACACAGCAGGGGCCGCTGCCGGAAGATACAGGACCGAGGCGCGGGAGCGTCCAGACTGCCGCGCTGGAGGCGTGCTATATTCGCCGTTTCCCCATTAATTCGGCTGTGGATGTATGGGTGTATGTGCGCATGAGCACCCATGTGCTCATGCACATAAGCGCATCTTGCCAATTGGGGGAGGACCCTGCAGCGCCGGCACCGCATTGGGCAGTGGAGCGGAGCACAGCCAATCACACCGCTGCTGCCTTCTGCCCAACGCGGGTTGCTCCCAGCTTTTCGGCTGCGCGTTCAGACTCCTCGGAAGCGGAGAAACACGCGACACACGCGGACTTTCGGATTTGCTACGGGTCTTATCAGGTATCTTTTTAATCCGGCAGTGAAGCGCAACAGCACGAGTTGGCTATGGGTGGGAGACGCCAGGCAGATGTGCCTGTGTGAACGCCCCATTTACTCCGGGAGTGAGTCGTCACTGGCCCGGGTCCCTACCGGGGCAAATTGCCAGTCTGAACTCAGCCTGTATCTGTTCCAAATAGAAAATATTTAATATTGGTGCCTAGAACTGAAAATTTGTACCTGCAGTGTTCCTCTTTAATTTATTAGGAGAGGGAAGAGCTCTTTTTCCGGGCACTGTGTCTTTGTCACACTGTTCAAGTGAAGGAGGATGACTGTGTGGATGGATTGAAGAAAGCTCAGCTCTCAGGAAGATCTTCAGTGTATATATCCTCGTCCCCTGATGAAGTTGCTTTAGTTGAAGGGATTCAGAGGTATGTGTTACGCTGGTATCATACTGTCCCAACCTGTGTCAAAGTGGAGTCTTATTTCATCTGATACAGCCACTGGGAGTATGTTTATGAAGAGAGCCATGATGTCAGGGAGAAATTGAGGGGAAGATAAACTTGAAAAAACACCAGAGACAGGGAGAAAGCTGGAAAGGAAGGCTGAGAGTCAGGTGGGAGTTATTACTCTGGAGACAGGGCCTGTTAACAGTAGCTTTAGGTGTGGAAGACTGTATATTTTTGTTGAAAATTGTGTTTTGCAGCACGCAAGTATGTTTTCCCCAGATCCCTGAATCAGGAGTTTTCAGATACGTATGCCAATGAGACTTGAAATCTTTTTCTTTATGTGACCCTTTTCAAACTGCCTTTGTAGTCCGCTTTAGTAACTAGTTGCTAATGGGTTTTTCTGTCATTTCAGACAGGTCTGTCTTAGTAACCAGTTACTAGCAGAATTTATTTGCCTGTTCATATAAACCCGCTTGCGTTGGGTTAGGAAAGCGTGGTTAAGCCGGTTTTGAGGAAAACTGGTTTTTTTCCGTTTTCAACCCCTGTGTTGCACTTCTGAATCTCTGTGGTGTGCTGCTTAAAATGCCCATAGTGCTTCCTACAATGCCACTTTCCCCCCACCCTTTTTTGCCACACAGTCTTCCTCAGTCATTTTTTTTAACCTTCTAAGGTGAGCACTATAGTGCTAAAGGCACTAATGAGATGCATTAACTCCACTGAGTCAGTGCTATAGTGGTTTAGTGCTATAGCGCTCACCTTAGAACATTTTTTAAAAGTCTGAGGAAGATTGCATGGTGAAAAGGGGCAGGGGGAGGAAGCAGCACTCTTTGAAGTTACCATAGCGCTTCAGAAACGGCTTACTAATGGAAGGAAATTTGATGTATGAACCCCACCCCCCGCCCCTAAATCTCTTTACTCAAAATTGGGCCAACAATTAATAACATCCAGTTTAGAATGGTAATGTGAAATGGGTCTAATATTTGTAGTACACAAACATTAAGAAAAAACGCTGAGAAAGGGAACCTCATTTGGATTGCTCATTGGACCTTTCCTAGATAGGACTTTGAGCTGAAGAGTAGTCCTGTGGGGAAGAACTAAGGTTCAAATGGAAAAATCCACCATAATAGAATTTTGTAATGATTCCTGCTTTTTAGATAGATCAAACATTATAATTAAAATATGGAGCAATCAGACTTTTACTGTATCTGAACTTGTTGTTGTTGTTAGCCATTCAGTTGTGTCCGACTCTTGGCGATTCCGTAAGACAAATCTCTCCACGTTTTCCAATCTTGTACTGTTTCTTTGAGTTGTTCCATGCTCAGGCTGGTGTCGACTATCTGAACTAGGTAGACTTAATTCTAGCTAGACTGAGCATGAAAGGATTTTCCTGTAGATTTTTGTGGAAGGAAACTTTAATTCTTGAGCAGATGGTGAAGGGATTTTAGTGATAGTTCTTTAGGTGTGCCTTTGGGGATGTATTCATTTTGTTGAGAAGTAAGCAATACATGTGTGGTGGTTAGACGTGTAATAGGAAGAAAGATCTTGATGGAGTAAAACTGTGAGAAAGCTTATATGGGATGGTTCTTCTCAAAACTCTGAGGCAGAAGACAGGAAAAAAGCAAAGTCCTGAAACAGCTTGAGCAAATAATAAATTTTGTACCATTCAAATGAAATGGGAAGGTTAATTCCAGCATACACAATCAATTACCCAGTTCAGTATGTTGCATACATTAGCTTTTATAACCTCTGATATCCATCTGTCATTCACTTTTCAGACTTGGCTACACATACTTAAGACTGAAGGACAATTTTATGGAAATCTTAAATCGAGAAAATGACATTGAAAAGTGAGTAATTGTTTCATTATGATGTAGAAGTATATTAAAAGCATGCCACAAAAAAAACCCAATTCTTAATCTTTGATGTCTGCAATTTTCATTTGCGAAAAATAGTTTAATGTGCTGACAATCTATAATTTTGCCAGGTTTGGATTTTTAAATTTCAATGCAAGCGATTTTTTTTTCTTACAAAGGTTGTCTGAGAATAGATCGAAGCATATCTTTGATAGGATATTATATACATTAAACATTTTCATTATGTTTTTTCTCCTTCAGGTTTGAGTTGCTGGAGGTCCTTAGTTTTGATTCAGTGAGGAGACGGATGAGTGTAATTGTTAAATCAGCAAAAGGTAGATTTTTATTCATTTTAATTCTGACATTTAACTCACATCACTGTTTCTTGTCTCTTGGTATCTCTGCTTTTTCCTTTGTCCTCATTATTGTTATGGGTTCCAAGCCATACTTCAGTAAGTGGAAGAGAACTTGAAGAAGGAATCTTAGTCACCTGCTTTCCATCCCCTTTAGCTTTTCTTGGAGAATATGGGACCCTCAGGAACATTGTAGCATGTGGCACAGGCGGCTGCAGTTGAACTGAGGGAATTGATGGATTTTTCTATGCCCATATACTCTTGCATGAGTTACTGCACCATTTGCAGAAGAATTCACACAAGTGAGGGAGCGGTATTCATCAGTTTCCCCATTCTCACTACAGCTGTCTATGTGCTCCTTCAGGGAGCACTCAAGTAGCACAAGGGGTTGGGGGGTAGAGAATAAAGATGGCCAACATCCCTTCTGTGAAATTTCCTTTGCTTACAGAAGTTAGGGTTCAACCCTATGCTTGGAATCTGATTCTAAAAATCATTTAAAGTAGATGTTGCTTTTAAAATAGGTAAATGGATACTTAGAAAAAATGTTGTATTGGGCAGGAGATAATTGTATATTTAAAATTTACACCGTATTTAGTTTTTTGTTTTGTTTATATTTTCAGGTGAAATATTGCTATTTTGTAAAGGAGCAGATTCTTCTATATTTCCTAGAGTTACAGAAGGCAAAATAGAACAGATTCGATCAAGAGTTGAACGAAATGCTGTGGTAAGAGCCATCGTTCAGCAAGCATTAATTATGCTCTTTCCACTGAAGGCCAAAAATCATAGAAATTGTTTGTGCAAGCCTATGAAGGACTGTGCAAGTCAGGCCATTGTGTTGATTTCCATTCCCCTCCATCATGTACCTGTTGAGGAAGTCCATGTACTTAGTATTAGAAACATGTCAGGAGTAAAGTTTGCAAAGTAAGAAATTGTAACTCCCTTCAGTTCTGACTAAACTTTTTCAGAAGCAGTATAGCCATGCTCAGGATAGGTGATAAACTTGCTTCCTAGTCTAAAGTTAAGCCAGGAGATGAGATGTCACTATTAACTGTAATCTGCATGAACTAATCTTATTCACATTTTTACCCTACCATTTCTCAAAGGGATTCAGTATGGCGTGTATGGTCCTGTCCCCCATTTTATCCACATACTAGCCCTGTGAGGTAGATCAGGATGGGAGATCATGGCATGTATACAACCATCTGTGGATTTCACTGAGTGTGACTTTCCTGACTCTTCCTCCAGCTGTAACCCAATAGCTCCCTGAAATTCTGTTCTTGAGGGTTAATGGACCCTTAAGAACATTGGGGGGGGGACTGGCAGAAGTCTGTGTCTTCCACAAACAGAAATGTCTTTCCGTGAGGAGCTTGTGTGGTTGTGTACATGGAAATGAAAAGTCAAAGTCACCCAGCAGGTCCTGGCGGAGTGGGAATTTCAACCTAGGTCTGAATCATACTGGCTTTTCATATACCTATGAAAAAATTCAGTAAACACATTCCTGTACTTTTAAACCAATTTTCTTTAGGAGGGTCTACGGACATTGTGTGTTGCTTATAAAAAGTTCACCTATGAAGAATATGAGAGTGTGGAGAAGTCTCTGCAGGAGGCAAAGCTGTCTCTGAGGGACCGGGAAAAGAAACTTGCAGAAGCTTATGAGCAGATAGAAAAAGGTCTTATTTTGCTTGGTGCCACAGCAGTGGAAGACCGGTTAGTACACTTCTTTTGTTGTGTCTAGTACTGTATAGTGATGTATTAAGCTTCACCATGAGACCAGTCTCATTGGCTGTTTACCACGTGATAAATTTATTACTTGATAAACTTTCCTCCATTTCCAAGAACTGCTTCGTGTGAGGAAAAAAGCTCTTCACAACAGCTGATTGTGTGGTAGCCAAAGTTATTTTTGTTTTGCTTATATTTAAATTTATGTGCTGCTTTTCTGCTTTTGATGGAAATGATTTCTCCCTGGTCAAAAAAGCAGCTTACAGACAGTACACAGTAATATAAAATATCATATAAAAAGGATTTAAAACTAACATAACAATTAGTAGTGGCTAGACAGAATTAAATCAAGATGTTCAGTGAATGCAGAAAATATGTAGAAAGAGCGTTGTTTTATTTAATGTTGAATATTCTCAACAGAATGAGTGTGGCAGGTTTCTCTGGTGTAAATGCTGACACAAGAAAAGCCTTATTGTTGGTGGCACCTGGAATATTAGCTGATTTTAATTAATATACAGCAGTTGAATCTAGTGGTTTACTCAGCTGACAAGACCATGGTTGGATCTGTTTTCTCCAGAACAGCACTGAATTATCACACGCTAAAAATACTCCTTGCTATAACTGACATCTGAGGGTCTAAAGCCAACCCACATCCAGGATTATATGTAAGGCCCAAACTAGGTGTTACTTATAACACCTGATTACCCAAAGACTTGCAGCCAAACAGCAGTTGTGAGTTCCTAGTGGGACCCCAATTCTGAAGCACCACAGAGGCCTGATTGGCCTTGAGACCACAGCTTCAGGGAAGGGCAACCTTCAGCATTATCATCTCTGCTGTTTCCCTGACCCGAAACCGCTGGGGAGGGAGGGATTTATTTACGCTGCCTGAATCAGGCCCCCTGCAGCACTTTTTAGTAAATCTTATTTTGTGCTCCTTCAATGGAACAGTACAACCCCTTTAATAAATAACAGTAAGATTTTCCTGTATTGTATAAACATTTCAGTAAGTCCCCTACATTTTTCTTTTCACATCTGCCAATAAATGTTTTCAACTGGTATCTCTCAGTCTACAGGAGAAAGCTGCGGATACCATTGAAGCCCTACAAAAAGCCGGCATTAAGGTGTGGGTTTTGACAGGAGACAAAATGGAGACTGCTGCTGCAACATGCTACGCCTGTAAACTGTTCAGAAGAAACACCCAAATTCTTGAGCTGACTACAAAGAAAATAGAAGAACAGAGTTTGCATGATGTATTGTTTGAGTTAAGCAAAACTGTTCTAAGGCACAGCGGCAGCTTAACAAGAGATACTTTCTCAGGGTACGTAGAAGGCATAAGTTCTGAGTCACATGTAAATTTTGATCACTTTTTGGCACTGATTTGGTGATAAACTAGAAAACAATTTTTTTTAATTAGTTTGTTTATCCAGGTTCTGTAGAGGGAAGCTATAGCTCTCTGACCTGAATGTTTATGCAGTTTTATTAGGTCATCACATTATCTTGCAAATTTTATTGTTACTGATGGGTGGTGTCAGCATGCAATTGTGTGTTTCTTTGTGAGCACCCTATTCATTTTCCCAAATAGCTTTTTACATTTCCATACTTCTCCCGTCTTAGTAGTCATATTTGTTCATTTTGTGTAATACTTGCAGTTAAGATCAGGCACACCTCCAGCTAATTCCACTGTATGCATACAGTCGTCAATGCTGAACATTCTATCAGTAATGGCTTACTGGGAAATTTTGCTTCTACAGACTTCCTTGCAATTGCTTGAAATCACCCCATAACTTTTATATGATTTTCTAGCCCATGGGAGCTTCACTTGACCGAGTCTGCTTCCTAGTTCTGGTAGCTCACTTGGATTTGAAACAGTTGAAGGTCTTGAATCCCAATGCCAAGGATTCTGCAGCTTGTATACACAGTTGCCCTTCTTTTGATTTGGTTTGTTAGACCAATTCATGGAGGCCCATCACACAAATTCAACATGGCAGTCATGCTAACAAACTGCTGGTCACCCAGAAGTTCAAAAGTCCCTTCTTTCCCTATGTTTTTATGAGGAATCTCTGGCCAGGTGATTATTTAAAAGTAGTTGTTCACCTCTGACCACTTTGCTTTGTCTTTTGCCTCTTCTTTGGTCCTCATTCCCTGTTGTAGATGTTTGTTCTCAGAGATTAAAAAAAAAACACTTTAGAGTATGTGAAATAAGTGAAAATTGATGTTTTGCCTTTTGAAGGTAACCCACAATGCTGAGGAACACCGGGTTAGTGGTAAAGTTTTCTTCCTGTTGTAACAGTGGGAAGCAAAAATAAGACGTCACTATCAAACTACTTTTTGTGTCGATCTTGATATTTGACATATCTGATCATTCTCTTAATTTCATGTACTTTTAAAGTAGTTATGTAAAAACAGAATTAGTTAAATTGCAGAACAAAGTTTCATTTCGTGCATATTTTTGTCGCTTGGTAGGCTTTCAGCTGAGATGCAAGATTATGGTTTAATTATTGATGGAGCAGCATTATCATTAATAATGAAGCCACGGGAAGATGGGAGCTCTGGTAACTACAGAGAGCTCTTCCTTGAAATATGTAGGAACTGCAGTGCAGTTTTATGCTGTCGTATGGCTCCGCTGCAGAAAGCACAGGTTTGTGTTTCATTTCTTTAATTACCTGATAAATGTATATTTGTACAAATATTGAAAGTCATTATATAACATGTTGTAGTCATGATAAAAAAATGTAAAACACCCACATTTCCATGATAGATAATGGAAGGAAAAAATTAAAAACAAGGATGAAAGAATTTCTGTAAGAGAGCAATTAGTTAATGGTACATTAAAATGGTATCCTGCTGTGCCACTGATTTATGCAGATTTTAAGCTAGTGCTAGGATTGATGCAGTACTGAAAGAATGAGCATCTACAAAAGAAAAGTGCCACACTTTGAGCGGATACTTCATTGTGAGTCTGAACCGTAATTTCATGTGGAAACCTGTATTGCTTAAAAACAAAAATAGGTTATATATGGTAGAAATTCTTTTAATTTTTTTCTGACTGATTAGGGCTTTATAATCAACTGTTATTGTGAATAAAAACAAAGCAAAGGGGTAAAAGAGAGTAGATAACATGAACTTTTGGTCTTTCTGGTTCATTTTCTTAGGAGAAATTTCAATCTAATGTGCCCTCATCCCCTGTGGCAGAGCGGTCCTGCTCTGTTCTGCAGGCCCTGTTCCACCCTGTTCTCCAAGATTTTCCCAACACCAAGAGGGGCTTTTCTCACCGTCTGTTCAACTACCACTGCCACCTGACCTTCATAAGAATTGCCCACTGAGAGGGTCAGGACTCCCAGTTTCCCCTTCAAGTTCTGAGGCCTTTCCTCTGTGTCTCCTGCTACTTAGAGTCTGTTTACCATAGGGACAGCTTGCTGCCTTGTACACCACTAGAGGAGTAGCCTCTAGCCAACTGACTGCCCTCCCTTTCCTCTGGCACTCCTTTTAAAATAGCGTGTCTGAGACAGAGGTTTGCATGGCACAGAGAACCACTACCAGGCTCAAAAGTTATAAAGCATTTATTAAAGTGTTCACAAGCATATTCTTAGCACAGCAGCTGATTGAGCAAGGGATTGAAAAGAAAAGGGTAAAACACAGTTCCTCTGTCCCTCCCTCTATACATGCCCTATCAGAGGTTAAATATAAGGCAGATTCCTTAGCTTAGAAAGTTACAGGTTTTACAGGAGTCGCATTACCTTCAAGCCTCCTTCAGGTGTGCAGGCCAGCACATGGTAAAGGTCTCCTCCTCCAGACCTCAGTTAAGAACTCTGTCTCCTTCGATGGTATCAGCACCAAAGAGCCCTTCCTCCTGGCTCCCAGGAGTGTTATCATATCTGTTTCTATACCACTGACCAGGTCAGGCTGGGTCAAAGAAGCTGTTCCTGAAGTCTCCAGGAGTTTCTTCCTGAAGTCCTTCTAGAACTTAATACCTCCAATACCACCCCAAATCTCTGTTTGTGGTGGGAGGAGAACTTGACCATCCCATCGTCTCTTGTTAGACCTATTAGCATTTTCTAAGAGGTACTCAGTTAACAATGTATATTGAACTGACTTCCCCTTTCCTACCTGTTCTCTGCCCAGAGAAAATTTTTTTTAAAAAACCCTCATGGTGAAGGTTTCGCTCAGTTCAGACCTCCATCCAAAAATGCTTTTCTTCACACCACCAATGCCCCCTAATTGAAAAAAAAATTGATCGAACTGCACTTTATTGTGTCTGTTGAATGAGGTATTTTCATAGCCACCAGCCAGTCCTCAGAAAGAATGGAGGTTTAGTGCTGAGCAAAAACTTAGTACAAATAGTTTTACTTATTATTTTCTGTGTCACAGCAAGAGCAGAGAGACGGATCTGAGAAGAAAATCCTGGAAAATAATGTGTGAGCAGGTCCAAAGATATGTTTTGTTTACCTCTCTTTCACCTCTGTCTTGAGAACAGAATATTCTGTGATATTCAGGTTGACAGTACACATGCACACACTCACTGGTGTAGTTCCATGATCTAACACAGGGGTGTCAAAGCTACGGCCCATGGTCCAGAAGTGGCCCGCCCAGGCCTTTAATCTGGCCCGGGAGTGGGGGCTCTCTTCTCCCCTCCATCCCCTGCCCATCCTCGCTATTCTCAGTTTGAATTATGGGGGAGTATAAAGGGCAGAGGGCGGGGCTGCCAAACTTCCCAGCCACTGCTCCCAGCCTCCATAATCCTCGTCTCATGTAGGAGCTGGGGGGTCCTTCTGCTGGGATCCATGTCCTCCTTTTTTCTTTTAAAGCTGGCTTTGCAAAATTCCACTATTCCCCCACCTTTCCAGTTTAGGCAGGTACATTTTAAAGGTGTGTGTGTAGGGTTTTGGGACCAGCCAGGGTTAAAATATAGAGTTTTGCAAACTCAATAGACTCCAGTTTTGCAGCGAAATACTAGTTTTAACACACACATCCTCCTAATGTGGAGCTCCAGTGGAATAATAGCAGAACAAGTGCTGAAGGGGACACCCAAAATTATCATCTCAAACCATCCTGTAAAAAAACCTCTGAGACCCTGGAGAGCCACTGCCACTCTGAGTAGACCTGAAGGGGGGGGGAAGCTTACAGTGCTCAGCCATTTCATACTGTTCCCCTGCGTCCTAGGGGTCAGACCATTTATATTTGTAGTTTATATATTTAAGGGGGGAAGATTTGGGACCAGTCGTGGTTAAAATATAGAGTTCTGCAAACTCAAGGGACTCCAGTTTTGCAGAGAAATACTAGTTTTAACACACGCACTCTTCTAATGTGGGGCTCCAATGGAATAATAGCAGAACAAGTGCTGAAAAGGACACCCAAAATTATTATCTCAAACCACCCTGTAAAAAAAACCTTTGAGAACCTGGAGAGCCACTGCCACCCTGAGTAGACCAGGGAGGTGGGGTGGAGAAGCTTGCAATGCTCAGCCATTTCATGTTCTTCCCCTACATCCTAGGCTCAGACCATTTATATTTGGACTTTTAACACATACCCTCCTAATGTGAGGTCCAGTGGAATAGCTGCTATAATATCTTTAATTTTGTTTGTCTGTGTCCTTTATAAAGTTTATATCTCTGCTACCTGGCATTACGTTTTATGACACACATGGCCCGGCCTGACAAAGTCCAATTTATGTCATATCTGGCCCTCATAACAAATGAGTTCAACACCCCTGATCTGACACCTAACAAATGGACTATTGAGGAAAATAACACAACTTAGTAGGGATACCATTCCCCAGGTGGGGGTGGGGGATACCCTGCTCTTGTGGGCTCTGGCCCACTGCCAGCTACCTTACCGGCAGGAAGCTATTACCCCCACTCCTGATGCCATGTGCAATGCACTGAGATCACCAGGAAGTGATGTCAATGACGTCAGGGAGGCAACATTCTGCTTTTTGGGCAGAACTCTATGGTTTGAGGCCATTTTTACCATAAGAGTTTTGTCCAGAAAGCAGAGCATCACCCCCAACATTGCTGACACCACTTCCAGGTGATGTCAGCATGTTGCACAACGGCCTCACCCTCCGCCAGAACGCCCCCCCAGATCCCCCTGCCAGTGCGACAAAGGGACCTGGCAACCCTACAAGTTAGACAGAACAAAGAATGTTTCAAAAATAAGACTGCCTTTTTTTTTTCTCCTTCCAGATTGTAAAATTGATTAAATGGTCAAAAGAGCACCCCATCACATTAGCAATTGGTGATGGAGCAAACGATGTCAGTATGATTTTAGAAGCACATGTGGGCATAGGTAAGTGGATTTGGGGCTCAAATAAGTAAAAAGCCAACATAATTTAAAAGTAGCAATGTTGTGTTGCTGGTAAGATGAGTTCTTTCAATTAGAAGAGACTGCCTACATCTGATGAAAAGGGAGATGGACTCCATCTGCTGGGCAGGGATTATATTACCTCCTTTAGCAGACTGGTTGGAAGATAGTGTAGCTGGTGTTAAGCAATAGTCCTCAATATTTGGGTCAAAGCAGGTTAAAAGCATTAAATATATATTCACACCTCTCCCAGGGATTGAACAGCAGCTGCAGCTCAAAGGCATAAACATTCTAGATCAAACTGTTTAGTGTGGAGCAGAAGAGAGCCAAAAAAAAAAAAAAAGAGGCCAAGTGTATTTGATCTAGAAAAAAGTTTCTGCTGACAAGAATGGATTTCCGTTAGCAGAACAAAACTCCCCCACCCACTGCAGCAGAACAACTCCCCCACACACACCCGTTGCAGCCCAACATGGTGCTCCTGGGACAGGGGACCCCAGCAACAGCTGTATAGGGAGGCCAAGTCTGCAGCAGGAGGGGAGGGATCAGTGAAAATCACCCACCCCCCTCTCATCCAACCTGGCACTTGCATGGAATTGTGTACAGATCAAGGATGACAAGAGCTCAGTCTTTGTGCAACGAACAGGTAGGACTTGAATGGTTGTAATTTAGTTTAAATAAATCCAGAGAGTCAGAATGGTGTAGTGGTTAAGAGCTGTGGGCTCTGAGCTGGAGAACAGAGTTTGATTCCCCACTCCTCCACAGGAAGCCTGCTGGCAGACCTTATGCCAGACACAGTTTCTCTCAAAACTCTTTCAGCCCCAACTGCCTCACAAGGTGACTGTTGTGGGGAGAGGAAAGGAAGGAGATTGTAAGCCACTTTGAGATGCCTTAAGGTAGAGGAAAGTGGCATGTAAAAACCAACTCTTCTTTTAAATTCAAAACACCTAGCATGTACTCTGGTAAAACGGGGGGGGGGATAATCTAACTGTTGATAATCCCCAATTCAGTTTGCCTGAATCATTTCACGTTGCTTCACCAGTGTTTACCAATTATTATTTTTTTCTAGGCATTGTTGGAAAAGAAGGCCGTCAAGCTGCAAGAAACAGTGACTATGCAATACCCAAATTTAAACATTTGAAAAAAATGTTGCTTGTTCATGGGCATTTTTATTATGTCAGGATATCTGAACTTGTGCAATACTTCTTTTATAAGGTAGGCTGGCCCCTTTTTCATCTTTGTAGTTGATGAAAGCGCTACATTGTCTTCTCAACTTAATGTGAAATCTGTAGTTTCATAAGTAATTTTTGTAGTATCCTAATCGTCTAGGTGGAGGAAGCTTATTATTAAATACAGAGGCTTCCTTCTTAAGATCACCTCTGTTGTGCAGAGTGGGTATCTTTAACCCTTGCCCTGACCGGGATAAGCCAGGCTATTCAGATCTTGGAAGCTAAGCAGAGTCAGCCTTGCCTAGTATTTGGATCGGCAACTTCCAAGGAATACCAGGGTTGTGACGCAGAGGCAAGCAGTGGCTAACCACCTCTGAAACTTCTCTTGCCCCCAAAACAAGACTAGCTCGCCACCTAGTGGTGCATGATGCTAAAGAGCTAGAACTTGCGGCTGCCAAACAATCTTAGGATCTCCTGGCTATACTACATGCAATGCCATAAGATAATTATTATCCTTAAGTCTTGTAGTCAGTTTATTGTAGGTACAGTGGCTGCAGGTGTGTGGGGAGGGAATGGGCAGGAATGAGAAATTCTCCCTGTGTGATAATCCATTGGAATCTCTTGATCCGTCACAGCGGCTAGGGTCCTCACTTATAAGTTTTTCACCCTTTTTCCAAAGTTCTGTTGCTGTCATATTCAGAAACTTTACTTTTGCTGGTTTTGGGGAAAGATTCCTGAAAACTTAAAGCTCACTTGTTCCCCAGCCCGAAAGATTATGCTGGTTTATATATCTGCAGTGTTGTGACCTGATATTCTGAAGCAGATGGTATTACACATTGTCTGCATTGATTTGCTAGCACAGCAAACTCAGGATTGGGTCACAGAAAAACCTGCCTTCCAAAAACCACTTACTTTTAGAGTATTCAGTAATGCACTAAATAAAGGAGTAAGCAATTTGACCACTGCAACGTGAATCAGCTCCTAATTTCAGTTGACGAAGCTAGATGGAAGAAAGTTTGTTTTTATGTCTGCACTGATAGGACAGATCATATTAGTGATAACATTAATTGGTATTATGCTTGCAATAACAGAGCCCCTGGTCTTGTAAACCTTCATTTTAAATTTCCAACCTCAGGTATTTTATAACACTAGATCAGCACTTTGGAAAAATGTGTTTTGTTAACCATGTTGGGAACTGCATATCTTGATGCCACAGATATCTTCAGCCAAACCATTTCTAAATGAGTAATTTCATCTTTTTTCATCAGTTTGATACAGTAGTTTGTTTTTATTTAAAAAAATATATTCTACTATATCTTCTTACACTAACAAAACAAGCTGCAAAGCACAAAAAGCAATATAACAGTTGGTCAACAAGATCAGAATACATATGCCAGAACTGCCAAAACGACTCACCTTCACCAGTTGGCACAACTTCCTGAATACAGAAAGTGAAGGTGCCAAAAAAATTCAGATTCATCAACTTAGAGGCCATTTTTGACTTTGCATTGTTTATGGTGTTCCTTTGCTGCCAGACCACTAACAATCTCTTGCATCCTCTTTTCTTTTTTATGTTAAAGTTAACCTTCTTACTGAAATCTAAACATTAGGTTCAGTTCAACTTTAATGTGTGCTTGATTCCATGTAGCTTCTCTCTTCAGTTTTATCGTATGGTGATGATACACCACATCTATTCATTTTGTCTTTCAGAATGTCTGCTTCATTTTTCCTCAGTTTTTATACCAATTCTTCTGTGGGTTTTCACAGCAGGTATGTCAGAACATTTTTTCCCCGTTGTTGAACTGGCAGTATTTTGTAATATATTTTATCAGGCCAGAAGGATTTTAAATAGTTCTTGCTTAAGGCAGATTTGAATAGATTAGGGGTCGCCAAAGATGCTATGGTGCCCATTGGCACCTTTCCTGGTGCCTGCCAAATGTTCTTAGAAAGTAGGCAGGGCCAGATGGGACTTTTGGCCAGCAGGACCTCTGATTGAACACTGGAGATCTAATTGGGTGTGGAGATTTTAAAATGCATGCCTTTGGTGACAGCTGCCACCACAGCACAAGGATCCTAAACAATATGCCTGAAATGTTGAAGGGTTACAATTAGAGTTATGCCTTATCACACTTCCTCACGTTTTGTGGTTGCCTCCACCTCCCATGGCGGCCATTACGTGGTGTCAGAATTCCAAAGGTGCTGCCTGCAGGCTCAAAAAACTTGGGAACCCCATTGTAGATATTGTATCCATACCACAGAATTAGGGTCAACTATCTGTCAGCCAAAATTATTCTGTAAGACTTCTAGGTAACCAAAAGCAAGGATGATTTAGCATCATGGAAGATAGCTGTCCTTGAAACAACTGGGCTTTTGAGTTTTTAGGTCTGGGGACTACTACTTTCAAATAAACATTGCTATTTTTCCCTCCACAGTAAAGGGGAGGAGCATACATATACTTGAGATCTACTAGATTGAGATGTTATCCCTGGAACACTAAAAAACACAATCCTCCAGCTTACTCCTGTATCTCAGTTTTCAATTCATAATTCATTGTTTTACAACCAATATGAGGTTCATTACTTCAAGCATGCAAAATTTGGGTGTGAGCAAATTTTTGTGTTTTTTGTTGTTCAGTCACACAGTCGAGTCCAACTCTTCGAGTGTGGTTTTAAAATACTTACTGTTCCTTGCCTTTAAAGTTGTTAGCTATGTTAGCCAAGAGCACCTGAGAATATTGTTATTTTTTGCCAACCCATTAGATGACCCATGGCCACTGCCTTACGTTGTTACTGTAATTGTCTGAGGTGACAGCAATCTGCTAAGACCTGAATTATATTGAAGGTTAATCAATAAAAGTAGTCACTACACAAATAATATAACTTGTGGAATTGATCAGCCCCCCACAATCACAATATTAGCACTTTAATGTCCCAGTGGTCTTAATGGGAAAGTGAAACATATGTTTATGTGTTATGGGATCCAGTGTGGTGTAGTTGTTAAGAGTGGCAGCCTCTAATCTGGAGAACTGGGTTTGATTCCCTACTTCTCCACATGCACCCAGCTGGACAACCTTGGGCCAGTCACAGTTCTCTCAGGACTCTCTCAGCCCCTCCTACCTCACAAGGTGACTGTTGTGAAGAGAGGAAAGGAAGATGATCGTAAGCCCCTTTGAGATTCCTTAGGGTAGAGAAAAGCAGAGCATAAAAAACAATTCTTTTTGTATTACTCCCTAAAATAAATGCTGTTTGGAATTGCTGTACATTTGGTTACCCAGTCATCATTTCAAATATACAAGGAACTAATTTATTCCAGTTTGTTAATCAGATGTTTGACAACCAGGAGTGCCATTTAGTTGAATTTGGAGAGTTAGGAGGTTGATATTGGATAATGGACATTATGCTTTGCAGGATTTTCCAGTATTACTTCATCATTTCCGCTTTTAAATCTTTACCATTACTGTATCTTAAAATTACATTATGTCTGGTTAATGTAATCTGTTTTTCCATCTACAGCCTTTGTATGATACTGCGTATCTTACCCTGTACAATATCAGCTTCACTTCACTTCCTATCCTGTTGTACAGTCTAATGGAACAGCATGTCAGTTCAGAAACACTCAAGAGAGACCCTTCACTGTACAGGTAAAGTTAATTAAAATGTTTGGATGGTTGCTTGAGACAAGCTAGTGGAACTTTGCTTAACTCTGGTAATCCAGAGACTGTGGAATGTACTTCATATTGAAATGCACTTCTGTTTGAGAAGAGAACTGAAAAAAACAATCCTCGCAGATTTGAAGATGTTCTGTTCCCCAAAAGTTGACACCTAATAATCAGCGGGTAGAAAGTAAAGTGAACTGCCGGGGCAGGGGCTTCCATAATCTGAGTGCCACCACAGAAAAAACCCTGATGTGCACAGTACCTCAGATATTGGGAGGACACAAATCAGTGATTATGACGATGACCTGATTATGAGGGTAGTTGCATATGAAACGTGATCACTGCATCCTTCTAGTAGTCAAAATAAGTAGTGGCCACGTAGCCTCTTGGAAAAGTACCCTGTATTAATTCGCATACGGATGAAGCAGTCATCGCCCACTTTTTTAAATTTTCCATTTTGCTTTTCCACAATTTTAGTGTGATACTTACATTGATGTGTATTTGTTTTAAAAATTAAAAATTTCTCATTCCACGTTAATGTCCTTTGTAAGAGAGGCACAAAAGTTCATTTTGTCTCACGCATTTATATCAGTAAAGAGAAGCTGGTAATCTGCTCCTATTTATTTTCCATTTGATTTGTACTACGATGTGTCCCACATGCTTGTATTAGCACACCAAACTATTAGGATTCACAGGGCATGTGAAAATTAACTTGAGCTCAGCTTTCTTGTTACTAAATAGAACATTCTAATAATACTCTTAAAAGGTAATCATGAATCACTTTCTCTGAAGCCAGCTAAATCACTGATAATAAATCATCTTAATAATATGACTGATGGGTGTAGTATTCTCATTTTAGCATCTAGTATTTTGTAGAAGTCATTGCAGCTTATGAAGAAGAGCTTTGTGAAGTGAAAGCAAATATTCTGGAGAACTCCAGTGTTGCTTTTTATTGACTAAGATGGAGTTATCAGTGTATTTATATTAAGGTTGCCAGCTCTGGATTGGGAAATACCTGGAGATTTGGGGGGGTGGAGCCTGTAGAGGGTGTGGTTTGGGGAGAGGAGGGACATTCATAGAGTCCACCCTCCAAAGCAGCCATTTTCTCCAGGGGAACTGATTTCTTATGACCTGGCTGGAAATCAATTGTAAAAACAGGAGATCTTCAGGCCCCACGCAGTGAGGGCCCCAGGTTTTTTCGCCCACTAGGCGAGGATACATTCTGCCGCACCCCTGCCATGCGGGGCAGGGGCAGGCGCCGAAGCCACAGTGGGTGGGCCAAGGGGGCGAGCTGCAAATTCATGTGGGGAGCAGGATTGCTCAAGGGGAGGGGGCCTGTGCCAGGCTTCCAAAGGAGCTCCAAAGAGACCGTGGGGGCGGCAGAGGGCGAGTGGCACTCCCGTCGTCCTGGGCTGTTCCTGCGCCTGTCTCCCCGCCACCTTCTCTTTTTGTCTGGGGGGGGCTGCAAAGAGGGGAGTCTCTTGCCAGGGACGGAACAAGAAGCCGGCAAGGGAGGCTTCCTGTGTGGGGCGAGGAGGAGATGAGGCCAGCCAGAATGGCACCCTCATCGAGCCATCACCCTAGGCGACAGTCTAAAATTTAACAATAATGGGCTAGCCCTGGCCCCACATGGAAGTTAGCAACCCTAATTTATAGAGAAGGTAGTTTCAGAGGGTAGCCATGCTGCTCTGCAGTAGAGCGGTTAAATTCGAATCCAGTAGCACCTTAGAGACCAATAAGAGTTTCAGGATATAAGCTTTGAAGAGTCAAAGTTCCCTTCATCAGACACAGTAGAGTAGAAGTGGGGATCCGAGTGCTTTCATTCTGGTGGGAGGGGTGTTGTAAAGAATGCTCGTAAAGGATGCATTGTATCTTAGTTAGTATGACACCAGATACAACAGAACAAGTGTACTATATGTGCACAGAACTGGACATGTGCAAGGAATGGAACACAAAAATAGACATTCTGGGTAAATTCATAGGATCTTTCCGTTACTCAGGAAAATGTTTGCAATTTCTCATTTCTTTGTTTAAGCAATGGGTAAACATGTCAGAATTATTATCTATGTCACTCTTCAGGGATGTTGCCAAGAATGCCCTGCTGCGCTGGCGTGTATTTATTTACTGGACATTCTTGGGAGTGTTTGATGCTGTGGTCTTTTTCTTTGGTGCCTATTTCTTGTTTGACAACGCAACAGTGACCAGCAATGGACAGGTTAGTATCCAGCAAGATTAAAGCTGCCGTGGAAAAATCAAGTGGAAAAAACAAATATTAAACTTCTGTCGCTCTTTGTCTTCGTTCAGTATAATTCATTGTTTCATAATTTATTTCAAGCCCACATCATTATTTGTAAATAGAAAATGCTTGTATTTTTGTAGAGCTCGGGAGGGAGTGGCAAAGCCTGCATTCTGTATGTGGAGGAGGGTTTAGCAAGTAAACTCAATACCATTTAAGAGAAACCCACGTCTAATAGGGACTATATATTTTTAATGTGGTTCATTTTGCCAGCAAATGCATACTTTGTATTTTCAATTGCTTGACTTATTCATAACTTCCTTTTTAAGAGACAGGCACTCAGATATAGCAAGAAGTATCATTGTTAATTTGGACAGAATGCATAATCCATTCAAAGCGTTCTGTTTGTTATTAAGTGGCACTGGGTTAGAACCAAGGCTTCTGCAGCCTCTGCTCCCAAAAGACCTTTAGGATAATTTCAATGGACTCATCCTCCTTGCTGGAGCCCCCTTGTGCCCCAGTGCCATACTGTTCTGGAGGGTCTCTGACTCTCAACAGCTGGTTTGGGAGGCTGTGGGAAAGCAGACATTGAAAAAATCTCTTCTGCAGACATTCTTGAAAGCCTTGTAGCCAGCCCACCAAGTATAATTTTAAGGTCCTTCTACTTTTTATTTGCATGTTAACATTTATGTGGTCTATTTTATTTGTGTCTTGCTTTTTTTTTTCCTTTTTTGCTACTTGCTTCTCTTCCTATCCTCAGCTAATGACAGCCAGCTCTCACATGGTAAGACTACTGTGGTTTTGTCATGATGTGTGTTTTCCACTTTTCCTATTGAATTACAAAACAGGTCAGATTCAGGTTTCTGGGAAGTGTTTTTCCCTGTCCTGCCATGCTGAAATAATGGCCGTGACCTCTCTTGGTTTGCTGTTTCAAGGCAACAATGGAGATTATTTAAAAACACGTGTATGCTACTTTTCAGTTAGTTTTCCTTCCTGTTCAGTTAACTGTACTTTTTTTGTTTATATCATCTTGCACAAATTAGAATAATTCACTACTGCATTTTTAATCTAATATTTAATAAAAGACCAAATGTGTTACTTAAGTGGTCATTTTCGGAAAGGAATGCAGAGGATTGTGATAGCTAGAGGAGAAAAATTAAGATGACTAGATCAGTTTATAAGGCAACATTCATAAAACAGGAATGTTGAACACTTGAAAGAAATGTCCTAAATAAAACCTCTGCAGATCCATGATTTAAATCAGTGACAGCCAGCCATTGAAGACATGTAATATTAGATGTCATGCCTAATATATGAGATAATACCAATTCAGTATTATCTGCCTTGGTTCAGTTTTCCTTCTAGTCTATTACTAAGCCAGAGAACAAGACATAGTATAGTGCTAGGCACACCTTTCTAGGTGTGCAGTTATGATACCTGAGTCACAAAGCAGGATAAGGAGCTGACATCTTCTAAGGGAAATAATAGTGAATTTATTTTGCTAGGAACATTGAATTCATAATCATGTGTGTACCTTCATTTTTTAACAGAAGTTAGACAGAGTCTCTCAAAACATGTCCTAGCTAGTAGTCAAAACCTAAGAGCCATCTCTTAGAGTTCTACATTTTGTTCTGCCACCTTCTCTGTGAGATGGGCTCCCTTTCATATGACATCTAAGAGAAATGGCCTAAATCTCTCTGTTGCGAAGATGGGAGAAAGGGGGAGGGTGGATAAAATATATTTGTTAAATAATAATATTGGCTTGGTATACAACCACTCGCTTATCATCTGTTATGCTATTATTGTCATGGGCGATAGTAGCAGCAATTCTCTTGACAGCAGATCTCATGAGGAAAGAGTCTGCAGGAAAACAAAATAATCAGGGGCTCAGTTGTTTGCAGTGATATACAGCTAGCAGCCAGGATTCCAGCTTTTTAGATACTCTATTTTGAAAGACACTTGTCCATTTAAAGATTATGCTTACTTTCAAAGTTGTGTTGTTCTGCAGTTGTCATATATAAAAGGACTATCAGCTTTCTAAAGCTTTTTAATAGTGAACTGTCTGCTTTTCCCCGAATAAGAGATTAGCTGCTTAGTTAAAATTAAATGCATTTACAAACTGCAACAGCTCCATGAAGGATGCTGTTCGAGGATCCTGTGGGAATGGGACAATTTGCCTTCAGTGACACATTCTTTAGTAAACAGAAACTCCTAATCATCGCTACAAGTAAAGAGTATTGTGATTTTTTTTTGTTAATCAAATATGAGATTATAGAAGTTTAAATGGTCCCTTTTTTGTGTACAGGTCTAAAAAGGCTTCAGTAATAAATTCAAATTCTATCAGTATTATTTAATTATAAATGTTAGAAGAAAAGGCTTAGAGGCTTTGCAACAGAAGACAGCAGTAAGGCGATCTTTACATTTCTGTTTTCAAGATTCCATTGTAGTTCAGGGAGAAGAATTTGTGTATGGTTTTTGCCTTTCATAGTAACAGACCCTTTAGAATAATTTGTCCAGGTTTTGGGTTTTTTTTAATTCAGCTTTCAGTTGAATTGTCACAAGTTGACTGGAGGTTAAATTGTAATGTGCACATAGAATAACATCCTGTTATTTGACTAAAGCTTGCAGTTGTTATTTATAAACTATATTACAGATAATATAATTCACACTTTGGATATATTTATAGTAGTGTGTCCACAACATTTTGGAGTGTCTTTTTACATCTTTCAGTAGCTATTCGTTATCTGTAGTGGTATAATTTTGGATAGCAGCAGTGAGCCTGAAGTTACAGAAAGCAAACTGATTTTCATACCAACACATGTCAGTTACATATAATTCATTTTTATGGCAAGCCAGTTGCTGGGCATATGTTTTGGATTAATGTATCCTAAAGCTGAAGAATTTTGCTTCAGTCCCCAAAAATATTGTTACAGCTTTTATAAAGTAATTTTAAAAGGTAATTGGTATCTTTCCCTTCCTTCAAAGAGCTCAGAATGGTATGGATTTGGTCTTCTTCATATATATTTTTAAAAATGTCTCTGCCCATTGGCATCACATGTTAAGTGTTTAACTGGGACCAGAGACCTAAAGTCCTTATGGAAGAAAGACATTGCAGAGACATTATCCTTTCCCCCCACTGTTCTCTACTTGTCTTGTTCTAGATTGGCAAGTAGTACGATCCAATCAGGCAGCATTTCCTTCAGCCCTGGGTCTTCCATGCCTGCTCTGCTCTTTTCCTGTCGAAAAGTATAGGATTGTCTGGGCATAAAGAGACAAGAGTAGATAGAACCTCAGGATTTAGGATAGCTTTGCATCTGGTCACAATTGTCTGTACCAGGAGCTGACTCCTGTGTCAAGTGATGCCGCTGATACTGCAGAAGCTCTGTAAGGCAGGCCGATAGTTTTATTCCCACATTACTAATCTATTTGCCACTCCTTTGAGTTACCTTTAAAGATGGCTCCAGAAGTTAAATAATTAAATGACCTTGTGAGATGGGATGGGTGCCTCTCTCATCACCCAATGTAGAAAACTGTTCTAGAAAGGTGTGTTGAACATCGACTCATATTAATTTAATATTTATATAATACCTGTAAATTGAGAGAGGACAAGCCAGTTAAATACTAATCCTCTGATTCCACCAAGAACTAAATTCCACATAAAAGTGGAGCTTGTGAGGGAAGAAGCAACTTGGCTTAATGGAGTTTCAATTATCTGTGTTTATTGTTGAAGGTATTATGCAAGCCCATCTGCCAGAAATGTTACAGTTACACAAATAGCATTATACTTATACTTTTTGTATCCTTTGCATATTTAGAAAATACACAGTGTCTTTTGATTTAGGTATCAGAAGTTGCTAAATAACTCTTATTTTCATTACTTGTCACACAGTCCCAAATTTGTGAGCCTCACACCTCTATGAAGACATAAAAATCAGCAGACGTTCTTTTCTCGAGGGGAAGGCAGCTTATCTGTCCATATTAGTCCCTAGCCTGTATTTCCACATCAACTAAACTAATAGTCACTGAATTTCAGTATTGCTACTGTTTAGTAGTGTATCTTTGCCTAATTGGCAGACCTGAAATTTCCAGAATTTTATTTGAGTTTCCATTAGGGAGAAAGGTGGGGTAGAGATAAACAAATAAGTCTTGCATCCTTGTCCATTTGTCAGTTTCTAATTTTGAAAATCATAAAAATAGTATGAAGAATTCCTGAAATAGGCAGGGCAGGATTTTTTTTTTTTTTTTGAAAGAATGGTGTAGTGGTTTTAGAATTTCGGACTGCAGCTGGCAAAACCTAGATTCAGTTTCCCATGTGGGCATGAAATTCATTGGGTACCCTTGCGTCAGTCCCTTTTACCCTAACCTACCTCACAGAATAAGTGGAGGAGGAGGTAAAAACCATGTATGCTTCTCTGAGGTCTTCAGAGGAAGGGAAGGATTCAAAATTTAACAGATGGTTTCAAAGTACCTTTGGCTAGAAAAGGACAAATACTAAGACCACTCTGAATACAGTGTGGGTGTGAAGGGGCACATCAAAGGAAAACACAATGAAAGATGGCCTGCAAGCTTTATATCAGTTCTTCCAATAGTGGTAGCTGATACTCCCGTTAAAGTCTTAAGTATGTGGACTCAATTTGATATATGAAAACACATTACCTGGGCCTTCTTCAGTATATATGTCTTTTTCCCCTCATAGATGTTTGGAAACTGGACGTTTGGGACACTGGTGTTCACTGTACTAGTATTTACTGTTACCTTGAAGGTAAGAGCTTCTGTGTAGGTAGCATCTGTACAAGCCCAGCTAGTATGACTTCCCATTTTGTTGTTTCTCAAAGATATTCTCTCTCTACACAGAACCTTGATATATATTTCTATGTGGCAATCACCTGTCATGTAACTTTTCAGGAACTGTTGGTTAAATGGTGATTTTAATTGATATTTTTAGAATTTTTAAGGTGATCACTGTTATAATTTTCATGTTGTAACCCAACCTGAGCCCGTTTGCGGAAGGGTGGGATAGAAATATAATTCATTAAAGAACTAGCAATACAGATTTTCTTATACAGTGGTATATCTGTCACAAGAGGCAATCACTTGAGCCCCCCCCTCCAGAGTTTAAGTTGAAGCAGAGCTCAGCTTTAGAATCTGTGTTTAGTGCCAAGGTTTAACCCTGAAATATATGAAATACAATATGAGTGGCTTTTGAGGAGACAAAATGATAGCTGGGCATGGAATGAAGAAGGGAAGTGATCCTGGCACAATGTAACAGAGGAGAAGGGGTACCCACTCCAGATTACCTGCTCAGGTTAACCAGCTGTGGTTTATATTCTGCTTTATTTTGGTGAGTAAGGACAATTTTCAGGAGCTGCCCATCACACTTGTAAACTGTGCAATCCTAAACAGAGTTATGTCCTTCTAAGTCCTTATTCCCACCGTGCCTGTAGGGAGGCAGGAAATAGTTTTTTCCCCTTCCTGTTGGCGCCTCCGGAATAGCCCATCTCCAGTTCTATTCCTGCCTCAGTAGGGAGAAGCAGCAAATCTATTTAGCTTAGCTGTTTTCCTCTGTTATTTCTATAGTATTCCAATTCAGCCTTTTGCCTTGCCCTCTCTCTCTCTCTTCTCTCTCTCTTCATACTTTTCTTCTGTACTTTGGCTCCTTTCTTGGAGCGAAGTTAAAAGGGTTTTTAGAACCCAGGAAAAAAGAGCACCGACGGCCACCATGGCGGCCAAGGAACTTCCCGAGGTTTTTTCCTCGGGCGACGAGGGAGACGCGCGCGCTGCAGCCGCGGCGACGCGGGACCTTTCCGGGGCCGATCTGCCTTCGTGGCATGATCGCAGCTCCCCGATGATCGAGGCTGACTCTGCGGCGGTGCCCCGAGCGCCCAAACGCCGCAGACAGCCCGATGAAGGAGGACTCGCCGGCTTTCCCGCGCTCCCGCGATCGGGCGGCGGCGGCCATTTTGAGGGTCCGGCTTCGAGCCTCGGTACCTCTCTTACCACCGTTTCGGGAGCCTTGGGGGCAGAAGGAGGTCGACCTCTCATCCCCCCTATTCATTCTGGTGAAGACCAAGATCCTGAGACAGGCTCCAAACGGGGTAAGCTTTCAGATCAAGGAGTTCTGATTCATTCATCAGAACTCATGGCTATTATTAAAAAGACCATTCAGGAGGAAATGGCACAGCTTCACGCTAGACCCGAGGTTCCCTTGCCACAGGGAATTTCTCCTCCAAACCCCCTGCTTCCTCCCCTTGGGTGGCCAACTAAGGCGGCAAAAAGGCTCCCCCCTCCTCCTGGGAGACCCTCAGAGGAATCATGGAGGGAGGAAGTAGACTCCAATACCTCTTCCATAGAGGAAAGGGAAGAGGGTGAATTTCTGTCTGATCAGGAAGAGGAAGAATTAAAACTTCCTGAGCAATCCAGTCGGTTTTTCAAACCTGAGGACTATCAGTACCTTCTGGCTAAGGCTATCAAGGCCCTAGAATTACATGATCTTCCACCTTCAGAATACCAGAAGGCGGTCAAAAATAAATTTAAATCCAGGTCCGGGGGCAACCGGGAATTTTTCCCCCTGAGGAGTTTACTGAGAAGGTATTTCCCTTCCCTGAATATTTTGAGCGTCAGCTCAGAGCTGAATGGGATAAACCCATGGTCAATAAGCAATTCCCTGCTTTCGCCAAAAAATTATATGCTTTACCTAATTATGCCAATGAGTTATTGCAGGTGTCCCCGGTGGATGCTCCTGTGGCAGCTATCCAGTCTACAGGTCTGGTTTCTGAGGATGGCCTGGGTACCATCAAAGACCAAACTGATAAGAAGGTGGAGGCAACGCTCAGAAGGATCCACGAGGCTATCGCCATGATGGTAAGAGCGGCTTCTACAACCTCCATCGCTTCCAGAGCGGCGATCGTTTGGTTACGTAAGTTGATGCAAATTGTTCCTGAGAACAATCGGGCTGTGCTGGAGGGAATTTCTCGTGTCCTTAAGGCTAGTTCTTTTTCAGCAGACGCCACCCTGGACATTTTATCCTTTGCTTCTAGGGCCATGGCGTCCACGGCAGTGGCCAGGCGGCTACTCTGGCTCCGCGCCTGGCAAGCTGACTCTCTCTCCAAATCTATTGTAACAGCGTATCCCTTCCAAGGAGATCGTCTTTTTGGAGAGGCCCTAGACAACATCCTGGTGGAAACCAGGGATAAGAAAAAGCCATGCCCAGATCCCTGCGCCGTTTCGATCGGAGAAACCCGCAGTCCTTTCGTACCCAGCACTCTCTCCCTAGATTTCGACAGGACACCAGGAAGCCCTCGTGGGAAGCTTCCAAGCAGTCTGGCAAACGTGGTTCCTTCTCGCCCAGATTCCACAGGCCTTTCAACAGAGGTGATAGGGGAGACAGAGATGCCAAACCCAAACAGGCATGACTATCCTCCCATTCCGGTGGGTGCCCGCCTTTTACACTTTACAAAAGCTTGGACAGCCGCACGGGCAGATGCCTGGGCAGTAGAAGTGGTGTCACAGGGCTATCCGATAGAATTTCTGCACCAGCCTCCAGAGCGGTTTCTCAAATCACCAGCCAGCAGATCACAGAACAAAAGAGCCATCATCAACAGGGCTATACAGCATCTACTGGAGATCCAGGCCATCGAACCTGTTCCCGACAACGAGAGGAAACGGGGTGTTTACTCTATATTGTTCATGGTCCCCAAGAAGAACGGAGACTGGAGGGCGATTCTGGATCTCAAGTTTCTGAACAGATTCATAAAACTGCGACACTTTCGCATGGAAACTCTGAAGGCTGTAGCGGATTCTCTATCCCCCAACGAGTACCTCACTTCCATAGATTTGACGGAAGCATACCTCCATGTGCCCATTCACCCAGCACACAAGCGATTTCTCCGCTTCTGCATTTACAATCAACACTTCCAATACAGAGCACTTCCCTTTGGTCTATCCACGGCTCCACGCCTATTTTCCAAGCTGATCATCAATCCCGTGGTGCATCTCAGATCTCAGGGCATCCATGTGCATCCATATCTGGACGATCTCTTGATCAGGGCCAGCACGCGGACAGAATCCATCTGCAACACGGAGCGAACACTACAGTGTTTACAGGAACATGGATTCCTGATCAACTTCGAAAAGAGTTCCCTGCTGCCGACACAGCGTATAGAACACTTGGGAGCAGTAATCGACACCAATCAAAATGCTCTCTTTCTTCCCCTGGCCAAGGCTCAGAAGATCAAGGAGACCGCCATGAGGATTTACAACGACAGGTCCTCACTCCTCATGGAGCTTGCCAGACTTCTGGGTCTGATGATCGCCAGCATCGACATGATACAATGGGCACGTCTACACACCAGACCGTTGCAGATGTTTCTCCGTCCCCATCAATTCTCCATCATGGAGAAGAAGGTCCTCAACCTACAGGTACCGATCGGAGTCAAGAAGAGCCTGAGGTGGTGGACAAACATGGACAATTTGTTGGCAGGCAAGAGTTACTATGTCAGCCACACCAGGGAGCTGTTTACCGATGCCAGTCTCTTGGGCTGGGGAGCAACCTTGAACGACACTCCAGTCCAGGGGACGTGGCAGCCGGCGGAGAAGAAACTACCAATCAACCTCCTGGAACTCAGAGCGATCCGCTTGTCTCTAGCCCATTTTGCCCCTCAGTTGTGTGCTCAACAAGTACTGATAAGGACAGACAACATATCGGCCAAGGCACACCTCAACAAGCAAGGCGGGTCTCGGTCATCTCAGCTCCACAGGGAGGCGATGAAGATTCTCCTTTGGGCAGAAAGACACGTGACCTCGTTGAGGGCGGAACACATAAAAGGGACCGAAAACGTGCAAGCCGATTGGCTCAGCCGAGTGGAAATACAGGAAGGAGAATGGGCCCTCCATCCACGTCTATTCCACATGATAGTGGCTCGATTCGGACGTCCCATGGTGGATCTGTTCGCCTCCCCTACGAACCACACACTTCCGAGATACTTCTCCAGGTTCTTTCATCCAGAAGCAGAAGCGACAGATGCGCTCACGACGCCCTGGCCCCAAGGTCTCCTGTATGCATTTCCGCCGTTCGTCCTGATTTCCAGAACCATCCGCAGAATCCGAGAACTCAGAGCAGAGGTCATCCTAGTGGCTCCGAACTGGGCTCGGCGCCCATGGTTTTCGGCGATACAGGAGCTATCCATACTTCCACCTCTGGTCCTTCCAATAGCTCCCGACATGCTGTTGCAGGGTCCGGTATGGCACCCGGATCCAGCCTGGCTGTGTTTGACCGTGTGGAGATTGAGCGGAGCAACCTATCGAATTTAGGTTATTCTTCCCAGGTTCTAGATACCATTTTGGCATCCAGACGGCAGTCCACGGTCCGTATATACAACACCACTTGGAAGGCGTTTGTGCGCTGGTGTAGACGCAAGAAGGTGCAGCCACTGTCCCCTTCGGTTGCTTCGATTCTGGCTTTCCTACAGGATGGATTGGACTCGGGACTGAAGTCTGCTACTCTTCGGAGACAGTTAGCGGCTCTTTCCACTGTTCTCCCTTCCCGGGGAGGTTGCAAGATTTCCAAACATCCTCACATCCAACTCTTTCTGCAGGGCGCGGTGGCAAAATCTCCGCCTCAGGTCCATCGTTTCCCAACTTGGAGGCTGAATACGGTACTCAATGCTCTCACTAGATCACCTTTCGAGCCTCTCAGAGAGGTGGGGTTGAAATGGTTGAGGATGAAGACACTGTTCCTGGTCTCCATCACGTCTGCAAGAAGAGTGTCAGAACTCGGGGCACTGTCAGTGAAATCGTCACTCTGCGTCTTTCATAAAGACAAGGTTGTGCTTCGCACAGACCCTACCTTTCAGCCAAAGGTGGGCTCTAGATTCCATTGCTCTCAAGAGATCTGCTTACCCACCTTCTGTCCTGCCCCCAAGCACCCCAAGGAACGGACTTGGCACACCTTGGATGTAAAACGGGCCCTCAAGATTTACATAGCCAGGACGGAGGATTGCAGGAAGACTGAGTCCTTATTCGTTAATATTTCTCCACCTAGGTCAGGGGAGAAGATGTCTAGATCGGCAATCAGTTCGGTTCTGAAGGCCTGTATCACAGAGGCTTACCGGGCCTCGGGTCAGGAAGTACCCAGTGGTATCACAGCTCACTCTCTGCGGAGCGCAGCAACCAACGCCGCTTTTTCCAATAGAGCTTCTGTAGAAGAGGTCTGTAAGGCGGCTACGTGGTCATCCATTTCCACCTTCATAAGGCACTATCATATCAACACGCTTGCATCTGCAGACGCGGCTTTTGGGAGAAGAATTCTTCAGCACGTCGTCAACATGGAGGAAGATGACGACCCACCCATATGAGGGACACTGCTCGGGGAGGTCCCATTGGAGATGTCCTCCACCTCAGAGGGAGAACGACCATTGGACTTACCGTGAGGGGTCCTTCTCCTCTGAGGTCAGGAGGACATCTCGGCCCTCCCATTTTCATCTTCCTCTTCTAATTCTTCTGTGCTGATTTCTTCTCTTGTATTGCTGTTTATACTCTGCCTTTGTTCATAGTTGCAGAGTTTTTTCTTGTTTAATCAGTTGATATTACTGTTTTACAGTTACGTTTTCTAGGGCAAGGCCACTTCTTTTAGGCTGCAGGCACTGCTTTCGGAGTCCCAGAACTGGAGATGGGCTATTCCGGAGGCGCCAACAGGAAGGGGAAAAAACTATTTCCTGCCTCCCTACAGGCACGGTGGGAATAACCCATTGGAGATGTCCTCCTGACCTCAGAGGAGAAGGACCCCTCACGGTAAGTCCAATGGTCGTTCTAAGTCCACTGACTTCAGTGGATTTAGAAAGGTGTTCCTCTGCTTTAGTATTGCACTGTAAAAACAGCCATGTATGCATGTTTTGTGTAGCCTGTTGCTAAGCATTTATTAACTAAATGTAATTCGTAATCAATTTCCATTGTTCTCGAGGGAAACTATTTCTAGCTACATTATTTTCCTCCCTGTCTAATTAAGTAATGTTTTTAGGGAATGTAGTCTGTGGCTTGGATTCTGTGAACTGTCAGGGAACGGCACTGATAGTCCAGGATCTTCCGAAATTTTCCCTGCTCCCTGGAGCTCTTTCCAGCCTCTGGAAACTTATTCCTGGGGTTGATAGACTTGTGCGTACTGATAGAGAATTTGGCAGCTGCAACAGGGAGTCCCGCATGGCTGTTGGTACACACAACTGAGGACCTCCAGCACTTGAGGAGGGGCATTTCCTTCTTCCACTGGCCTGCGAAGCCAGCCACTTGCTGGGCAGCTCGCCTGCTGGCAAAATGGCCACTTCCATAACTTACTTACCCATTCAGCAGCTCCCGTGGGAGGAGGCTTGATGGCTCCTTACTCACTTGCCCACCCCTCCACAGCTCAGTTAATGGTAGCAGTGGCTGCTTCTTCCCCTGTCCCTTCTCCATGGCTTACACAGCTGCGGTGGGGGACAGTAGCAGTTCCCGTCCATTTGCCCATCTCTGGCTCCCCATTCCTTAGTGGTGAGGGGACAACAGCAATTCTCGCTCCTCCACCCATCTGTGTGCTTGCTGCCAGGCTGGCTGAAGCCAGGAGCGGGGGAAGTAGCAGTTTCTCCTTCTCCCCTCTGCTCGTAAGCCTTCAGAGGAGAGGCATTGGCGGGCTGCCTCAGGGCACGTGTGCTCTTCCTGTCCTCTGTGGAAGGTGCATTGGAGAGTGACCTTCCTCTCTCAGAGATTGTCTTGGTCCTTCAGCCAGCCTAGGGTGCTGTTTCTGCACTGAGCTGCCCCACTCACCATCTGTGGCCAGGTGGTGCCGAGAGCGCCTTGCTTGGCTTCTGTTGTTCCGCTTTGGCCACTGCCCTCACAACTCAGGACTCTTCTATCTCTATGGGCCTCCTCTGATCCCTTCCAACACTCCCCAAGCACAGGCAACATATTATTGTATATGGACGGGATTTCAACCCTCCCCACCTCCATTTAAAAAAAAAAATCAGATTTCTCTTCAAGCCTTGGTGGGGGGGGGGGCAGGAATCTGTCTGTCTGTGTATTATTTCTGCTTATGTCCCACCATTCCCACAAGCAGACTCCGGGAGGCTTACAACAACAAATTTAATGCAATCCTAAAATAAGTCAATCAGACAATAAATAACTCTATTAAATCACTACCGTAAAACCACTTTAAAACATTTAAAGTGAGCAGTGCAGTATATTCAGTTCCTACAGCCGGGAAATGAGTGGGCCAGCCCCAGTCCGTGGATTTAGATAATCCACAGTTTATAATCCACAGTTGGAGCCACACTTCATTATCGGAGCGATGACAATAAATAAATATACAATCCAATTGGGATGAAATTCTTAGGGAATTGATCCATCAGCCAGGTGATTCCACCTGCCAAATTTCAGGCATATATAAGGAAACACATAAACAAATAACATTATTGCAGAGCAGGCACAGGGAAATATTTGGCAACCCAAACAGACCCAGAAAAATGTTTGGCATCTCCAGGTGGCCAGGCAACATTACATGGCCTTTGAGAACCCCAAAACAAGCAGGCAGAATTACGTATTAGAAACAGAGATTCTGCATGTATGCCATAGAAGAAACAGACTTGTAGGATACCCTCTCTGACAGTACAGTGATTGGCAGAAGCTCAATGCAAAGGAGCCTGCCAGCACATTCTTGTTTGCAGGTGACGTTACCCAAACTAGGCCCAGAGAAGAGGAAATTAGCTTTGGTCTATGTATACCACTGTGGATCTCGGTAGTTGAGCCCCAGAGAAGAGGAAATTAGCTTTGGTCTATGTATACCACAGTGGATCTCGGTAGTTGAGCCCCACAATAAAAATATGAAGAAAGAGTGTGATTCTAAACACAATCCAATAGCTTATCTGCTGACTCACTGCCACTGCCCATGTCAAAACTACAAGTGTAAGGCAACAGTACATCAAAGAATAAAGTCCTTTCCTAATTATTTCTAAAAGTGGCTGATTTTTAATTCAGAGTTTGTATAGTAACTGTAATAAAGAACAGGGAATATTTGGTTTGGCTTTTGATTAGTTGCATTCTAGTGGCACATCCCTTTCACGTAACTCCAGCGCTTCAGATTTTAATCTTAGATGTCTTTTCATGCAGCTTGCACTGGATACACACCACTGGACATGGATCAATCACTTTGTGATCTGGGGATCGCTACTGTTCTATGTTGTATTTTCCCTCCTCTGGGGAGGGATTATATGGTAAGAAATTGCTGTGAACCATAATGAAAATCTCTATCTCTGTCTCACACTCAAAATCACAAAAATGGATTTTATATTACCTATAGAGAAAGTTATACTTGAGGTTACATCATGGCTAGCCACAGCTGTAGTCTGGGAGAGTTTCTGCCGATAACAGGTGATGAGACATCTCATCTTCCCTTTTTAACTGAAAACCAGGTCAGTGTGGCTTGAAGTGATCCTTTTGAGAATTCTGTGGTGTAAAATTAACTAGGGTTATGTCAGAGGTGACATTCCACCCACTTCACAGAGAAACTAAAAAGGACTGGAAAAAGTACCTCATCCTGTACATGAGAGAGGACATACAGATGAGGTCACTATGATTCAGCTTCAGTTCCTGCCAGATTTGTTCTCCTCCTGCTGTGTAGCTCTTTCCCAGCTTCTACCTCGTGGTTTCTCATGAGGCAATTTATGCCAGTAGGGCCAGCATTTTCCATAGCCCATGTGTGGTTCTGCTTTGAGTTTTTTGCTGCAAGTCCTGATGCAAGACTGCCAGTCAGACATAACAGAAAAGAATAAGCCTGTTAACGTCTGAATGTTTGGGGAGGAAGGCAGCCTTGGTGAGGCAGAAAGCATGTTTTGCATTAAGACAGTCCTCAGCCCAGCTAGGAGTGGCAGCTGGAAGGCAGGCTAGGCGTTCACTGAGTCAGGAGGCTCAGGCAGACTTCCCAGGCATTCTGTAATAGCTCAGTCTGTACTGAGTGTCAGGCTTCCCAGAATGAGGAGCCTGGCTACAGTCAGCAGTACAAGATATAGAGGAGGCCCAACAACTAGCTACATGAATGACCAATGCAATAACCCATTTTTTGGGGGGGGTTACTCTTAAGGAGGTCAGTATATACCTGCGGCACTCTCAGGGTATAACTCTAAGGTGGGAGCCCAGTTGTTATACGGCGCTCCAATTTGCATTCCTGCCTGCCGTGATCAACAATACATTTTTTGCTAGATGCCTTCAAAGAATTACAGGAGCCCCACACTGTATGGCAGGAACTGTATTGAGAGCTAAATTAGGTGTGCATTTCCTAGAAGCCAAGGGCCTGGGCAGTTGCTTTTGGATTTTGGCCCAAGTTAACCTTTGCCTCTTTGAGAACTTGCAGGCTCATTTTACTGGGGGTGGGCACCTTTAAAACAACTTGGCAGAAATTGGTAACCTCTGATTTGGATTGCCTGGGGATTTCCCCTAATGATATCAATATCTTTAGTTTAACCTCTGTTAGAAAATTGATTTTGAGACATTAGGGTTGCCAGGTCTTACCTGGGTAGCAATTGGGGGGGGGGGGGTCCCAGTCCTGGAGATCTTCGGCATGTGCACAAAGCGTGCATGCTGCGATGACATCACCTGTCATGGTTTTTCCTTAAATGATTGAGTGTTCCCCCTTGCAACGTACCTGGCACAATGATGTCACCTCTGGGTGAGGTCATTGTGCTGGGCACATCAGCGCACACAAGCCTCTTTGGGGGTGGGGTTCCCCAGTGGGGTTCCCCAACCAGCGAATTGGAGGCGGACATCACGCTGGGCATATCAGTGCACAGGAGGCTCTTTGGGGTTCCCCAGTGGGGTTCCCCGGCCAGCAGATTGGAGGCCACTAGAGCAGGCAAACCCCCACCCTCCCTGGGGAATCTGGCAACCCTATGAGACGTCTTTATGTCTTAAATGAGTCCAGTTCTAGATTCAGGGCCTGCAGAGTTTGCTCTCCCCTTTATTTGGGTTTGGCATACTCAAAATATTCTTCTCTCGATTATCTGATGGTTCCTAAATATAGACAAGCCTTTATGTTGGCCTGGTTTAACTCAATTCTGGTGGCAGAACTCTTGGGCCACTTTTAGAGCTGCAGACCAGAAAGTCTGTAGTTCAGCAGTTTAATACCTTAGTGCCGTGTGACGGAATGAGCTCCCATCTCTGGCCCTAGCACCTGCCAACCTAGCAGTTCAAAAGCAAGTAGATAAATAGGTACCGCTTTGGTGGGAAGGTAACAGTGTTCCACGGACCTCGGTGTTTAGTCATGCCGGCCGTATGACCATGGAGAAGTCTTAGGACAGCACTGGCTTGGAAACCGAGATGAGCACTGCCCTCTAGAGTCGGATTGGACTAGCTTTCAAGCAAGGGAAACCTTTACTTTTACCTTTACCTTTATTAGCTGAAAGATTCTGTAGCTCTGAAATAGGGAGTCTTGGCACCTTATTACACTGCTTATTGGACCGTCCAAAATTTCATAGGCATAGAACATGTTTGTTCATGTCTGCTGACCAAACTTCATTGTTGCCTGTGAAGATTCAGCTCATCTTGGAGTTAACCACTATGAATTTCATCTTGGAATTAAATTCTTAGTTTTGGGAAAGGACAAGAAAGAGATGTCTTCCTTTCTAATAAACCAAGGCTTACTTAGAATTCTTTCAAGCTTCTAGGAAGACCAACTATGAAATTCTGCAATCAGTTGATTTCCTTTTTGTAGACTGTAGGAGGAATTGCTTGGAAAACACATTTTCTGCTTGTGTTATGCCTTCATTGTTTTTTTATGTTAGACTACAAGGAGGAAATTCTGTGAAATGGTGCTCTGCACTTTATGCACATTGAAATCACCAGTGTCATTTTCTTTTCTTTTTTTCTTCCACCCATTAGGCCTTTTCTCAATTATCAGAGGATGTACTATGTGTTCATTCAAATGCTGTCTAGTGGTCCTGCGTGGTTGGGTATTATAATGCTCATAACACTGAGCCTTCTTCCAGATGTGTTGAAGAAAGTTCTTTGCAGGCATTTATGGCCCACAGCAACAGAAAGAATCCAGGTAACAATACTGTGTCCTCATTTTGCTTTATATGCTTATAGGAATTCATTAAGAGCCCCTACTTAGAAGATTTACAAGCCAATTAGATATTTCTGTGCAAAGGACTTGAGGTCAAGTGCATTTAGAACTGCATTCTAAAGTTTTCATAAATTACATCCATTAGATTACTTAATGCAGGTTATCTTAATATATATAGATATATAGTCCTATCCTGAGTTTCTCCATGCACTTGCTTCCTTGGCCAGACATTAATGTATGAACCAATAATGGATGTGGACTGCGGTGTCCCATAATTATAGAAGCTGGACAGAGTGCAATTGTGATTACAGTTCCACGTAGCCACATCTGATTGATTATATAGTGTGGTGATGGCATCACTCTGGCTGCGTGGTACCTGGTTGGCAAGGAAAACATGGTGTTTGGGGGAGGAAGATACAGTTACCTAAGAAGCAGCTGATTGTGGCTGCAAATCGACTGTGAAAAGTAGCTAAAATGGAAGAGTGAGGGGGCTTTGAAGAACACGTAGCAGACATTGAAAGGTGTGTTTTTGCACTGAAGACGTTAGCTGATGAAAATTAGTAGCACTTGCCAGGTACATTCTGTGATTTCTCAGAGTGCCTTGCTTTTGACAGTCCTCATTTTCTTTATGGAGAGATTTATCTATTTTAGTTCATTATGTAATGGGAAAAATACCTCTTTTATGCTTAGTTCTAATTCCATGAATTAATCAAATTAGTTTACTTTGGAAGGCGTGATCAGATTGTAAGAAGAACCAGAAGTTCAAAGCAAGTCACTAAGTAAACGTTAAATAATACGGTCCTTCAGCACCGTTCAGAGGGTAATTTAGCATTTTGACAGCTGCCAGTAGAACTTAGTTATTGCCTCCACAAGCTGGCAAAAATCAAGAATATTCTTTGCACTTGGTGACTTTATCAAGACACACCTAAAGAGGGACATGGTAAAATAGTAATGCTGTGACAAGTTGTCTAGTGTACCGCTTTTCGGTAGTATGGTCCTATAGATAGAATCAGAGCCTTCTGAATGTGAACTTCCTAAGCTTAGCATTAGTAATAATTACTTAGTTATATGCACTAGAAAGCTTTTAGTGTTTAATCCGATTTATTCCTTGTGTTTCTTCTCTTCCCTCTGTGTTCCTGTCTCCCAACCTTCTTTTCCTAAATAACTGCTACCTTGCTTTAAACTATAAATGATGCTCACGGGTACTTGCTTCAATCTTCTGGGGAAATCAGACTAAACATCAGTGCCTTTCTGTTGAGCAGTCCACCATCTTTATGCTTTCTCAGACTTCAAGCAGTCTAACTTTCTAATGGAGCAAAAGGTGATTTCTTTTTCCCTGCCTTTCTGCATGCTTGGCCATCTTATTCAGAGGACTTTAGGAAGTGCATTCATGGTCACGAGCTGTTTGTGGTACTTGGTGTTCCCAGCTGTACTTTTGAAATGTCTGTACTTAAAACTATTTCCACAGGCTTTCCCTTTTTCTGTTTCCAAATGTGTCTTTATACTATAAGTTATTATTTGTATCATCTTTCTCATTCTGTGTATTCACAATAGAGCATTTCTGTCTCAAGGTCCATTTTCTTTAAGTGCTGGTGGTTCCGTTTTCTAAGTGCTAAGTGCTGGTGGTTTTTCATAGATGAATGCACACATAGTGCAGTCGCCTAAGTGGATTGGTCACCGCACAAAGATGTGATGGAAGTTCCTGAGCACAGTGATTAGTGTTTCTGCTGCTTAGTTTTTCCTGCAAAGGGTTTTCCCCCCTTGCATGGCCCTTCTCTATAGAGTATGATGTTTCTGAAAGGATTTAAGAAATTCTGTTTGGCAACATTAAGTGGCAATATTTATAGTAACAGATAGCATTTGTTAATTTTATTTTTAAATTGTTTAGTAATTTGAAATTTGGGAATGCATGGGTCACATGGGAAGGATGCAAAACGCTAGTGTTTGAGATGGCTTCAGCCTAATATTTTAATTAGAGATTATTCCTAAGCTTTTCTTTTTCAGTTTTGCAAGTTCAAATCTGATTTCCTCCCCAGTTAATTTCTTACCATAAGCTGTTCAGCTGTCATTTCTGTGTGTGGTGAGCAAGCATGTGTATTATAACATTTGTGGGGGACAGTGAGGTTAAAAGTTGCAACTGCTTTCGAAGGTTAAAGTATGCAAACTGCTTTTCTTTGTACTATAGTAATCATTCTGCAAAAGCTTTGGAGGAATCTGTTTCTTTCGGTAAATTACAAACCAAATCCTGTTTCCTTTGCTGATTCAAGAATGTTTGATGATGCTGGTCTATTTTCTTCATTTTAATCTTTAGCTGGGAATTCATGCATTATAGTCTCTTTCACATTTGTGCCAACCATATGTAATTATCCATTTCAATCATATATAATTATCAATTTTAATTACAAATTTGTACTAACGTCTTCATTTCAACTTAACATCTTTTTTCCCTGTTTCTAACAGCGAGACTCATAGCATAAATTTATCAGTTGTTCAACTTCAAAATGTACATCCTTTTCTGAATTTCGGTTTATTGGTTTGTTTAAAACTTCAGCAAGTTGATCAAAAGATGTTCCTGACTGAAACAAGTGTTTGAAATGCCAAACACTATATCTGAAAACAATGCAAGTAATTGTTTCACTTGTTTTGATTTCAGCCATGTGCACTTTTTTTGTTGTTTTCTTATAGAAATCAGAAATGGCTGTTTAGGAAAGGAATGTTCAGGACTGTTGAGTTCCATTCTTTAATCAATGCACTGTAAAGGGAATTTAGGATTGAGGGAACAGGCAAGTTCCTTCTGAAAATGACAGCAGAATTTGAATCACATGGCAGAGTTGTTTTAGTGACAAGTGTTAACAATTTATCTGTGTATAGTGCATATTAACTTTATGGGTTATCTTCATTTACCCCTTCAATGGATTGATGGAAACAGTCCTGCTGCTTATCCTGCAACAGTTACTATTCCATGTGGTCAGACACACATCTCTAGAGTTTATTCAGATGACTAGGGAGTAGTGAAGAGCAAGATGGTAGGTGAAAGTGCAGTAGAGAGGGTATGTAGTAATCTTGAAATCCAGGAGAGAATCCAGCACTGAGATCCACACACTGTGTAGCTGGTAAGGCCAAGACAAGGAGACAAGGGCCATGTATCATGTGCCAAACAGGTCAGGCTGGAGCAACTCTCAGTGCATGGGTAGCCTCTGAGAGGCAGACCAAAGCGGATAGACTTTTAAGTAAGGATGGAATCCAGTTATAGGACAAACAAGTTTATTTTCTTTCTGGGCTTGGAAACAGCAAAAAAAAAAGAAGAAGAGAGGATTGACCAGATTGTATCATACTTGGAGCAAGTTGGCTGCTGATAAGTCACAGAGGATGGACAGAAAGGAGGTAGATTCGTTGGGCAAATTAGGCATGGTAGTATTTGGTTGGCCTGATGGGTTGGTTTTGGTATGAAGATTCGATGGCTTTGGTATGAAGATTAGATGGGTCCATCCAAAATGTCGCCGAACTCTTGCCAGTCATGACACAGAGATAAATTTAAATTTAAAATTACTTTATGCCCTTAATTGTGATCTGATAATCTTCTGGTAGGGCATTACTGAATGCTTTTTATTGGGTTATTCCCAGAAGTTCCTTCTTAATCTAGCTTCTGTGTTTCCTTGCTTCCTTTCACTTTCTGCCTTTGTTCTCTGTAGGCCAGAGCTTTCTTATACCATCTTGACCCATATCTAAGATACACTGGGGGAAAGCAGGTCTCAGCCTCTGAATTGGGGATGTGACAAGTTCAGGATAACACATGTTCTTTACAGAAAGAGAATGTGGGGATTAATTTGTAATGGAACAAGTATTGTTGGAACAAGCAGCTTTCAATAGTTCTTTCAGAACCATGCACTGCAATCTTCTGTAAATGACAACATACCACAAGAGACTGATTAATATGGGCTAATGTCAGCTACAGATGTGAATGTCAAGCTCTGAAAGAATAGCAAGTTATTAGTACTCAATGATTATAAATAACAATGTCTCCATTAGAACAAATTTAGAGTCCAGTGGCACCTTTAAGACCAACAAAGGTTTATTCAAGGTATGAGTTTTCGTGTGCAAGGCACACTTTTTCAAATCTTGAAAGCTCATACCTTGAATAAACCTTTGTTGGTCTTAAAGGTGCCACTGGACTCTCAATTTCTTCTACTACTTCAGACCAACACGGCTGACCATCTTAAATGTCTCCATTACTTTAAACCTGTTAGCATTTAATTCTCGTTTCTGACAATTTGGTATTGTTTTAACCATCCTAGTGTCACCATTTACATTTTCCTCTCTAATTCCTTGAGATGCTCATATTAAACTGTAGTCTTAGTATTTTTCCTCATCCTTGCAGAAGATTATGAAACATAAAACAACTCTAAATGCATTGGCGAACAGCGATGGGCCACTTCTTGAAGGAACCCTTTCGGCTTCTGAGGCATAATTAGATCATTGATAGGTAACAGTACTGCACGTGTTACCATTTCGGTAATTTCTATTGGTGTGCTGTGATGCTTTCAAAGAAAACTGTTTCCTCCAGAGTTTTTGCTGTGCTGTACCAGATGAAATGTAATTTTCCAGGGGTTTGATGTTATATTTGTCTTCCATGTTTTTCAAAGCACAGGTAAGTCGTGTGGTAGAACTTAATAATGAGTTTTGAGAGACTGATTTAATAAACAACAAATTTTGTTTTGATCTGGATGTTGATTTTCATAGGATTTATGTGCATGGTCACTGCCTTAATGAAATATGAATTCCTGTTTGCTGTTGGTTGGTCACGGCTAGTTGATCGGTCACTCAAGCTTCAAATGAGAACTGCTGGCAGGCTTCACATCTAGGCATAAGCTGCCTTTGGGAAACAACCTGTAACATTTATATTACAATTGAACTGGTGATTTTAACACTGGCTTGAACAAAAACCAAAGCACCTTTTCTTCTCAAAGTTCTATGGAATAATTTCCATAAGTTATTAATGGCACAGATCTTGTCTTCTAATTGGCCTGCCTTACAGCCTTGTATTACACTGAAGCAAAATTAACATAGAACTTATATTCAGGGTAAATCGCTTGTTTTCTTAAGCATCTATGCAAGATGAAAAGACAGACTCTAAAGAAAGATATTGTTAGGACCAATTTGAAAATTAATTGATTCTAAAAACAGGTACGCAAGCATGCACTCATCTTTAGCCTTCATGCCTCTCACCAGTGAATATACATGAGATCCCTGTTTGCACATCACAAGTAAGCAGAAGAAAATACGTTTACAGATTTGATCTTAAAAGGTTAAATTTAAAGCAGCGCTCAAGAAAGTGAACATTTTTTCTTCAAAGTGATTCTAAAGCTCAAATGATCGAGGTTCTTTATAGTGTATTCCAAATAAGGTGCATCATGGGGAATCATGCCAGTGGCCTATCTAGTCCAGCATCATGTTTCATGCAATGGATATCTAATTGCCCAGGAGAACCAAACAAATAGGGAATAGTAGCCAATACCTTCTTTGATGTTTCCTCCTAGCTTTGTTATTCAGGGTTTACTGCCTCTGAATGTGGAGGGTTTTTTTTTTGTAGTATTAACTAATAGGCATTAATGGATCTGTCCTTCACAAATCTGTCTAATTCCCTTTTAAAATCATCTATACTAGTAGGCATCACTACAGCCACTTGCAGTGAACACATCAGCTTGCTTCATGTAGGCTTGGAAAAATGTGTCCGAACATACAGTTCCCACATATTCTGTTGCATGTACAGCTGAAGATATAGAAAGGCACTTGTTAACCTTTAATCCACTACTACCTATCAAGTATGCGGTATGATCATTGAATGCATCCAGAGTCATAAATTAAGGACATATAAACAACACAGCAGAACAGGCAATTGTATTAATTAGTGTATCTAATTCTCAGCATGGCTGAATTTGTGGATAGTTAAATTTGGAGAATGGATCCATGAATAGACAAGACAGATCTTTCTACAAATCTGAAGAAAACATAGGTTTACAGAAAAATCTGAAGTCTTTAAAAAAGATTACATTGAGGGGTTAACCCTCACAAAAACCAGTATTAGCAGCACCTGTAACCTCATTCACCTTTGTTGGGGTTGCTAGGCAGCCACAACACTATTGCCAGACTTCAAGCTTTGGTTTCAGCCAGTAAAAGATAGGGGCAGAGTAAAAGACCTGTTTTGGCCTTTGAGGCAGAACCCATTGGGGCCATACCCCCCCTCCAACAACCACTGGCTAGCCTGGCTGCTTGCTATTGTTCAAAAGCAGGTAGTGCACAAGAGCAAGTGTAGTATAGTGGTTAGGAGTTTCAGACTAGGATCTGAGAGACCCAGGACTGGATCCAGACTATGCTGTGGAAACTCACTAGATGACCTTAGGCCAGTTACACATTCTCAGCATAACCTATTTCATAGGATTGTTGTGATGATCAAATGGAGGAGAGAAGAAGAATGTAAGCTGCTTGGGGTTCCCATTGTGGAGAAAGGTGGGGTATGAATGAAGTAAATAAATAGTTAAAATAGTGACAGATAAAAGGTAGGTTGGTGAGTGGGTGGGATGGAGAATAGGAAGCAGAAAAAGATGAGGATGTGGAGGTTGCCAGAAAGAGGAAAGAGGGAATAGTATGGGGAGGGGGATACAGGGAAGTGAGGTCCTTTCAGGTACTGCAAAATGCATTTTTCTTAGGTTTCATTCTAGTTTGTTGTACATTGCTTTTTTAAGGGCCTGGGGGAGAGACCTGGGATTTTACCTTTTGAGTGGCATGAACAGCAGAAAACAATAATGTTTTGCTGGCCTGACAGAAAATTGAGATAAAAGACTGCCAAAAATCACGAAAATTTTAATGCCATTCCAAGATTTCTAAATTGCACATATACCCACACCCATGGGAGCTTTATGGTCCCTGCTGAAAATCAGCCAAGAGTTTTTTGATTGGTGTTGGAGACAACACAGAACATATGGAGGAGGAGAAGATTGGATTTATACCCTGCCCTTCACTACCCAAAGGAGAGCAGCTTACAATCGCCTTTCCCTTCCCCTCCCCACAACAGACACCCTGTGAAGTAAGTGGGGCTGAGAGAACTCAGACAGAAACTGCTCTTTTTCAAGAACAGCTGTGCCAGAACTGTGGCTTCCCCAAGGTCATCCAGCAGGTACAAGTGGAGGAGTGGAGAATCAAACCCAGTTCTCCCAGATTAGAGTCCGCGCACTTAACCACTACACCACTACTTATAGATGTGATGTCTCAAATTTAAAACAATCCACATGATTACATTCTTTGGTTTGACAAATGTCAAGGATGTGATTCATCCAGCTGTGAAGACACCATCAGTTTTCCAAAGTGCAGAATAATAAGCATCTTAACACTTTGCATTCTTGACAAACACAGATTTTTAAAACACCACAAAAGCCTTACAGTGAATGGTTTAAAAAGTACTCAATTCCTGATCCGTAAAATGAAGAATGTTAAAATTATTAAAATAATGGTGAATTAAAATTAATTGAAATTGCTCCTCCCTTCAGACTGTGTTTTCATTTTAAAGGGAATATCTGTCCTGTACTGGTAATTATACATCCATTGCTATAAAGCCCCTCTGAAGTGACAGATGCCATAATGAAAGCTTCTAGTTCATTATTATGATAAATGCTTAATATGTTATTTATTTTCTTGCCAGAATACATCAAGCCATGGCCGGGACCATTTTTCAGAATTCACACCTCTTGCCTCTCTAAAGGGTACAAGATACAGGAGCAATGACTGCAGGAATTCCCAAGCAAGAAGGTCTAGTTCTCGTTCTAAAAAAACAATGTTTACACATTGGAGAAACTGTGATTATTCAATACTCCCATCTATCTTTAGCTATTCCAATAAACGTTGCAATGCTGGTATGGGGTACTACCAAAGGGGTTCAGATTTGGAAACATCTTTGTGACAGATCACCAACTCAAGCCTTTAAGAACTACAACTATTCCCCACTTCCTGGAGCCCAGCAAACAACCATTTAAATAGCATTGATTGAAAAGTTGTTGGGTTTTACTAACTGGTGTAATAACCTGACAGATTGGATCAAGAGCGCCGAGTATAAATCCTTCCAGGAATACTGTCCTTTTTATGTCTGAAACTGCTGAAACAATGGATTTACCTGCACAGTCTGGCACTGTGAGAATCGACAGCACTAGAATTTCACTCCATTCTGTCAAAACTTCCATGTGTGTATTGCTTCTGTCATCCCTTGTCCTTTATTTTGAAGTGTGTTGCTTCAGTCAATGATCCATTTCTGAAATCAATGGTTAAACATTTTCAGTCACTAGCATTGATCAGAGAGCATATTAACAGGTGCTGTTTCTGACTTGTCTTTGTCCTTTCTTTGTTCTTTCTGTAGAACAAACTGGTGTTTCCATTGTGCAAATCTGCTTTCAAGAAACACTCTCTAATATCCATTTTATTGTAAGTCGCCAAGTAGAACTATATGCTATTAGGATTGTTTCTCCCCAGTAGACCAATACATTTCTACTTAGAGTCTGTACAGACATTAAGAAGTCGAGCTGGCTATCAAACGGGTGAAGTTGGCTGCTGCCAGGTATATTGAAAATAATTATTCAATTTAAGAATTCATCCTAAGATTTTTCTTAAGACCTTCTCAACAATAAATGAACCAGTGTTCTACCATTTTGCTACCTCTGAAATGGAGAGAGTGTGTGGATGTTTGGGAAGTGTTTTGCCGCCCTAAGGGTTTTTTTCCCCCTGTTGGGGCAAGGACGCAGCTGAGTCCTTAATAATTTTATAGAAGGATAAAATATTTTAGATACTGACTTTTGGGAGAGCGGGGAAGAGGGTGAGGAAACAGGCTAACAGAAGGACTACTGTATTATGAAGGCACAGCCATGACTACTGCTTCTTGTTAAATAACCACTAGATGGCATTTTCCTCTTTCTGAGTGGGGACTCAGCTGTACTTCACTGTGGAAGAAATGCCTGTGATTACACAAACGCTGTGATTGCACAAAAAGCTGCACCAATAATTTAAGACCATTATAGCCAGCTTGTACTCCAGTCCTCCATCTGTGGCTCTCGTTTTGCTTCATACTGGTTTTGATCATAGCAGACTCATGCCGGTCTTGTTTATCCCACCCACCCACACCCAGTGTTTTATTTAGGGTGTCAAACATCTGAAGGATAAAAATATGGAACACCCCTTCCACCTTCCATGAGCAGAGTTAGGGAAGAGTAGTAGAATATAACATTTTAAGAGACAAATAGTGAAAACTTCAGTTAACCAAAGAAGACAGAGACTAAAAGGAATGGGCAATAGCTTCCTTAATCCCCTCCCCTTTGCCATGTGACGCATGGCATCTTAATAGCTCTGTGGTTAAATTGAAGCACTTTAAAGCGTCGTTAGCATAAAGTGATAGTAACATAACAAAGTTGATATTATTTGTCATGATATACTTGAATGTCTGGTAAATATGACCCCTACATAAAACACTGGTTACATATATATGTGCGTGTGTATATATATATTTTTAAAACCAACTTGATATGGGTATTCATTTTATACCTGTAGTAGTGACAAATCTCCTGTTTGGGTGTAGTTAACAGAATTATTTTTAATGCGTTTTTTAAAAGAAAATCTTAAAATTGCCTTTGCACTGAAATATTTTTCAATACTGTAGCTATTTATATATCTGTTTTACGCAACATTTGTTAACACACCATTTCTATTTTTTTAAGCGTATGTCTTAGAGAGTTGTTTTATACTTATGAGTTAACAGATCTCAAAAAATGTAGCTTATAGTGGAATTGTGATCGAATGTTGAAATTCTGATGAATGTTAAAATTAGAAGTAGGTTATACTGTCAGATACATCCAAAGCCACTGATGCTTATTCCGCCTTTTTTTCATGCTTTTGCTAGGGATCGTAGCTTTTGATGCAATACAACTTCTGCTTATAATCCTGTATTTATGTTCTGTACAGCTTATCCCGTTTTTGTTTGTTTCTTCATTGCCATCCTTTAGCCTTAAATGAGAAGACTCTTGCTTGAGGTTCTGAAAATGCTGCATTCCTGCTTTACCTCCTAGCAAAAAGGTTTATTGCAACCTTCTTACATCTCAACTATTCCCTAAACACTGAATAACCATTAACAGGCTGGGATCTTTAATGGTAGCTGTTGATATTTGTTAAGCTTTGTTTCATTGTATTACTTCAGGCGAAGGGAGAGAAACAGAATTTGGCATCGAAAGAGGTATAGTGGTTAAGAGTGTTGGACTCGTATCTGGAAGACCCAGGTTCGAATCCCCATTCGTGCTATGGAAGCTTGCTGGGTGACCTTGGGCCAGTCATACTCTCTCAGCCTAACCTACCTCACAGGGTTGTTGTGAGGGTGAAATGGAGGAGAGGAGTATAATGTAAGCTGCTGTGGGTCCCCACTGGGAAGAAAGGTGGGGTACAAATGAAATGAATAAAATAATAATAAATAATTCCATAAGCAATTGGAACTTTAAAAAATATTCCCCATAAATGCTATATAAGCTTATATAACCTATAACCACTGCACTCCGATCTTTCCTTTGTCCCCTTTCCACTATGGACATTCAAGTGTGATTTGTTGTGGTAGAAGCTGGACTTTAATTCAGAGATCATCAAATGCAGTGGTAGAGTGCACACGTCCTGCTGCATACAAGCATCTTCACTTCCAAACAAATAACTGATTCTGCAAATTCTGCCAGCATTGATCAGCTGGCAGTGATGGTGCAGTATAATCTGGATTTACTTTCCCACATTCAATCAGGTGATAAACCTGATCAGTAATGGGGTTGTGTCATGGTAGAAGAGAATTTTTCCTGCACATTGGGGGGAACTCCAGAACAGTAATCTGCATTCTGTTTCTCTGCAAAAACTGTTCTTGTTCAAAGCAATTCATGGATAGGTTCAACAGCTGACTAAGAATCAAAGGGTTATAATAAGAACTTTTTTTAAACCCAACCAAATTGATTAGACGTTTATATGGAGAAAAATTGCAGCCTGTGTAACTCAAATTGGTATGTTTGAATGGTTAAACAAGAAAATTTCTCAGATGCTTTAATAGGTGTGCTGGAACTTATGGGTATCAAACAAATGATCATGAAGAGTAAAAATGTACTGCTGTTCATGCTCATGTCTTCTTGAAGAGTGGTTAGTAGTAAGATTCTGTTCTTTTAATTTTCGGGATCTTGAGTGATCATTCTTTTCTTCAGCTACTTAATGTAAGAAGCCTACCATTTATCCTCATGCTTGCATCAGTCTGTCTATCCCACTATATCGCAAATATCAGAGGAAGAAAACTGCACTAGTTTGTGAAATTAATGAAATCGTGTTTAAAAAGCTTTAATGAAAATCTGTCAAAGTATTATGAAAGAGAAAAGCATACTTGATTGTATTTGACACAACTGCACACATCAGCTTACATAGCTTTACCTTCGTCAAAATTACACAGAATTTTAATTGTACATGGTGTCTAAAAATTCTGTCCTGTGCTCTGTCATTCTCAATACTCCTTTATTCTATAATGTAAAGTAGAGTCAGCAAAAATGCTTTCGGAAAATGGTGGGACTTAGTTATCAGTGCATTAACCATTCAAAGTATCTGTAGTCATCAGCACTAAATACCAACGTATTTTTAAATGGTACAATGATAGGTGCACTTATCTGATAATTCAGCCTTCAGAACTACTGTTTAGATTAATCTATTACACTTCATTAACTGGATCAAAGCAGTCTCAGTAAGTATATTATATGTACACTTGTGCATTAATGTAAAGTTTATTTTCAGTGCTGTTTTTAAACTTTTGTTTCTGTAGATATCTGAACAAGAATTCTTTATATTCATATTTTGGATCTTTCTGTAGATTGTATAAAGGGGTAGATGTTCAAATCTGCTTGCAATAAAATAAAATTTACATATTTTGTTCTGATTTTGATTTTAGTAAGCAATAATAGGCATTTAAAGGGTTTTTCAGATAGAAAAGATTAAATTCAGTAGGCATTGCAGCTTCCAATGTGTGTTTATATCTGCACATATTTGCTTTTGGCATCTGAAGTGAACCTTTTACAAGAAATCTGGCTACTTCCATCTGGTTAATTTAAATCTAGAATGAGTGAAGCATTGGGCTATTTGCATACATTCTGTAAACAGTTAATAGCTAATACAGCTCATCCCTTTGGAGGGCAAACTTTTTTACTTACTGATACATTATTGCACAATGTAAATTATGCAATAATGTATTGTGAAATAATTATGCAAAATTAGCCTTGGAATCAAACTTGGCAAGTTGATTTCTAATTTTTTTCTATGTGAAAATGAGTGATGAGCCAATTCAGAGAAAGCACTTCATGTAGTCAATCATACACGTTCTTCAGCGCTGCCCCTTGGGTCTCCTGCCTAAATATATTTCTTCAACTAGTTGTCTACTGCTGCTTTTTGGTATAATTAAGGCTTGCAAGTTACAATTATTCAGACATGAAAAGTGGTGCTTGTTTATAAAATTCCAGGAAAGTATTCCAGGATTCTGCCCAACACTATACTTGTACTATTCTTCATTTCAAATGACAGAGTGGGTCCTGATCTCTGAACTGTAAAACCTATAAATGCTGCCCACAGATTCCCAAAAGAGCAAATGTCAGACTTAAGAACCACCTTTAAATGCAGCACCAACTTAATTGCAGCCACTAAAAGACAGCCTCTAGAAGATGCTTACATTTTAAGGACTCTCTGTGTCATATTGTATGGGTACTATCATCCTATAAACTTAATCTGATAATGACAACATATAGAGAAGCAGAGATCTCTTCAATATTTGTTTTGTTTGATTTCCCATTTCTCAAGGACCTCAGAATGGCTCTGTTTGGGCTTCTCATTTTATCCTACTAATCTGTACAGCCTTAGGACATTAGCTAACACTGTGGAGTTGGCTAGGAAATAAACCGATGGGACAGTAGGTCCTCTAAACAAGGGGTCCCCAACATGACTCCCCCCCACCCACATGCTTTTGGAATGTTGGTCATGCCAGATGGGGCTTCTGCCCAGCAGGGTTTCTGATTGACCATTGGAGATCTGATCATGTGTACAGAATTTTTTAAAATACTGCTTTGGCAGCAGATGCCACAACAGCACAAGGATCCTTAGTGTGTGACTGAAAGTAAGCTGTGTGTTTGCAAGAAAATATTTTAACGTGTTCATTTCAGAAGGCATCCTACTAAACAGAGCTTCTGCCTGAAATGCGGAACAGTTACCATTAGAGTTATGCACATGGTAGTCATTCTGTGATAATCTCTGCCTCCCATGGCAGTCACTTTGTAGTTGCACCCACCACCCTGTGTCAGAATTCCAAAGGTGTCCGCAAGCTCAAAAAGGTGGGGGGCCCCTCTGCTCTACATATTAGCAGGTTTCCTAAATCTCTCCAGCATGGAGCTCACAATGTATTAGATCTGTATACTATTTGACAGCTCATGTGTTGAATAAAAATTTATCTAATATTTTTTCTTAATAATCTACCCATCTTTGCTTTGCATAATGTAAAAAATTCTCCATAAACATTCTTCCCCAGTTTTATTAAGATGGCTTCCGTTATTGCTGCATGAGCAATTAACTCTTTTCCACTATAAAGTCTCATGCATGAAGTTCTGATTTAAGGACTCTCCATGGGGGCCTTCCCTCCCCTTTCAGCAGATTTCTAAAGCAGTAATCCAAATCCAGTAATTCTGGCACAGGCATAACTATGTACAGCCATGAGCACAGTGCTTGAGATAGCATTAACATGCAACTAACTGCCCAACTCTAGGAAACGACTACCCAGATAAAAGTAGAATAGAGTAAGAGTCCAGTAGCACTTTAAAGACTAACAAAAATTATGGTAGGGTATGAGCTTTCGTGAGTCACTGCTCACTTCTTCATAAAGGTAAAGGCTTCCCTTGCTCGAAAGCCAGTCTAATCTGGCTCTAGGGGGCAGTGCTCATCTCCATTTCCAAGCCAAAGAGTCAGCGCTGTCCGAAGACTTCTCTATGGTCATGTGACCGGCATGACTAAACGCTGAGGTGCACGGAATGCTGTTACCTTCCCACTGAAGCAGTACCTATTTATCTGCTTGCAGTTTCTTGCTTTCGAACTGCTAGGTTGGCAGGAGCTGGGGCCAGAGAGAGGAGCTCACTCCATCACACGGCACTCGGGTCTCGAACTGCTGAGCTACCAACCTTCCAGTCTGCAGTTCAGCATCTTAACCTCTGAGCCACCACGGCTTCCCCACTTCTCATACCCTACCACAAATTTTGTTAGTGTTTAAGGTGCTACTGGACTGCTACAGACAGACTAACACAGCTACCCATCTTGATCTGTACCCAGATAAAGCTTCACATTGTTGTGAGGATCACATGGAGGAAGGGAGAGAATGTAAGCTGCTTTGGATCTCCCAGTGGGGAGAAAGGTATAATACAAATGAAGTAAATAAACAGGTTTTTTCCTGGCTCATTATTAAGGACATGTCAGAATCTTTCACTAGAAGAATTTTATACCTTTAAAACCATTCCATCCCTTATACAGATGACAATTGCATAAGCTGGTCATGGATCTTATTGGGCTACTGTATGCGTGCAGCATCTCCAGTTAAAATGGATTTCAGGTAGCAGAGGCTAGCATGACCCATCTCTGGCTAACAGGCTATTGCCAATCATACACAATACTGAGCTGGATGGACTGACATGGTGTAAGCAGGGCCGGCTCCAGATGTCTGGGCGCCCTAGGCAGGACAGCCTGGGGTGCCCCCCACTGGGGATGCCAACCTCCCAGTAGGGCCTGGAGACCAGGGGCGGCGGCGGAGCGTTGGCTTTCCTGGGGGCTCCACGGCTGCGGGCCCCCCAGGAAAGCCGGGAAGGGGGCGAGGGGTCTAGCTGCGGCCCCCTCCCTCCCAGCGCCGGCTTTCCTGGGGCTCCGCGGCCCCCAGGAAAGCCGGGAAGGGGGCGGGGGTCTAGCTGCTGCCCCCTCCCTCCCAGCGCTGGCTTTCCTGGGGGCTCCATGGCTGCGGGGCCCCCAGGAAAGCTGGGAAGCGGGCGGGGGGGTTGGTGGCAGCGGGCGCCCGGTTAGGGCGGCGGGGGAGTGGGGCGCCATTTGGCGCCCCTGAGACCGGGGCGCCCTAGGCGGGCGCCTAGTTCACCCTATGAATGATCCGGCCCTGGGTGTAAGCAGCTTGTTAAAAGTGGTATAGAAATGATAAAGAGGAGTAATAATTCAACATGTTAATCAAAACTCAGTTCAAAGAGGAATGAGACTGATAGGCCTCCATGTTAAAATTCCAACTCTGAGGCAGATCATGTCACAAAAGGTGAGGAGGGTGGGATATGAATCAGTTCCTGTCTCTTCAGGAAGTCTTACAGATCCTACACTGGAGTTTATTAGTCTGCCTATATCTAAATACAAAGCTATTAACATAAGAACATAAGAGAAGCCAATGTTGAATCAGGCCAATGGCCCATCTAGTCCAACACTCTGTCACACAGCGGCCAAAATATACCAGGTGCCATCAGGAGGTCCAGCAGTGGGGCCAGGACACTAGAAGCCCTCCCACTGCTGCCCCCCCCAAGCACCAAGAATAGAGTGCATCACCTGCCCCAGACTGAGAGTTCCCATCTATACCCTGTGGCTAATAGCCACTGGTGGACTTCTGCTCCATATGTTTATCTAATTTCCTCTTGAAACTGTCCATGCTTGCAGCTGCCACGACCTCCTGTGGCAGTGAATTCCATATGTTAATCACTCTTTGGGTGAAGAAGTATTTCCTTTTATCTGTTCTAACCCGACTGCTCAGCAATTTCATAGAGTGCCCACGAGTTCTTGTATTGTGAGAAAGGGAGAAAAGTACTTCTTTCTCAACCTGCTCAATCCCATTCATAATCTTATAAACCTCGATCATGTCACCTCTCAGCCGTCGTTTCTCCAAGCTAAAGAGCCCCAAGCATTTTAACCTTTCTTCATAGGGAAGGTGTTCCAACCCTTTTATCATTCTAGTTGCCCTTCTCTGCACTTTTTCCAATGCTATAATATCCTTTTTGAGATGTGGTGACCAGAACTGTACACAGTATTCCAAATGAGGTCGCACCAATGATTTATACAGGGGCATGATGATACTGGCTGATTTGTTATCAATTCCCTTCCTAATAATCCCCAGCATAGCGTTGGCCTTCTTTATTGCAGCTACACATTGTGTAGACATTTTCAGCGAGTTATCCACTACGACTCCAAGATATCTCTCTTGGTCCGTCTCTGCCAGATCAGACCCCATCAACGTGTATTTATATTTAGGGTCTTTCTTTACAAAAAAAAAAACTGCAAGAGATTCAAAAAGGGGTTGCTACAGGTTTGCATTTAAGTGTAAATCTTGCAGCCTATTAAGCAAATGTGTAAGCAAGCCTCACTTAGTGCTCTTCCTGACACCAGTGTAAATGCTCAAAGCTAGTCCTTTTAGCTGAGCAGACAGAGCTGCTGTACTGAGCAGACAGGGTGAAGTTAACTCCTGGTTTCTTAGATGAGAAAAAGACATGGATTGGCCCTCTTAATATGGATTTCTCAAAGGACCACTTCTCTGGAGGAGTGCCAGTGCCATGTTGCCCTGCCTGTCGTCAAGAAAGGAGTCGGCAGCTGCCACAGATACACGCAGCTCTTGAACCATACTCTTGTAAGGAAGAGATAGGCCAGGGGCAAGCACAATAATTGCTTCAGGACTGCTAGAAGAGGAGGTTTAGAAGCAGCTGCTACACTCATGGCTGAGCTACCATGTTCATGGCAGTAGCCTAGAGGTAGGTACAGGGGCCACAACAGGGTTGCCAGGTCATCCTAGATCCAGGTTGGGAAATTCCTTCTGGAGATTTGGGAATGGAACCTAGGGGAGGACAGGGACCTTGGTGGGGTGCAATGGCACAGAGTCAACCCTCCAAAGCATCCCATTTTTTTTCTAGTTTGGAGATGAGCTGTAATTCTGAGGGATCCCTAGGTGTCACCTGGAGGCTGACATCCCTAGATCGCATCCATCTCCTTACCTCAGCATCCACTGTCTCAGTGGTCCTTTTCTCAACCACCATAATTGGCCCAGCAGGATTACGAAGCCAGGCCAAAAGTGGGCAAGGCCTTTAACATGAGCTAGCTAATGTGACATGGGCTCTGTGGCCATTTTAACTTTCTGATCTGCTTTGAGACAAAGGATTCAGAATGGATGCGGGAGTCAATTATGCTGTTTTTTGATATTGCATCTTTATACACCAATGTCTAGTAGCATTAGAATTCCTGCATATCTGAGGAAAAGCTGGTTTTCAAGTAATTCTTACAGCCCGGTCTAAACAGGTTTATTTGGAATTAAGCCCCTTAAGGTACAATTGTCAAAACATTTTCTAATAGTTCACTGGACTTACTTCTGAGTAAACATTAAGGATCATACTGTTAAATTATTGTGCAACATATTCTATGTAGAATTAAGTGGGCCACTACTGAAACCAGTGGGCTTAGATACACCTACCTCTGCATGGGACTACAGATTGAACATTAAATCATCGTATGCTCTCCATGGGTAGCTGCATTATGGATATCAAATGCCATCTGTTCTGGGTACTTTGTGGCAGCTGAGTTGCCTCTGTTTTGAAATTCTCTGCATGCTGTTGCTGACAATGAGACAAGATGGCTTTTTAAAAACAAAAAGTGTTAACTTCAAATTTAAAATGGAAACACACTGTCACAAGTTATGGCCGTACAGAAAAATGCCACTTTCAGCTTACATACTCATCTTCAATTACTTTCTTCTTCTTGGGTTTCCTACTTCCATGTCAAACAACACACCACAAAGAGAAAGTGTCTTCTCACATCCAGGTTGCACAGTATGAAGGCTGGGACCACCTGTAGTTGGTAGCACATTTTGTCAACATGAACTGCTGGTACTACATTTGTGTTCCCAAATAAGGAGCCTGATGATCGGTAGATCTGTCAAAGCATAGAAATCTCTGACAACACATTCTGCAATTATTAGACCTCTTCAGAAAAAGATGTGGAAGGTTAGGTACTTTAACTCTATAGTATATTAAGCAGCTCCTTTGATTAATTACAACTGCTCTCTGGATGGCAGAGATCAGTTCCCCTGGAAAAAATGGCTGCTTTGCAGGGTGGACTCTGTGTCATTATACCGTGCTGAGGCTGTTTCTCTCCTGCTTGGGTCCCCGCTGTGGAGAAAGACTGTCCTTTTCTTAGGTAGAGGCTGCAGATGGGGAGGAGACAGAAAGCTGAAGTCAGAGGGGCAGATAATGGTGTTGATGGTTGGCTGTGAAGGATATAGGGTTGCCAACTCCAGGTTGGGGCATTCCTGGAGATTTGAAGAAGAGATTGAATTTATACCCCGCCCTTCACTTGGAGTCTCAGAGCGGCTTACAAACTCCTTTCCCTTCCCCGCCCCACAACAGACACCCTGCGGGGTAGGTGAGGCTGAGAGAGCTTTCAAGACCTGCCCTTTCAAGAACAGCTCTTGTCAGAACTATGGCTTGTCCTAGGTCATCCAGCAGCTGCAAGTGGAGGAATGGGGAATCAAACCCAGTTCTCCCAGATTTGAGTCTGCACACTTAACCACTACACCAAACTAGCTGAGGGGAGGAGCCTGGAGAGGGTGGGGTTTGAGGACGGGTGGGACCTTAGACAGGTACAATGCCATAGACTCCACCCTCCAAACCAGCCAGTTCCTCTTTGGGAACCATTGTTGCCAAGCTCCAGGTGAGGGCTGGAGACCACTCAGAATTACAACTGGTCTTCAGATCGCAGAGATCGGTTCCCCTGGAGAAAACAGTGGACTCTGTGTCATACCCTGCTGAGGTCGCCACAACAAATTGATGCTGAGTGCCCAGGGTCAGGGCACCCACCCAGAGCCTCTCTCTAGAGCTCAGTGTACTTATTTCTACAACAGGCCTTATTCCTAGTTCTGTATAAACTATATGTTGTTGAAGGCTTTCATGGGCGGGTTCATTAGTTGCTGTAGATTTTCCGAGTTGTGTGGCCATGGTCTTGGCATAAACTGTATAAACTGTTATCTCCCATTTGCATGAAAGAATCCAAGAATTAAAATATGATTCCTGTCACAACCCCTAATCCAGGCATGTCATTTTTTATTTATTTTATTTTATTGGGTTTCTATCCCACCCTTTCCATGAATGGGCTCAAGGCGGCTTACATTTAGAGCACTATGTGCCAAATACATAAAACATATAAACCAGATAAAAACAAGATAAAACAGTCATATTATTACAGTAAAGTGCTCAGCATAAAATTGATCACCCAATCACGTTAAAGATGGCATCCTGTAGATTGACACAAGTCCCAGTTCAGCCATATCTGTCTCGTACGTTACTGTGGCTTGGTCTCCATATAGGGCCAACCACTACACTGATGTTGCTAATTGGTGGTGGTAGTGGTGGGTGGCTCCTAATTAAAAGCCTGGTGGAAGAGCTCCATCTTGCAGGTCCTGTGGAACTGTATAAGGTCCCGCAGGGCCCTGATCTCCTCCGGGAACTCATTCCACCAGGTAGGAGCCGCCACTGAATAGGCCCCAGCCCTGGTAGCGGTGAGCCTGGCCTCTTTGGGGCCTGGAATCACTAGCCAATGTTGTGTCCCAAACCATAGTGCTCTCTGGGGTATATGTGGGGAAAGGCGGTCCCTCAGGTATGTTGGACCCTGACCATAAAGGGCTTTAAAGGTAAGTACCAGCACCTTGAAGCGAATTCGGTATGCTATTGGCAGCCAGTGCAGTGCCTTCAGTGCAGGCCAGATGTGTTCCCATCTAGGGAGACCCATCAAAAGTCTGGCCACTGCATTTTGCACCAGCTGCAGCTTCTGGCTTTGCAACAAGGGTAGCCCCATGTAGAGAGTGTTAACAGTAGTCCAATCTCGAGGTGACCATCGCGTGGGTCACTGTAGCCAGGTCATTGCAGTCGAGGAAGGGAACCAACTGCTGAATCAGCCGAAGATGGTAAAAGGCCAACTTAGCAATGGCTGCCACCTGAGCCTCCATAGTTAAGGAGGAATCCAGGAGCACTCCCAAACTCCTCACCACAGGCACTGGCACCAATGGTGCCCTGTCAAAGGTTGGGAGAGGAATCCCCATCCCCAAACCACCCTGACTGAGGCACAGGACTGCCATCTTTGCCGGGTTAAGTTTCAGCCGGCTCAGTCTGAGCCAACCAGCCATGGCTTGCAATGCCCGGTTCAGATCTTCCAGGCTGGAGTCCAACCAGCCCCCCAACATCAGATAGAGCTGGGTGTCATCTACGTACTGGTGACACCCTAGTCCATACCTCTGGACAATCTGGGCAAGGGGCCACATATTGATGTTAAACAGTGGTGGGGAAAGCACCACCTCCTGAGGCACACAGCACTTAAACGGATGTTTCTGGGACTGCTGTTCCCCTAGCACCACCCTTTGTCCCCAGCCCTGGAGAAAAGAAGCAAGCCATTGCAAGGCCAGCCCCTGTAGCCCCACGTTGGCGAGGCGGTGGGTTAGCAACTGGTGGTCAACCGTGTAGAACACTGCCGACAGGTCTAACAACAACACCGCCGAACTGCCCCGATCCAGATGCCTCTGGAGGTCATCCGTGAGGGTGACCAGTGCTGTCTTCATGCCGTGTCCCAGGCGAAAGCTGGATGGGAAAGGATCTAGAATGGAAGTGTCATCCAGGAAGCCCTGCAACTGTATCGCCACCACCGTCTCAATCAATTTGCCCAAATAGGGCAAATTGGACACCGGCTGGTAGTTGGCCAATTCGGCCAGATCCAGAGTTGGTTTTTTCAAGAGGGGACAGACCATCACTTCCTTGAGTGCCCCTGGGAACCGCCCCACGGAGAGGGACTTGTTGACAATTTCCCTTAGGACATCTCAGAACCCCTCATGGCCCGCTTTAATGAGGCAGGAAGGGCATGGATCAAGGCTGCATGTGGTTGGGCAAACAGATGCGAGCAAACTGTCAACTTCCTCCAGGCTGAGTGGGCCAAAACTGTTCAAACTCGGAGTTGAAGATGTGCATGGGGCCTCAAGTTCATTCACTGTATCAACTGTGGCAGGGAGGTCACGGCAGAGTGCCAAGACTTTATCTGCAAAATAGCTCGCAAAAGCCTCACAGCCAATATCCAATTCCCTAACATTTTGTCTGCCCTGTGGCTTTTAATGACCGAATCATTCTAAACAATTGGGCTGGGTGTGAACTAGCAGATGCAATCGAAGCCGCATAGAACTCTCTCTTAGCGGCCTTGACTGCCATCTCATAGGATCTCATAAACGTCCTGTAAGATGTTCTTGTTGCCTCATTGTGAGCACAACACCACCGTCTCTCTAGCCGTCTCAGCTCCCACTTCATAAGCCGCAGTTCCCGGGTATACCAAGGAGCCAGCCTAGAGCAGGAGCACAGAGAGCGCCGGGGAGCAATCTCGTTGATGGCTGTAGACAGTCGGCTATATCAATTCTCCACAAGCTCATCCAACGAGTCGCCAGGGGACCTTGGGTCCCGCAGAGCCATTTGAAGCCGTACTGGGTCCATTTGGCTCTGCAGGTGAGCTAAAATCTGCTTGCCACCTAAACAGGATTGGGATGGAACATTCAGACAGGCCTTTAGGTCGTAGTGGTCCAACCATGATACTGCCAAAGCAGTAATCTGGTCCACTGTCATCCCAGCCATACACACACACACAATCCTAAAATAAGTCCCTCAAGTTGGAAAACCACCCAACCACCTACACCCTCCTTCTTTACTAAAGGATCCACCTTCAGCATTAAGAGTTTGAGGCAAAGTGGATTTCTTCCATTTTTCCTTTTTCTTTACACAGGATCCCTTAATCCCTAAAACAGAAAACACAGCAGATACTCAACAGAAGAAGTACTTTTCTGTGGATCCAATAGTTTGCCATGGGTTATATGGGTTGATGAGAACACAGCAATCATGGATAATAAACACCCTTAAATTTATTAAATTTGTAAGCATGTCATTTAATGTCTTCCTACTTTAGTATGATAGATGACAAGGCACCAGAGCTGAGAGGTGCTCTGTGCTTAGTGGTCATGAAGTATAACCTCTAAGAGGCTGAGACATGGAAAAAACACCCAGACAAGCCTTAACACTTAATTGTGTTTTTAATAGGAGCAACATCCAAACCTAGGGTTGCCAGGTGCCCCCTGGCCACCAGTGGGGGATAGGAACTAGGATAAGGTTGCCAGATCCAAGTTGGGAAACTCCTGGAGTTTTGGGAATGGAGCCTGGGGGGGACAGGAACCTCAGTGGAGTAAAATGCCATAGAGTCCAGACCACCCGGGTTTGACCTTTGAGGGAAAACTCATGAGGGCCAGGCCCAGCAGGAACCACCAGACTTGATACCACAAGTTCCATGCCTCACCCAGGGCCACTTGCTTGCTACTGTTCAACAGCAGCCATCCCATGAAAGCCAGTGTTGCATAGTGGCTAGAGCTGCAGACTAGGATCTAGGAGATGCAGATTCAAATCCTAATTCTGCCATAGTGCTCACTGGGTGACCTTGGCCCAGTTGGTGTTTCTCAGCCTAACCTACCTCATGGGGCTGTTGTGAGAATGGGAAAGGAGGCGAGGGAAATTATGTAAGCTGCTTTGGGTCCCCATTGTGGACAAAGACATGGTATAAATGAAAAAATAACTATATCTGAGGATGGGTGGCAGATAAGATAGGTTGATGAGTAGGTGAGAAGGAAACAGGGAAAGGTGAGGATACAGGGGTTGCCAGGAGGGGGGAAAAGGGAAATAGTTTAGGGAAAGGAAATGAGGTGCACCCTGCAAGTGTTGAAGGTTTCCTATGCTCAGCTGAGCACAGCTGAGCAGCTGGCACCACACAATTGGGCCCAGTAGAACCACACAACTGGCCAATAGTTTTGCAAAGTACAGGATGCCAAGGGGAGGGAAAACTGAAGATGGGGCCAGATAAAGGTAGGCTAGTTGGTGAATGGGAAGGAGAGAAAGAAGCAAGAAACAGAAGTCTGAAGGGAAGGGAAGGGAAATAGGGAGGGGAAAATTAGATCCCTCCTGCAAGTCTTTTTGGGTCCCTACATGTTTTATCTATTCAAGTGAGGAAGCCAGTTTTCAGATTAACACCAATTACTCAGGATGGACCGTGACCTGGATGGCCCAGGCTAGCCCTAGCTTGTCAGCTCTCAATAGCTAAGCAGCGTCAGCCCCGATCAATGTTCCCTCTAAGATGTGGGGTCTTGTGAGCAAAAATTCTACTTTTTGAGCTACTTGGCATTAAAGTTGTGAGCAAGCAATTTGGCTACTGCGTAAATTAGTTTGCTCTGGAGACATCCTTCCTGAGCTAAGACAAAAATGTGTGAGCTGCAGGCTAAAAAACTGAGCTAGCTCACCTTAACTCAGCTTAGAGGGAACACTGGCCCTGATTAGTACTTGAATGGGAGACCACCAAGGAAGTCCAGGGTTGCTACACAGAAGCAGGCAATAGCAAACCACCTCTGAACATCTCTTGAGAACTCTACAGGGTTGCCATAAATTGGCTGCAACTTGACATTTTGACTTAGGATAGGGAAAAAGCAAACAGTCTATGAAGAAGTCCCAACAGGATTTCTAGTCCAGTCAGTGAGAATGGGTGTGACAGCCCTTCTGAGCTCCACATCCACCCCTTTGCACATTCTAGTAGCAGTGACCAAGCTGATTTTGGTTATGGTGTGAGTTGTGAGCGGTCAGTAAGGCTATTTTTAATGACTAACTGTGATGGGTTATGTGCTCCTCTCATAGAAGCAGCCCAGGGAGGTTGAATAGGAATCTGAGGTAATTTTTTATTACTTTCACCTTCTCCCTCAGTGATTCACACCAACACATTCCTTTCACAACACAAAGGGATATGTTAATTGTCTCTTCTTTAGAAGGATGCAATGCTCAGTGGTTTGGTGGATAAGACAAGGAACGTAATAACTTATTAGTTGTTTACAGCAGGGATCACCAGAGCTCTGTTTTAAAACAGTTACAGTTTCACACACACAACTTCAATACCCTGTCAGGCTATTGTTGTTAGAGAGAGCGTGAAAGAACTATTTCATTTGGAACTTGCCCTTAAACTCAAGAATCTCAGCCTATTGCAACAGAGCTAGCTTCTCTTGGATTATTTCCCTCAATCCCCTCACAAGTCCCAAATCTACAACTCCTGTAAGGTAACACAGGTTACCTGCTGTATTCATGCCCCTTCAGCCCTATCTACTTATATCATGGTATCTGAGTTCTCTTCCTTCACTGGGTGAAGCCTAACTAATCTCCTGGCTGTTTTCCATTTATCTGTTGCTTTCCCAAGCCATGTCTGAGGTGATGCCAAACTTTCCCTCCACTTAACTCTCCTCCCCCCTCCCAGAGGTTCCACAGCCTCTCATTGGCTGATGCTGCTTAGTATCTGCCTCCTTCCCCTGTAGACAGGGATGCCTGGAGAGCATAACTTCAGGCCATCTGTTGCAAAGGGTAACCAAATGGCAAACAAAATGAAACAGGAGTCCCCTGGCATCTTAAAGACGAATACAATTTATTCCTGCATGTGTTAGAGCTCACTGCATCACATGCATAATGGCAAAAAACAGTAAACGGATATGAAGTGATCCATAAATAAAACCCAAAAGAGATGTTTTTGACTGAACATTAGGCATCAGGAAAAAGATCTCAGGCTGTGGAAAGCATTGATTCAGCATCTGTGTACAAGCAAAACAGGTGGAAAGGGATGTCGGAAAGCACCTGTTTCCCTTGCTCAAAAGCCAGTCGAATCTGACTCTAGGGGGCAGTGCTCATTTCCATTTCCAACCTGAAGAGCCAGTGCTGTCCGAAGACTTCTCGGTGGTCATGTGGCCGGCATGACTAAACGCCAAGATGTACATGACTCTGTTACCTTCCAACCGAAGTGGTACCTATTTATCTACTTGCAATTTCTTACTTTCAAACTGCTAGGCTGGTAGGAGCTGGGGCCAGAGATGGGAGCTCAGTCTGTCATGTGGCACTAGGGTCTTGAACTGCCAAGCTACAAACTTTCTGGTCTGCAGCTCAGCGTCTTAACCTCTGAGCCACTACAGCACCTGTTAAGCTTCACCCAAATCCATTCATCCTAACATCAGCACAGTTTCTTCTATATGTGCAGAGCAGCGTTCTCAATTGTGTGGATCAGCATGTACTGTTTGTACAGACATAGCCTTTATGCTGACATTATACTGAATGTACACAGATGAGTGTCAGGTAGTTGATTTGCACATAGAAGAAATGGGATAAAACTGAAATAATACTAATATCTGGTGTGATATCATTTGGAATATTGTATGTCGTTCAGAAATGATATTGTAGAGCTAGAAAAGGGGTCAAAGCAACCAAAATCGCAAGCTTCCATGTAACAAAAAGAGGAAATAAAGTTATGCATAGTGTAGATAAACTGGAGATTTTTTTCTCCTCTTACATCCAAACACTAGAATTTGGAAGCACTGTGAAACTGACTGATAGCAGACACAGGGCTGACAAAAGAAAGCATGTCACATAATTGCATAGTTTATGGAATTCACTGCCACAAGACATGGTGATCACCATTACTTGAGATGGGGATTAAAGAGAGTTGCAGAAGATTAATCAATCACAGTTTATTTGCATGAAGAATAGCTAAACTGAACTATCCAGTTGTTGACCTCTACTTTCTATTGCTCCACAATTGACGTGGGGACTTAATTTGAAAGGATAAACGGAAATTTTTCAAGGAAGCTTTGAGTTCCATTAGGAGCTCAGTTCTGGCAAAGTTTTGCTTCTATTAATACTCACTTACATGTTCTGGGAAATACAGTTTTGGGAAGGCAATTAGTAAGAGTGCAAGTAAAGATGAAAAAGTGTAGTCTCCACACTGAAAAGGAAAAGCTGGGAGGTAGTTTTAATGTTTGTGGATAATTTCTAGGTAGTTTTCTTCTATTTTTTTATTGCTTTAAAAATATTGTGTTTTACCTCTGTCTCTACAAGAAAGGCTATATGAAGTAAGTTAGTAAATGTATAAAACCCAGGGGGAAAGAGAGCACAAAGGAGAGATCCTCAGCACAGGAGATAAACAGAGAACTACACCACCGATTCTTTCCTTATTTCAGAAACAAAGCTTTGGACAAGACCAATTGACTGGAACTCTGCATCAGGCTGGATGTTAAACAGAAAAAAGAAAAAAAGAAGGGGGGAGAAAAAAAGAGTTTCAGGCCATAATCCTTCTTCTAAATATCCAGTCTGATAAATACGTCCTTCTAAATCCATCAAAGTCAGGGGGGCCTAAGAATGTAATTCTATTTAGGACTGCATATTGTGGGATGCCAATGGATGCGGCACTGGCCACTAGCACCCACAACTTCAAAAGGCAATGAAATTCACAGAGAATAGGAGTCAGGGTTGCCATCTCCAGGTTGGGAAACACTTGGAAATGGGGGGACTAGAGCCTGGGCAGGGTTTGGGGAGCGGAGAGACCTCTGCAGCAGCCTCCCAAGCAGCCATTTGCGCCAGAAAAACTGAGTTTGGAGATGCGCTGTAATTTCAGGAAATCTCTAGGTCCAACCTGGAGACTCGCAACCTTCGGATAGGTCCATCTATTGTTGGTGTGTGAGCCACAATAATGAAAAGAAACTTCCATATTCGGAGGCAGTAAACCTCTGGACACCTGTGGTAGGTAGGCAGCAACCTCAGGGGGAAGCCTTGACCTTTGTGCCCCATTCAGCGGCCCTCTAGGGCGACTCTTTGTCCCCGGCTGGACTCGATGGACTGATGAGCTGCAGCAGGGCCCCCGGGCCGCGTCTGCCTCCTTTCTCAGCGTCGCGCGTCCTCCACTCCACACCGCAACAAAGGAAGCCCGCCCGGATCCTCCTTCGCTCCGCCGCGTTCCCGCCTAGAATAACGGGGGACTGGGATGGGCGGTGCTCAAGCGAAGCTGGCCGAGGGAAGGTGAGAAGCGCCGGCCTCTCTTTCCCTCGGAAACGCGTGGGGCAGCGGCGAGCGGCCCCCCGGCAGAGCGAGGGAGGCAGCTTCCTTCACAACCGCAGGGCGGCGGCCAAGGCCCCCCCGGGTCCAGGCAAAGAGAGCCGCCAAAGAGGAGGGGAAGGCGGCGCGCACGGAGGAGAGGGGACGTTTTCGCGAGCCGGAGACCACCTTGCGGGAGCAGCGAGGAGGCAGCCGCCCCTGGGGTGAGTCATGTGCTTGGTGCGTCTTCTTGACCGGGCGCTCCTCCTCTTCTCTACGCTTGCAAAGGGTCAGCCCCGGGGCGACGGGGAAGGGGTCGGGCTCGCTTCTCTCCTCGCTGGAGGCGACCCGGGGAGGCGGGTTGCTGCTGTGAGGATGGGGAACTTTGTGTCGCCTGGTCCTTCTTGCTGGATGAGAAACTCGCAAAGGGCCTCTGCCGGCTCGCAGACCTCGTCCATGTGTTTAGTGGCGAGGCGAGGTATGCCGGAGGGGCGCAAACTCAGTGAAACCCGCCAAAGTCCCTGCTGTTAATTTCTCTGAGGTGGTTGTGGGCGCCTCGGCCAGTTTCTTCTAAAAAATGCAAATATTTGGGTACTCGCCCCCTCTTTTGGATCTGGGGCTAGATGCCACACACGCTCACTTAGAAGCCGCACTGAGCTCACGACTTACTCCAGAGGAAGCTTGCGTGAACTGTTGTACCCAAATGAAGGGCTCGAAGGCGAACCAAAGCTACAGTCGCGTACCCGTTTAATTAGAATGCTCCATCGTATCGACTCGAGTCGTGTGTTCTTAAGGTTGGCAAAAAGGCCATAACGTTCTACAAGGTATTCTGAGTATTAAGAGACAGATGCGGATATAGCTTAAGTGGTATGTAACCTCAAGTGTGGGTACTTAAAAGTTTTGTAAATATTACAGAATCCTTCCCTTCCATATTATTTTAACCATTGGTTTGGGATTTCGAATGTCCCTTCTTCACTTCAGGCAATGAGGTCGTGTTGTGAACCCTCAAAATAATGCAGTCCTTCTGTTGTAGGCATTTTTGCTCTGTTCTCTTTCTCAATCACAAACCAGGAGGCATTATTTTCCTAAGGTTTTTGTTCTGTGCCTACTAGGATTGTTAGAGTTGAAATTTTCAAGTAGGTAAACATTTCAGTAGTCGTTTTTCTCCATTGCATCCTGCACTGCTGCCTGTAACTTTAATTGCTGCACACAAGAGGGAATGTGAGCAGGTGTCTTTTGTCACATCAGAGTACAAGCTGCAGGAGTGAGATAAACTTGGACCTGTTGAAATTCCTTCTTTTATACCACAGGTACAGGACAGACAGTCTTGGTATATTCTATTGCATGTCCGCAGCCATTCTGTGATTGTCTTGTCACTTAAACCCCACAATTGAACTGTTTACCCTAAACACAGGTGGATAACTTTACAGCATACTTCAGGGATGAGTGAAAGTCACTGGAATTTCACAACCTTTTAAAACTGCAATTTAAACTTTTTCTTCACAATTTTTTATAGATTCAGTGGGTTTGAAAACTAGATAACTAGAACTGTGCCTTGAAAAACAGTGACACCACCACCCTTCCTAGGTTAATACATCCCAGAGTAAGGAACTCAGATTAGAAGAGAGCTCTTTTGCAATATATCTACACAGAAGATGCACTGCCTAAGCCTGTAGTGGAAATAGGTTTGGAGACAGTAGGAAAGAAAAAATTGCAAACTTAAACTGTAATCATTCTAAACTCACTGATGTCAGTGCATGTGACTCTGCAGAGGTGTATAGTTCAGATGCTGGAAAGGAAATGGCTGTCTTGGTCATTATTAGTATTTACACACATCTTCACATGTGTGGTTTTATATATGAGTCCCTCTCAGTTTTCCATTGTCCTAAAAAAAAAAATGCTCTTTTGTTGTTTAGGAATTGTTTGTGCCAGAGCCCTGACCTGGATAGCCCAGGAAAGTCGGATCGCATCAGATCTTGGAAGCTAAGCAAGTACTTGGTCCTGGCAAGTACTTGGATGGGAGACTTCCAAGGAATACCAGGGCTGGGATGCAGAGGCAAGCAACAACAGACCAACTCTCTGAAACACCCAAGCCCCACTAGGGGTCGCCAGAAGTCAACCATGACTTCCAGGCATGCATGCATGTGCGCGCGCACACACACACACACACACACAAACAAAATACTCATAAAAAAGGAATTGTGTGCCAATGAACATTGAACATTCAGATTGTATCTCTTGGCTAAAGCTGGGTGGGGGAATCAAGTGTTCTCTGTTTTCAGTGCTGAACTATATTTTAGCATAACTATTCAGGTATCTTAAACAAGGTTATCATTTAAATTTGCATACTGTGGTAAAAGAATACTAGGTATATTGAAGATCAGTGCAGTTTTCTTGGCAGACAAATCACACAATGCTTCATGGAACTTACTCCCAGTAAGTGTTCAGAACAAGGCTGAAATGAAGATGCATTTGGGATTATGTTCCATTAAAACAACAATGGGAATTGCATCTGAGTAACTATATTTAGAATTCAGCTGTAAACTGTTAACTTGATGAACTTGGCTTCTGTCTGTCTATCTATCACTGCTCATATAGTTATAGCCTTGAGCAGAAAACTTGGCCTATAGACTCTGTGTTCTACGTTTCAGAAATGGGTCCAATCTATTCTTGCAAATAAATTTTACAAGGAGCGAAAGCACCTGGCAAGAATAACGGAAATTGCTTAGCAGTAATCACTTCCACATTAATTGTGCTACTTATCTGCTTGGAAGCTTTAATTTAATTTTCAATTGCACTGTAATTGCAGCTACTCACTGTTGGCTTGTGTGATTGCACTGGAAGTTTTTGCAGTCTTCTTTTAAAGCAAGTGAATGATTAGCCATGAGAACCAGAGCATATAGCTGATAACTATAATGGTTTCACCAAAGAGAAAACAAACCTTGAAACTGAAATATTGAAGGAATGTTGCACACATAACGCATAACGTATGAACACATAAAGTTCTCCAGCTTTCATGTCCAGTTTTAAATGGGATAAAAGAAAAATATATATTTATGATTTAAAATGTGTGTATATTTATAAAGTCAGAGAGCATCATAGGAGAGATAGTGCTCTTTTTTTGGATAATATTTGGCTTGGATTTGGCTTCTGCTCATGCTGCACCCCTTTCCATGGCAGAGGGCTTTTTATACAACACAGTGAGCCAAACACTACCAGCATTGAAAGTGCTGAACAGGAGAAAACCACTGCAGACAAAGAATAGTACAAAGAAAGCAAGGCTTAGGATCCAATCTTATGTGTTTATCATTTATGACATTTTAGTCCTACTGTGTGGTTTCATCACATCTCAGAAGCTAAGCAGGGTTGGTCCTGGTTAGTACATGGATGGGAGACCACCGAAGAAGTTCAGGGTCACCGGACAGAGGTAGGCAATTGCAAACTACCTCTGAACGTCTCTTGCCTTGAAAATCCTACAGGGTTGCCATAAGTTGACTGTGACTTGGCGGCATGTTCCACCACCAACTCAAAACATACAAAACTTCCATAAAGACACTATATTTAACAATTTAAAATAGTCGCCTAAAATTAGCAACTCAACAGCAGATGAAGCTATTCTGAGTAAACTTTAAAACTAAAATGGGCCCCTCCAAAATATGCTAGAGTAAAAAAAAAAAAAGTATTTTATTTGTTAACAAATGAGCAGAGTTGTAATAGTAAATTGAGCTGACCTACTGAAATTTCTTAATGAGAATGTCACCGCTGAAAAGACCCTGAGTTACATATGGTAATTTACATGGTTAAAAACAGATGGAAATTTTAACGTATTTCTGTCTTAGTCAAAATTCACTTCTGCATTGTGTGCGTATTATGCCTTTGAACAGTGGTACTCTGGCTTGCTGAGACCACGTTCGCAATTCCCATCAATCATTACCTCCCCCTCTGGCACAAAGCCTACATCTCAACAAGGCCTCAAGCTTACCTCTTCTCTAGTGGTGGCAGTTTCAAGGTGGAAACTGCCTCCCAGCCATAAGCCACTCTGGGGGAGGGTCTTGCCCAGTTTCCTGAAACATGAGGAAGGGAATGGTGCTCAGAAGCGCCACAAGTGGTGGGCAAAGAGCCACTGAGTATCACTGCTTTAGAGTCTTGAAGCTGTGTGGCCGAGTGGTACAGGTGACTGAATTACTAGAATCTGTTTTCTTTGCAAACCTGTTAATATTTTTCAGAATTGTAGTGACTTCTCTTCAAATGATTTTGAATGGTTAGGCCTGGTAGTCTGATACTTCCCAATTGGCTGTAAATTCTGTTTGTTTGCTTTTATTAAAGGAATGGTACAGTACATCACAAAGTGCCAAATGACCAGCAACACTTGTCTAAAAATGTTTGTATCAAATATATAAATAGGGCAGATCAGAACATGCCCTTCCACATGCGGAAGGTGTCTTCAGCTGACAGAAGAACTGTTTTGCACATCATGTGCTAGAAATGTGTTAATAAAATCCAAAATGTGCTTTGGCTCATGCAAGAGGCTGAGCGACAGCTCCTCTTGTTCTAGCAGAAGCATCAACCTCCAGAACAATCTATAGTAGCTCCAGGGCTCTTTTTGTAGCAGGAACTCTTTTGCATATCAGGCGACACACCCCTAATGTAGCCAATCCTCCAAGAGCTTACAGAACTTTTCTTACAGGGGCTACTGTAAGCTAATAATTATGCTACTGTCGCCTAATATGCAAAGGAGTTCCTGCTACAAAAAGAGCCCTGGGTGACTTCCTGTGTAAGCAGTTATGGAAAAGAAGTAGCAACCGTTTTCCTTTAGTTTGCTGTTCTTTCGATCCTGCCCATTGGAATCTATTAGAGATGTATAATGTACATTTCTCCAGTTCTTGGTGCGGTCCTTAACCTGTCCCAGACTGAAACATACTTTATTTCCTACTGTTGTAAAATGTGAAAACCTAAGAATATTAGCATACCCCAAATGAGTGGTCACTGTAGCACAGGGGTGGCCAAACTGTGGTTCGGGAGCCGCATGAAACTCTTTGACACATATTGTGTGGCTTCTGGCAGGGTGGCAGGGGAAGCTAAATATCATTAGCAAACAAATATCATTGGACAAATAAATATCAGTATCAGTATCTGCTTTTTACCACTTTTATTATTTTTGGCACTCATTTAATGTTAATAATAACCACATTTGCATATTTCCCAGTAAAAATGTGTAATATTTGTTCATGTCTTGTGGCTCTCAAACATCTGACGTTTATTCTATGTGGTTCTTATGTTAAGCAAGTTTGGCCACCCCTGCTGTAGCACTTACAGAAGAACCTTACAGATTTTTTCCCCCTCCTGTTAAATTGCAGAAGTCAGCATAAGACATTTTCATGTCTGATTACTGGAGGTTTATCTTGTGCAAGGAAACTGGGAGCTGCAATTGTTTTGCAAAGGAAAGCCAGCCTAATGAAGGGAAAGAAGACACAGAACATCGCATTGTGGTGTCGGACATCATCCGGCTTGTGCAAGATAAGGAGAAAGAGTTGGCCATACAGCCAGGTATGGTGATATCTGCTAAATTCTACATCTTGGGAACATGACAATCATCTTAATGTAAAATAACTGTTTGGGAGTGACATTTAAGGTAAGGCAGTTCTTTAATTTAGTTTAAGGTGGGATGGCCTAGTCACACGTACAAAAAATTGACATTGAAATGGAGAATAGTGTCCATGACCAAGCTAGTTGGATGCCAAATGATCGATCTAATGTTAGAAATGCTTTTGTATGGCAGTGTTAAGTACTGGAGTCCAGGCTAAAGGACATTCTTACACGACTTTGTGAAATACAGGGTAACAATTTGAGGTTTGTAACAGTCAGAAAATATTTCTCCATCCATGATGAGGGGAAATTATTCATTAATCCACTGCCATCCATGCACAATCGTATCCTTGATGTTGAGAAACTTCATAAGCCTGAGCACTGTCCCCCCCCCCGAAGATTGTAGGAATCTGATATATTTCTGACATGCGTTACATATATGCGTCTGTGTGTTTAGAATGAAGTATCTGAAACTAAAGAATTTATCTGAGTCCTGCATGTAGTTTTTGACTTTTTATCTTTTGATAGTTCTGTCTTTTTATCTTGAAATTCAAAAATAACCCCATTGGGTGGGCTGTTGCTTTAAACTTGGCCTTGAAAGTAGTCCAGTATATATGTTCAGGTTATGTGCAGATATTGAGTTCAGCAGTCATGAATTACCATGAGATCATGAAAAGGGTTTGTTAAAGGCTTTTGTGTGGTCTGAGGGTATTCCTCCAATTGCAATATATGTGTCATTTTAAGAAGGCACTGATGATCTTACAGTTAAAGACAGAAGTCCACAGATCTTCCTAATGTTGATGGAGGGGTGGGTAGCATACCTAGCTACCATTTAGAGAACTCTTGTTTCTTTTCTGAGCTTTCACACATGCAGAATAATGCATTTTCAATCCACTTTCAATGCCATTTAGTGATCATTTGAAAGCGATTTTGCCATTTCACACACTAATATCCAGTTACAAAGTGCATTGAAAAGTGCTTTGTTCAACGTGTGTGAAAGTCTTTCTCTTTTCTTCACACTTCTGCCACACACTGTAACTTTGCAATGTAACTTAAAGTATTATTTGATTACTTTGTGCATATAGCTTACACTTTCCTAAGTGTTCAAGGGAAGTAGAAGAAAATCCAAAACTTGATTTCCAGTTTTCAAAAGGCTCCCACATCCTATACAAAGTAATGAAGGGACAAACACGGAAGGAAACACGGTCCCTTTCCTCTTATGCCTTTGACCCTGCTGCCTCCCATATCCACTCTCTGTTCCTGTTCTTCATATTCATAAACAGATGCTGGGAGGGGTGGGGGTGAGGCATTGAAGACAGACTGTTGTAATGACAGGATGGAGGTAATGCTATCCACTGTGAGATGTTCTGCCAACAAATTTTCATATGTCCTATAGTATTCTCTCTCTCCCTCTCACCTCGGTGCCTGTGATCGGCACATCTATTTCCTGCTTCTGCAAAATGTAGGAATAGGTAATTGAGTGAGCCTCCTGTTTTGTGTTCACACAGCTTCATCTCTTCTAGATATATCTGTTTCTTTCTCCTGGTCGCTCAAGGACTGTAATTTGCTTTCAGCATGATTATGCACTTTTGATCCTGAGCTAGCCTGATAAGGTTAGGTTTAGCAGCTGATCAAAGTACTCCTGAAACTTCTGGGAAAGTAATTGGAATTAAGTCAAAACTGTCTACCCCTTTGCTTTTGCTAGTTTGTCTTTTTCTTTTGCCAAGTGATAGCTCAGTTCAGGGTAAACAGGCTATCTGGCTTGTTCAACAGAATGTACAATGCAATCCTAAATGAAATTACACCGTTCTAAGTCCATTAAAGCTATAAGCAGGGCTCTTTTTGTAGCAGGAACTCCTTTGCATATTAGGCAACACCCCCCTAATGTAGCCAATCCTCCAAGAACTTACAGAGCTCTTCTTACAGGGGCTACTGTAAGCTCTTGGAGAATTGGCTACATGAGGGGGGTGTTGCCTAATATGCAAAGGAGTTCCTGCTACAAAAAGAGCCCTGGCTATAAGTGTGTTACTGTTGTTTGCTGCTATGAACATTCTTTTTGTTGGTTGAGCTACAGCAGGTCTTGGATATCCCTGTAGGTTTTCTATCCAGCATTTACCAGAATTACAGCAAATGTAGAATTCATATGTGGGCACAATTGTTCACACAATTAAGGTGTGAGGTCAAGATGGAAGTGTAGTAGGGAAAAATTGCTTGAGTAATAATGATAAGGTGGGACTTTAAAATTATGCAGTCTCACACAGGGATAACTTTTGTTCGTCTGTTAATAAAAATGTGTGAGAATGCAGAACTGAAATATCATGGGATGGTGGATTCTGTGGCATTGAAATCCCCCCTCCCCGAACCCTACCTTCCTCAGGCTCCACCCCCAAAATGTCCAGATATTTCCCAATCCAGATCTGGCAACCCTAGCAAGTCTACACAGGGTAGGAATGCAAAGGTTTGATACTGAACAGGAATGGGTAGATACAGGCTACTCAGAAGGTGGTGAGCTCTCCTCCTTTGGAGGCTAGATGGCCATCTGACAGCAATGCTGATTCTGTGAACTTGGATAGATCATGAGAGGGAGGGCAGGAAGGGTGCTTAGTTCTTGTGCCCCTTTCTTACTTGCTCATGGAAATGCTGATCACCACTCTGGACTCAGGGAGCAATTTTTATCCTGGTGGTTTTTCGTCATCTTCTGGACATGGAACAGGGGTTACTGGGTGTATGGGAGGGTATTTTTGAATTTTCTGCATTGTGTGGGGGGTTGGACTAGATGACCCTGGAGACCCCTTCCAACTTTATGATTCTCTGATTCTACTGGTAAAGATTACAGAGCTGTAGGAACCAGCCCTGACCTGGAGAGTCCAAGCTAGCCTGAACTTGTCAGATCTTGGAAGCTAAGCAGTGTCAGCCCTGATTAGTATTTGGACACAGACCACCAAGGAAGTTCAGGGTTGCATGCAGAGGAAGGCAGTGGCCAACCACCTCTGAATGTCTCTTGCCTTGAAAACCCAATGGGGTTGCCATAAATTGGCTGCAACTTGATGGCCCTTTCCACCAGAGGAGACGATATCCATCAATTGACTGTAGTGAAAGAGAACTACTATAAAAATTGCAACTGCATTATTGATTTGCAAAAGTAGAAATCAGCTAAGTTAAGTTGGTAACGTGGTTCTATGTTAGGAAACAGGGAAATTTAAAACTGGTAATGGACATATGTGTTGAAAAAGCCTTGTGATAAATGAGGATGTGGCTTAGTTGTACAGGTGTTTAATTTGTTGAAAGTGTTGCAGATTATCAATTCAAGTATTGTGTAAATTTTAACACATGTTGTTATTTTCACATGCCTAGAAGTCCATAGCTATTGTCTACATTTTGGGGGGAAGAAGAGTGACATAATCAGTCCAGTCAAGATATCAAACTGGGAGTTTTTCTGGGATGCATCACGCGGCAGAGCTTTCTTCAGCTGTATGTTGCTGGGAACAGTTATACTGGAGAGATGTGCTGAGATCCTGGAGGGGTCACTTAGTTTGGAACAGATTCAGCTGGGCTTATTACCAAGATAGTAGTCATTTTAATAATATGGAAATTCAGATGAGAAAGGAAATAACACACCCCAGGCAAGAGAAGTGTTGTACATCTTGCTAAATCCATTTACTCAGTACAGACTCAAATAATTAACCCCATACACTTCCTCTTGAAAAATCAAAATGTGTACAGAACTTTGCGAGGTTTTTTAAATTGAACATCTGACATAAAATACTTCTTATATCCATTATTCACAATGTGATTTCTGTTTCTAACAGGATAAAATGGAAGGTAGCTTGGAAGGAAAATTCTAATTTTCATCGCTTTTAGCTAGCGCTTGAAAAGCATCTCTGAATGCTATTGTTAAACAGCTTAAATAACTATAAGAGCTTTAATACTATGACACGTGTGGATGTAAATTGAATTTTTAAGCTACAAGGGGTATGTGTAATAAATCTCAGATAGAAACAGTGGAAGCCTGTTTGTGCAGAACAGCGGGGTATACGTTTTATAAATAGACTTCAAAATATTTGGGTTTTTGTTGCCAAGTTACATCAAAGCAAAATGGTTTTCTTAGAGCTGACAGTAATTCACTTGAGCCGTGCTTTTATTTACTGTCACTATATCCCAAGGGGCCATTCAATATAATTTTCAGAAAAGCAAGTCAGATATTTCACTCTCAAAGTGTGTATGTATTTTTATACATAAATAATAAGGTTTTAAGAGAATAGAGCATTTTTTTGAAATACAAAACAGTGTTTCAGTTTGGAGAACCAAAAGAAAACTTTCTTCTTTAGTCAAATGAAGAAAAAAGTTCGTTTTTATTAGCTCTTACAAGGGCATTTTCAGATATTTTAATTTTTGATTACTTGAATGACACAGGGATGGTTTGGTGTAGGTGTTCTCTTCTAATGTTCTATGGCCAGAGGTTTCAGTCAGCTTGGCCGGAATGAGTTCTTTCCCCTGCCTTATTCTCTTCCACATTCTTTTGCATTGGGGTACATTTTTTTGATCAACCAAGCCTATCCTATGTGTAGTAAAACAGGATATAATGTAGGTGGCAATCTGGATTAATGATACGTGTCTTGCTATGGATTGCTTCGATGCTCACCAGCAGGAACGGTGCACTGTTACCCTAATAGTGCTCTTAGGGGGATAAACTCTGTTTTGTTCGCCAAGCTCGTCTGTGTTTTGTTGGTTTTGTTTGGTGTATTAGCCTCCTACCTGACAGCTCACTACTATGTGCATCCTTTCCAGAGAAGTATAAATATTCTCCCTTCTTCTGTGTTATATAGCTTCAGTATTCATCCTACATCACGTTAAACATTAAACAGCTATAGATTCTAAAAAAGGAACTATAATGGCTCCTAAGCATTTCAGCCTGGTGCCACATTCTAGGCCTAGCCTTTCGTTTAAAAACTTCCAAATTCTCCAAAGGATTTTTAAGAACTGCACACTCTAATTATAGGTTTTACCCCTCTCTGCTTCAAAACATTTAGACAATAAAATGGACTGTCCAGTTGCCTGGGAGTTTCCCAATAAGATTTAGAATTTTAAAATCAGTTGCCCTGACCAAGCGGAAGATGAGCTCCATTCTGCCCAGTGTTGCTGATGACTTCATCCTCACCTGACTTTATTGAAGTGGAATGTGTCCCTTAATTGATTATCACTGGGTTTATATGAAAGACAAAGCACTTGTTTTTCTGATATAACTGGGACTGTGTAATGAGTAAATGATGAATATAGTTGACAGTGTGGAATGAACATGAGGAATGAAGGTGTGAACCTACTAATTTCAGCTGTAAAAGCCTTTTGCTTTTAATCTTTACAGCATAACATTTCCTTTGGTCTTGCAAACTGTTCCATCCAGTTTAGCAAAAACTGTTGTCTCAAAAGATGCTTTCGTCAGTTAATTTAGCTAGTAAGGTGATTGACCAAATGCTACTGATTGCAGGAAATTATGTCAGGCTGTTGGCCACTTGAAGCTGCAGAACACCAGGTAGACCTGAGCAAGTATTTGTCACCTCCATCTGGTGTACTGAAACTGACTATGGCAAAACGGAGGCAGAGTACAGTAATTGCAGATGGGTCATTTTGTAGCTCCCAGCAGGATCCCATAAAATAATCTGTGACACCATCTGTACATGGCTGCCCGCCAGACTAAACTGCAGACTGTATTGTGCTCTGTTTCATATCTCCCATAACTGTGTTAATGATAGCAAATTTGTGGTACAGACATTACCTTTTATGCACATAAGAAATAGCTCACTTTCTGGTACTTTGGGTTGGATGTGGGAGCATTTAACATTATGTTTTTCATTGCAGCATAGATTAATTAGGATGCCTTTACAGATTTCAATTCTAGTATGAGCTAGGAGACCTTCAGAGATGGACCTCAGTTACCATTTGAATGAATTCATGGAGGATAGCTTTATCAGTGGCTACTACCCATGGTGACTAAATGGAACCTCCACATTCAGAGACTTCTGATTATCAGTGCCAGGAGGCAACATCAGGGGAAGGCCTCAGCCTCCAGGGCAATGGTTGGCCACTGTGTGAGACAGGACTAGATGGTAAATGCATCTGACGAAGAGAGCTGTGTTTCTCAAAAACTTATGCTACAGTAAAGTTTGTTAGTCTTACTATTTTGCAGCAAAATAGTCAGTCTTACTATTTTGCAGCAACAAACTAACATGGCTAACTCTCCTAGGACTAGATGGAACACTGATCTAGATAGAAAAAGTAAATATAAATTGAAACCACTGAAGTGCATATGTAAGTTTTGTCGGTAAATAATGGGCCTGCAAGAGCAACTCATTAGAACTTTCTAGAGCTAAGACTTCAGGCACCAAGTCCACCCATCCTGAGCTGGGGGGGGGGGGGCGTTTAGCATACACAGAAGGGCAGAGGTTCACTTGTCTGGTAGGTTTTTTCATCTGCTGCAGCAGCAGAACTCTTAAGAATTGTCTCCTCCTTAAATCATCAGAACTACCATAATTTCTTATCTTTGTCTTCAAAGTTCTCATTCTTGAGGGACGAATATTTAATCCCTCCTACAGCCTGTGCTGCGGTGCTGCGGTGGCTCAAGTGGTTAAGACGCTGAACTGCAGGCTGTGGAAGGTCAGTAGTTCAGCAGTTCAAGACCCGGCTGCCGCATGACAGGGTGAGCTCCTGTCTCTAGTTCCAGCTCCTGCCAACCTAGCAGTTCGAAAGCAAGAAATTGCAAGTAGATAAATAGGTACCACTTTGGTGGGAAGGTAACAGCGTTCCGTGCACCTTGGTGTTTAGTCATGCCGGCCACATGACCACGGAAACGTCTTTGGACAGCGCTGGCTCTTCGACTTTGAAACGGAGATGAGCACCGCAACCCTAGAGTCGGATTCGACTGGCTTTCGAGCAAAGGAACCTTTACCTTTACTTTTTTACAGCCTGTGCATAGACCTTTTAAAAAGACCTTTAAACAAATGTTTGCAGTATGATGGCAAATTGGAGAAGAACATTATAAGGAATTCATCAGACATGCATTCATCTGCTTTGGAGTGACTCTTCAGGAGCATAGAATCACAGAGTTGGAAGGGACAATACAGGCCATCTAGTCCAACCCGCTGCTCAATGCAGGATCAGCCAAGAGCATCCCTGAGAAGTGTTTGTCCAGCCGCTGCTTAAAGACTGTCAGTGAGGGGGAGCTCTCCACCTCACCCGGCAGCTGATTCCACTGTTGCACAACTCTTACTGTAAAAAAGTTTTCCCTAGTATCCAGCCGGTACCTTCCTGTCTTTATAGTCTAACAGACCGGGGTTTTATGAAGATAGATTCAGGTGGGTTGTTGGTCTGAAGCAGCAGAACAAGGTTTGAGTCCAGTGACACCTTTAAGACCAACAAAATTGTAGTCTGGGTATAAGCTTTCATGTGCAGGCACACAATCTTATACCCAAAATAAAACTTTGTTGGTCTTAAAGGTACCACTGGACTGTTTTATGGTTGACACCAAACTAGGTTTTGAAACCAGGGTGTATAACTGGGTTGTTAACCATAGTCTGTATTAATTATAATTTCTTGTGATGCCTGTATTCACAAACCACATTTTTAAATATCAACAGATGGCAGTATAAGGAGGATATCTTCCATGCTGGGTGAGCCAAGAAGCAGGTATACTGGGATTTATGCACAAACTTTCATCTGGTTTGTGCAACAAAGTCCGATTAATCATGACATCTGAATGCAGCCTTATTTATTAGAATATTTATATGTCACCTTTCCTTTGGACTCAAGGAGACTTGCAATTTCAGCTTTACCAAGTACATTAAAACCCTAAGGACCCCCCCATGTCAGTAGGCCATTCCCATTAAAAACCCTAACCAATAAAATGCATTTTGGTGCTCACTCATACTCTTTGATATCTGATTGTGTTCCACTTGTTGAACATTATCCATTATTCTAAATGTACTTGTTCCAGATGTATTAGTAGGCCATGTTTTACTCATTGTCTTGCTTTATACATGGCTTATGATCAGCTACACAGTGAAGATCCTTGTGCTGTGGAGGCACATATTTAAAAAAAATCTGCACAGCCTATCAGATCTCCCGTGACCTATCAGAAGCTGTGCAAAAGCCCCACCTGGCCTTGTCCACGTTCTAAAAATGCTTGGCTGGTACAAGGCAGGTGCTCTGGTACCCATTGGAGCCACCTTGTGGACCCTTGATCTGTGGTTTAGGACAGAAACTCCAATTAAGTTGAATACATGTAAGAAAGTAAAGATTTTGTGAATTTGTAGAGTGAACAGATCCAGGGGATGGCGCAGCTCATACGAACTCTATAAATAACTGGTTAGAATTTTGGAAGAACTTTGCTGCAGAGTCTGTCTTACCCAAGTTGATGAAATTCTCATCCTCATCTGTATTTCCACATGGACCTTACAATGAATGTAGGCAGAATGTGTCCTCCTACGTCTTAAGAGGGCCAGTTCTGAGCATGTTTGTCTATTATTTATTTATTTGATTTATACCCTGACCTCCCTGCCAAAGCAGGCTCAGGGCAGCATACGAAGGATAAAACATAAAAACAGGAGTCAGGACTTCCAATAAATAAGAATGAAATTAGTCAAATGCAGTCCTAATGCTTTGGATGTAAGCCTTTTCTCTGTCTGTTTTCTGTGCATAGGGAATTTCTGTTGGGGACAGGGATCAGACAGTCAATCCATGTGAGCCTCCTGTAGTCTGCAGCAATACAGCTCAGAAATAATTTGCTCACCTGATCTGTTTGTAAAAACTAGGCCTGTGATATATGCTTCCAACCCCATAATACATTGGTTGTGTAAATGTTTTCGCAGTGGAAATAATACATTGGTTATGTAAGGAAGCTGATCTTTACACACCTTTTCATTCATCTGAGCTGAATATGTTCTGATATCAGTGTTTAATTAGAGATAGTAGGTAGCAAGCAGTACCCTACCCGAGGCAATAGCGCAGTAATGCTGTGCTGGTGGAAAGTGCTGTCAAGACACAGCCGACTTGTGGTGACTGTTTAGGAATTTCAGAACAAGAAACAGAGTTGGTTTGTCATTGCCTGCATCTATGTGGCAACCCTGGACTTCCATGGTGGTCTCCCTGTTACCCAAATTGGCAGTCTCCTAATTAGTTGGGTGAATTTAGCTTTAATTGGAGACACAGTGAGAAGAGGGTAACTGGAGATCTCCACCTATGTATACCAGGATAGTCCCTTAGAGAACTCTCAAAATACACCAGTCTGAAGTTCAACCGGAAAAGGTGTTTCATTATAAAAGAATAAAACAGCAAAACGTACACACGAAACACGCAGAGAAAACACACAAACTGGCTAAGAGGGAAATAAGGGAGGAGTGGGGAGAGAGATTTTGGAGAGGGGATATTTACCAGTCCAGAAGAATGAGGTCCACAGCAGTCACCAAAATGGCTTATGCCTCACGAAGGGAGGGGAGGACCCTCACGCAAGTGGGGCCAAGAACACACACTCTATGGAGCAATGTGCTGGCGGTTATAGGAAAAATTCTCCTTGGGGCTGACATGTTTGCCTCTAAAACTAAACCTTGATTGGCTTTTCAGAGGTGGACAAAGACCTTGGGAAACTCGTGACAGGTTTACCTGACTTCGACTATGGGCATTAATGTTGCTTCATGACCCCTGAAGAGCGGGGAGAAACTACCATGTTGTATGAATAGTGCTAATTAGGGTGAATGGGTAAGGAGGACATATCATTGGGTGTGGATGGGGCTAAGTCAAGGTGAGGTAATGTTTTCTTGGGAAACCCGTTGTTTAAATTATGCATCTTTTTTAGGGTGGGGAGGAGGGTTGTTAGCTGGTCAGCCTTTCTGTCTCACCTACCAAGATATGTGTCTGGACTTGTCTCTGGCTGACATTCATGTTTTGTTTCAGGTTGTCTCCATTTTGTTTTTATTTCTAGGCCAGGCAGTGCAGTGCACATATGATTTGGGGGCGATATTAAAGAGGAGCATTTGGTTCTCTCTCTCTAAGTGCCAGGCTGCCCATCTGTGGAAGGGATCTAACTGCTTAACATCCCATCCAAGTACTAATCAGGGCTGACCTTGCTTAGCTTTCAAGAACTGATGAGATTGGGCTAGCCTGGACCATCCAAGTCAAGGCTGTAGCTGATGTAACATGATGCTAAAAAGCTTGAGCTATGAATCAAGGAGTCGTCAGTTATAATCATAGAGTTGGAAGGGACCTCCAGAGTCATCAACCCCCTGCACAATGCAGGAAATTCACAAATACCTCCCCCCAACCCCCAGTGACCTCTGTTCCATGCCCAGAAGATGACAAAAAACCTCCAGAATCTCCAGCCAAACTGGCCTGGAGAAAAATTCTTCCTGATTCCAATGTGCGATCAGCACTTCCCTGGGCGTGTAAGAAAGGGCCACAAGAACTAAGCACTGATTCAACCCTTCCTGCCCTCCCTCTTATGATCTGCCCAAGTTCACAGAATCAGCATAGCTGTCAGATGGCCATCTAGCCTCCAAAGAAGGAGAGCTCACCACCTCCTGGGTAGGCTGTATCTACCCATTCCTGTTCAGTATCAAACCTTTGCATTCCTACACTGTGTAGACTTGCTAGGGTTGCCAGTTCCGGATTGGGAAAAATCTGGACGTTTTGGGGGTGGATTCTGAGGAAAATAGGGTTTGGGGTGGGGGGATTTCAATGCCACAGAATCCACCTTCCCATGATATTTCAGTTCTGCATTCTCACACATTTTTATTAACAGACCAACAAAAGTTATCCCTGTGTGAGACTGCATAATTTTTAAAGTCCCAACTTACCATTATTACTCAAGCACTTTTTCCCTACTACACTTCCATCTTGACCTCACGCCTTAATTGTGTGAACAATTGTGCCCACATATGAACTCTACATTTGCTGTAATTCTGGTAAATGCTGGATAGAAAACCTACAGGGATATCCAAGACCTGCTGTAGCTCAACCAACAAAAAGAATGTTCATAGCAGCAAACAACAGTAATGCACTTATAGTTTTAATGGACTTAGAACAGTATAATTTCATTTAGGATTGCATTGTACATTCTGTTGAACAAGCCAGATAGCCTGTTTGCCCTGAACTGAGCTATCACTTGGCAAAATAAAAAGACAAACCAGCAAAATTTCTAGCTCCAACATTTATTTAATTGTCTAGACTGTTTTGGTTGTGAGGTGTGTGTTAAGTGACATCAGGTTCCAACTTACGATGACCCTATTGACCTCTAAAACATCCTATCCTTAACAGCTTTGATTAGGTCTTGCCAACGGAGGGCCATGGCTTCCTTAATTGAGTCAATCCATCTCATGTTGGGTCTTCCCCTTCTCCTGCTCCCTTCGACTATTCCTAGCATTATTGTCTTTTCCAGTGACTTTTGTCGTCTAATGTTGTGACCAAAGTATGATAGCCTCAGTTTAGTCATTTTAGGTTCTTGGGACAGTTCAGGCTTTTTTTGATCTAGAACCCAGTTATTTGTCGTTTTGACGGTCTACGGAATCCGTAAATCCCTCCAATGGTTGGTTGTGGTATACACTACAAAATAGTTCATGTATTTATAATCAAGGGTTATTCAGATTGTTGAGAAACTAGTTCCTAATTCTGAAAATGAGTTCTCTCTCAAAATAGCACCTGTTTGCTGCCCCTGTATCCACTGACACATTTTGTTTGCCATCAAAGTGCAGCTGACTTACAACAACCCCATCTCCTATCCAAGCACTAACCAGGCCCAACCCTGCTTAGCTTCTGAAATCTAGTGATATCGGGCTATCCTGGGCTATCCAGGTCAGGGCACTGACACATTAGGTCCCTTTTCAGTTGCTGAGATGAGGTTTGAAGGCTCATGTACACACCGTTGCTGTCCAGCAGGTGCTGCTGTTGAATCGTTATGCATTGCTTGGCAATGGGGGTGATTTGGTATTTTTCAAGTTGGAGAAGGAAAACTGCTTCATTACCCCTTGGCAGAGCCTGGCTGTTTGTGAGTAACACATACGAGAACACTCCATAGAAATTGTGAACCCCGCTCACTTTTATATCTTCCTTCTTACCCAGTTGGTTAACCTGATTTTTGTGGAGCAGAAAATTTGTGCACGTTCAACATGCAGCTTGTATCTTGAAACAGAATTGAACCAGCGGTGATTCCAAACAATTCTTCTAGAATTAGATAAAAGATGTTTGGATCATGTGCCTAATAAATCTCTTCCGAGTAAGTGAGGATCTTTCTGCAGAAATGCCTTTCCCCATGGTAAACCCACATGACTATTCAGTTTCCAAGGAAACCAGTTCTCTGAAAAGGACTGTATTAAGCTGAATCAGTTATACGGAAGTTTATTGTGTGGTTGCTGATTTGGGATCTAATGTTTGCAGTCTGGCAATTTTTTCTCTCCTTCTCTCAAATGGTACTGATACATAAAACTTTTAAAAAACTGAATATTTGGGGAAAATAAGATTGGAATTTTGAAGAAAGCTACAAGAAAGGTTCGTATAAATAGAAAATGTAATCAGATCAAAAAGTTGGTAATACACCAGGATTTTTTTCCTTTTGAGTGACAAATAGAATTATGCTGATAATATATTGACTTGTTTGGGGAAATTTCTTGGAGAGTTCATACATTAATCAGTGAATGTTGACAGTATTGTTTAGGCAGAAGCATATATTGCAATAAACTATCAGAAACTGTGTATTCTGAAAGAATAGATACATTAAAGTTTATTGTGATTTTAACTTCTTCATCTGTGCTTACTAATACAAGTTTATAAGGACTAACGAGAACCAAAATATGCCAGTACAGAGGTAATGGCACAGGGGAAGGTTTTAATTTAAACTTTATTGGTATTGATACAGTATGGTCAGGAGTTTTGTAAATAGACATATCCTGGTCTCAAAGAGATTACAATCTAAAATCAACACCAAGACAGACAACAGAGCTGGAAGGAGAAGAAGGACAGGGAACGGTACCAGGGCTGAATATAGGCAAACTCTGTTTAGGTATCATTATAGTTGGGAGTGAGCTATATCTTAATGTACATATAATCACCTATGTGTATCGTAATGTGTTACCTTGGGTTCAGAAACTTATATTCCTTTACAGTTTAGTGTCAAAACACCACTGCATTTTTCTTTAAATAAAGTAAGGAGAGCAGTTTGGCTAAAGGAATTGATGGTGGGCTCAGTGATCTTCCGTCACATTTGAAGGGATAATCGAGGTTTGTTCCATTCATTAGGATGCGCAAAATAGTGATTAAGGTCTGTGACCTCAAACTTTAAAAGAAGACTACTCCACAGGGTAGTATCTCTCTGAGATGAGCCTGCCTGCCTGCCAGCCAAACTGTTTACTTAGGAGATTTCTATGCTGTTTCTTCAGAGTTCTGCTTGAGGCAGCTTACAATGCCCGGGAACATCTCTCTGTATAAAAGAGAGTCCCCTCACTGTAAAATCAACATCCAAGCCAATCCCCTGGACATAGAAACATGAAATTCGGGGAGAGCACTCCTACCATGAAGTAGATGCTCACTTAAAAGGGATTTTTAGAAATTTGACTCCTAAGAGGGACAAAAGGGGTAAAATGTGCTCCTCCCATTGCTTCCTATGTGGTTGCCAGGCTGCTGCCTCCTTGCAACCCCCCTACTCTCTGATTGGTCAGCTGCAGAGCTCAGTGTTCTGAGGTAGAAAAATAACCAGTTACAGGAGACTACAGAGAGCTAACGACAGCTGAGCAAATCAGGAATGGCCAACCACCTGTGAGGTGCAGCAGTGCTGCTGGCCCAGCCTCCCAGATGGCTTCAAACACACACTCCCCCACCTTCTAGGAGGAAGAAGAGGAGGAGGAGATTGGATTTATACTCCACCCTTCAATACCCAAAGGAACATAAGAACATAAGAGAAGCAAATGTTGGATCAGGCCAATGGCCCATCCAGTCCAACACTCTGTGTCACCCAGTGGCTAAAAATACCAGGTGCCATCAAGGAGGTCCACCAGTGGGGCCAGGACACTAGAAGCCTTCCCACTGTTGACCCCCCCAAGCACCAAGAATACAGAGCATCACTTGCGCCAGAGTCCCTATCTATACCTTGTGGCTAATAACCATTGATGGACCTCTGCTCCTTTTACTCTCCTTGATTTTGTATTTAGATTACTGTATCTTTATATATATGCCAATAAAAGGCTTTGGATTGGATTGGACCTCTGCTCCATATGCTTATCTAATTCCCTCTTGAAACCGTCCATGCTTGTAGCCACCACCACCTCCTGTGGCAGTGAATTCCATGTGTTAATCACTCTTTGGGTGAAGAAATACTTCCTCTTATCTGTTCTAACCCAGTCACTCAGTAACTTTATTGAGTGCCCGTGAGTTCTTGTATTGTGAGAAAGGGAGAAAAGTACCTCTTTCTCTACCTGCTGTATCCCGTGCATAATCTTATAAACCTCGATCATGTCACCCCTCAGCTGTCATTTCTCCAAACTAAGAGCCCCAAGTGCTTTAACCTTTCTTCATAGGAAAAGTGTTCCAACCCTTTTATCATTCTAGTTGCCCTTTTCTGCACTTTTTCCAAAGCTATAATATCCTTTTTGAGATGTGGTGACCAGAACTGTACACAGTATTCCAAATGAGGTTGCACCATTGATTTATATATTGCTGGGCCATTATGATATTGGCCGATCTGTTTTCAATACCCTTTCTAATAATCCCCAGCATAGCATTGGCCATTTTTATTGCAGTCACACACTGTCTCGACATTTTCAGTGAGTTATCTATTACGACTCCAAGATCTCTCTCTTGTTCAGTCTCTGCCACTTCGGACCCCATCAACATGTATTTATAGTTAGGATTTTTGGCTCCCATGTGCATCACCTTACCTTGGCCACATTGAACTCCATTTGCCATGTTGACGCCCACTTGCCCATACTCAACAGATCCCTTTGGAGTGCCTCACAATCCTCCCTGGTTTTCACCACCCTGAACAACTTCGTATCATCTGCAAATTTAGCTACTTCACTGCTTACTCCCAACTCCAAATCATTAATGAACAAGTTAAAAAGCATTGCACCAAGTACTGATCCCTGCGGTACCCGACTGCTTACCACCCTCCACTGAGAAAATTACCTATTTATACTCACTCTGTTTCCTATTAATTAGCCAGTTTTGATCCACAAAAGGACTTGTCCTTTTATCCCATGATTTTTGAGCTTACTTAGGAGCCTTTGATGAGGAACTTTATCAAAAGCTTTCTGGAAGTCAAGGTAAACAATATCTATTGGGTCCCCCTTGTCCACATGTTTGTTCACTCCCTCAAAGAACACTAACAGGTTAATGAGACAAGATCTTCCATTACAGAGCCCATGCTGAGTCAGCCTCAATAGTTTTTGTTCATCATTGTGCTTACTAATTCTTTCCTTAATAACAGTTTCCACCAGTTTACCTGGTATCAACATCAGACTGACTGGCCTGTAATTTCCCAGATCTCCTCTGGAACCCTTTTTAAAGATGGGAGTAACATTAGCTACCTTCCAGTCCTCAGGAATGGAGGCAGATTTTAATGAAAGATTATATATTTTTTCAGGAGATCCACAAGTTCACATTTGAGTTCCTTCAGAACTCTGATGTATGCCATCCGGGCCTGGTGATTTATCAGTTTTTAAGTTGTCTATCAGTAGTAGGACCTCCTCTCTCATCACCTCAATCTGACTCAGGTCTTTCAAACCCACTTCCAAAATCGGTGGTTCTGGATTGGGCAAGCAGTTCACATCTTCCACAGTGAAGAAAGAGGCAAAAAATGCATTCAGCTTCTCAGCCGTTTCCCTATCATCCTTCATTACTCCTTTTACCCCTTCGTCATCCAAGGGCCCCACTGCCTCCCTGGCTGGTTTCCTGCTTCTGATGGGACATATCTAACAAGTTCCCGAGAGTCGTCTCTGTGTGCCTAACTGACTGTCTCTGCTTTTCCAGGTCAGCCACTTTGACCTCAAGGGAGCAAACTTGTTCCCTGAGAACCAGGAGCTCATTATACCGAGCACACACCCAAGATTTCTGTCCAGTGGGCAGATAGTCATATATGTGACACTCCATGCAAAACACTGGATAGCCCCCAACCCCCTGCTGGCATTTTGGCCTCATAATTGCTTTTAAAATCCCTATGTATTTATGTGGTTCTCCTTGTAGAAGTCTGCGTAGCTTACTGGGAACTCAAGAAGACTAGGGCTCTTCCTGAGCTTCTTACAGAGTCCCTAGTCTGAGTCCATAGGCAAAGAGCCCTTTAGCTTGCCCTTAAGCTCATGCCTCTGGGAAGCTGCTTCCTTAAATAGACCCCTCCCCCAGGAGAGGGCAGGGCAGCAGCTATTCAAATTCACCCAGGCATTCAATTTACATTCAAACAAGGACCCTTTCTCACTCTCTCTCAAGCAGCCAGGACTCTGCAACAACTCTGATCTCTTCCACACACTCCCAAATACAGTCCTCCCACACAATACCCTCAGCTAAATTCCCTCCGCTGAAAGCAAATAAAAAACACTCACCTCTCTAGCAGCTCTGACTCCTGCTCTTTCTCAGAGCTCAGCTGGATCAGCTGTTTCTCAGAGCTCAGGAGTACAAACTCCTTTCCCTTCCCCTCCCCACAACAGACACCCTGTGACGTAGGTGGGGCTGAGAGAGCTCTGACAGAAACTGCTCTTTTTCCAGAACACCTTTGACAGAATTATGACTTGCCCAAGGTCATCCAGCAGGTGCAAGTGGAGGAGTGGGGAATCAAACCCGGTTCTCCCAGATTAGAGTCCGTACACTTAACCACTACACCAAACTGGCTCCTACATCTGACATAGGGAGCCCACCTCAGCAGTAATGCTTTAGTGACCCTGCTGATCCAGCCTTCACAATGGCTTGCAATACCCCACCCCACCTCCCCCTCCTACACTGGACAGGCAGCTACATGTCAGGTGTAGGAGAGGGGGTGGGATGCTTACAGCCATCGGGGAGGTTTTCTCAGCAGGCTTGCCTTAGTGCTGTTGCTGGCCCAGCCTCCCTGATGCCTTTAAACACACTCCCCCCAACACTGGACAGTGTGGAAGAAGATAGTCCTTCAGATACCCTGGCCCCAAGCCATTCAGATCCTGAAAGGTAAAAGGCAGCACCTCAAATTGTGCCTATAGACTGGGTAGCCTATGCATATCTTTCAGCACAGGGGTGATAATAGTCTCTGTAATAAATCCCTGGCTGCTGAATTTTGAACCAATTGAAGTCTTTGAATGTTTTCAAAGATAGTCCCATGAGTTGTATTATCCTGGATTTGTCCCCAACCACAGGTGAGAGTGGCAGGATCAGGGGTATCCACTTATATGCGTCCTGCTGGATTAAGGGCCTAGCAAACCCCTGTGTGGTGGTCGTGGGGAAAGTGCTGTCAAGTTGCAGCTGACTCAAAACAAGAGGTAAACATAATTGGTTTGCCACTGCCTGCCTCTGTGTACTAACCCTAGACTTTCCATGGTGGGTTGGCCCTGCTTAGCTTCCAAGAGCTGATGAAATTGGGCAAGTCTGGTCATCTAGGTCAGGTCAAGTCCCTGTGTGCCCAGGGCCAAATAGTAATGGTAAAATATGAGTGTGAGAATCATCTTAGGCCTGTCCTCTTTACTTCCTTGTATGTGACCCACTCCCTCCTCCCACCAGCCAACAGCAGTTGTGCTTCTCAGCTGAGGCCAGTGGGGCAGACCCAGCAGAACCACAGGCTCATCCCCATGTTTACATTCCAGACGTGATACGTGGGGGAACCGCCACATGCAGAATGACAAGGGAACTGTCACAAAGGTTGGAAGCCAGTCTTTTAGGAGCCGGTGAAGCAGCTGTATTCTCTCCAAGAATAAGGGAGGATCTTGGCTGAACTAGCTGTAAGTTATTCAAAGGGTTTATTCCAAGAGTGAAAATTCATGTTTCAAGTTCCCTTGTTTTCTCCAGTCTTGTTACTAAGAGGATAAATGACATGGGCCTGTCTGTCTTGCATACTGCTTCTCTGGTGAGGAAATGGGTGATGTGATGACATCAGTTCACATATTCCCTCACTTATTGTTAGTGGCATAGAAAGGAAACTTCCTTTTGGTGGCAACTCTGTTACTAGTGTCTTGTCTACTTTTGTCCTGAAGCACTTAATGAAATGCTCTGGGAATATCCTTATAGCTGTTGTTTTTTCTTTGCTCTTGTTTGTTTCAAAATGTTTAAAGTTTTGAAGGTTCTTTATTGATATATTTTATTGATATATTATTGATATATTCTTATAAACGTATGGAGCAGAGGTCCATCAAGTGGCTTTAGCTGCAAGGTATGGATGGAACACTATGTCTGGGGCAGTGATGCTCTGTATTCTTGGTGCTTGAGAAGCAACAGTGGGAGGGCTTCTGGAGTTCTGGCCCCAGTGGTTGGATGGGCCAACCACAGGGTTTGGCCATTGTGTGACACAAAGTGTTGGATTGGATGGGCTATTGACCTGATCCAACATGGCTTCTTTTATGTTCTTAAAAGGTTTCCTATGAATTTAGTTGTTTTGGGGGGTATTTAAGGTCCTTTGCCTTCTACTTTTTTCTGGTTGCCTTAGATAGTACAGTTATATAAGCTTCCCTAGAACATATAGCTGAATAACACTTTCCTGCTCATTTTGGTATGAACAATTTTCATCTCGGCATTCATCATCTGAACAAGGCAGTAGAACTCTTTCTACAGTACATTCATTTGTCAATCATTTCAGAATTCTGTGAAGCTGTGAGTTGGACACACCAAAAATTCTTTCTTAACTAAGGATTTTTGCAGCTGGTCTCTCCCATTGAAGAACTCCAGCTTCTCTCCAAGTATTCATAGGAAATCCCTGTCCCCTAGGAGCACCATTTCAGGGGGCTTTTTGAGATGCAGCAGGAGGGAGAAGCTGTGCTCAGTGAATGGAAGTCCAGCCATGGAAATTTTAGGTGGGATCCAAATCTACATTCATTGGACAACCTAATAACAGCGTTTTTGTATGTGAAAACTCTGTGTTAAGATGTTCAACAAATATGGCTTGCTCTTCTTATTTATAACATCCCTGTTAGGGTAGGTCACTGAATGCATGTAAAAATATAAGAAACAAGAGAGTGATTATTAACCTCATGCTGTATAGTTTTTATGGGGGAGAAGGGGATGCATAATAGCATGCACTGACCCATATAACTAGAACCTACATATTATAGGATTCTCTGCATAATCAGAAAGGTTTGTTTTCTAGTGCCTCAAGCATCCTACCTGTATATAGTAATATGTGCATCTTCTCCCCTACCCCAAAGAGTTTAAATTATATCTGCTTAGAGAACAGCATTCCTAGAGACATAGAATGAGTCCATGGTGGTAGGTGGTAATTACTTTGGGAGACCTGGGTTCAACCCATATGTGTTGGCCACCACTGGCACTGGCTTGTGTTAAAATATCTATAAATACATTCCACAGTATGTGCAGTGGCATGAACAGATTACATTGTAACAAAACTGCATGACCATGAAGAAAATGAGAAGCAAGCTGTTTTTTTTTTAATTATAATTTGGAAAAAATGGATTTAATCGTAAGCTTGACATCAAGGTGATGGGTATTATAAAGATGATGAAGGTTTTAATGTAGATTTGTAAACATTTTGGTAAAGTAGAAAAATATAGGTCTTGTAGTTCATTTTGTGTGTGTGATGTAACTAGTCAGTTTGTATCTCAAGGGTAAGTTCTCCCTTTCTTTGATATGTATTCAAACAGACATAGTACCAGATATGTCCTCTTGATCTATTCTGAAATTCCTTTAGAATTAATGTCACATGTAATAGTTGGACGCGACATTTTATTAAACAGCTATTTGCTGCATTTGTTTAAATTAGCCTGACCTCCTCTTAAGTTCATATCTCTATGCTGTTGGCTGTGTGTTATTTACAGTGCCTTCCTAAGCACTAAAAGTCACTGGGTGATGACACTCTTTGGCTGCGGTCACACACGCTAAATAATCCACTTCAAACTGGATTTTTACTGTGTAAACTGGCAAAATCCAGTTGGAAAGTACATTGAAAGTGGATTGAAAGTGGATTATTTAGTGTGTGTGACTGCAGCCTTTGTGCCATTACCGGGGAATTTTCCCGCAGGCAGCCCTCATGACAGCTTTATTTCTATCAAAGTTACCTTAAATATGCATTATTCCAGCTAGTTTCCTGATAAAAAAAACCCTCATAACAAATGATCACACAGGATTAATTCAAAGGTTAAAAAACTTGTCTGCTGTTAAATGTCTAGCATTTGGTCTCCCTTCATATTTATTATAAATAAAATTTCACTATCTAATACATTTTAAATAGTGTGTGCTAAAAGTTATTGTTGCTGGAACGTTTCCTTCAGACACTTCATGCATTTCAAGTTTCGTTGGGATCTAGAAACAGATGATAATTTTTACTGAGATACTGTTATCCCTTCTGTGTGTTCTCGACCTCTGTTTTGCAAACGAAATACTTTCTACAAATGTAAGCATCTCTAACAGTTGTAGGAGCACAGTTGCTGTAAATATCAGTTAGGAAGCCTTCAAACTGTGTCCCAGGAATCCCCCAAAGTCCTTTATTTATTTACTAGGGAGCAAAGCCCGTTGTGGTGGAAGACAACGGGCCCTAGAAAGGAAGGGAGGGAGGGTGGAAGGGAGAGAGGGTTGGAGAAAGGAAGGAAGGAAGAGGGGAAAGAGTGAAAGAAAGGAGAGAGGAAGAAAGGAAGGGGGGAAAGGAAGGGAAGAGAGGTGGAAAAGGGCTTCTCTGGGCCTACTGCCCCCATAGAAGGCCCAGGGGATGGTGTGAGGGGTCGGAAAAGGGCTTCTCTGGGCCTACTGCCCCCATAGAAGAAGAAGAAGAAGAAGAAGAAGAAGAGGAAGAGATTGGATTTATGCCCCGCCCTTCACTGCCCAAAGGCGTCTCAGAGCAGCTTACAAATGCCTTTTCCTTCCCCTCCCCACAACAGACACCCTGTGAGGTAGGTGGGGCTGAGAGAACTCTAACACAAACTGTCCTTGAGAGAACAGCTGTGCCAGAGCTGGCCCAGGGGATGGTGTGGGGGGGGGGCGGAAAAGGGCTTCTCTGGGCCTACTGCCCCCATAGAAGGCCCAGGGGATGGTGTGGGGGGGCCGAGAAGGGCTTCTATCACCTGTCTCAGCCTTGAGGGCCTGTCCCCGTGCTCACACTCCAGACGGTCCTCTCCTGTCGGAGGACTGGAACAGACTGAGCCGAACACACTGACTGGGGCTGACGTGGGCGGGACTTCGCCAAGCAGCCAGTCAACCCTGGCCAGTGTCCTCTGACTGCCAGTTCTTGAGCCAAATCAATTATGGCAAGCATAGAATGTGGTGGAACCAAAATTCAAATATTAATAAGGACAGGATACCCTACAGCTTAAATCATTCTCCTGTCCTGTTTTTTTATCAACATTCCTGTGAGGTAGGATAGGCTGAGGTCACCCAGCAAGCTTCCATAGAAGAGTGAGGATTTGAACCTGGGCCTTTCAGATCCTGATCTGACACTCCAGCCACGACACTACACTGTCTGTCAAGAAGGTTACTTGGGCTTCCTTAACAGATAGTCACAAAGGACAAGCCGTGAATAAAAGCTTGCCCACATACTACTGCTCTTCCGCCATTTGCCGCTTCAGAAGAACTTTGGTTACTGTCCTCAGCTGGTTATATACTTGGATTTCTAAAACATTTGGGGGCTAAATCCAGAAAGGCTTTGGGCCAAATCAGACTTGTGACAAGTTGAATCCTAAACAGAGCTAGACTTGTCTGAGTCATTGAAGTCAGTGGGCTTACAAAGGTGTAACTTCGTTCAAGATTGCACTGTGAATCAGTTGAACTAATTACAGTTATTGTGTAGTGGTGTAAAATTTCAGAAAATTTTCAAGCCACAGGGAGAAAATTTGTGGGAAATATATGCAATACTTACTTTCCTTTTCCTATCAAACTGAAACAACTTTTACTGATTTAACAGCATTAACTGTATCATCTACATCTTAGCATTAACAAGTGTACTATCTGGTGTATTTATGATATTTGAAAGGTGTTTTTTGTTAAAAAAAAAATAAAGTCATACGAGTTTTATTTTTTCAGTGCTCCCCTAAATTTCCCAATTTATTTGTTGAGAAGATTTTAAAAGATCTTGGAAGGGGGAATGTTTTGGTTTTTTATTCTAATTTCTTCTGATGTGTCCTTTTTTTAATGAGATCATCTGAGTTCAGGCCACTACACTGTTAGTTAGGGTGCACCTAACCACAGTTTAAAGCCATGGTTTGAAGTTGGATTTTAACCACTATTAGTCTTAACACTGATTTTGCATGATGTAAATCCTGGGTTATTCCCTAGTGCTGCCCTCACTGCATTGCAGCGCAGAGTATCAGCGAAGTCTCTGTGAGGGAAAGAGCAAAGGTGATAAAGCCTGCATTTGTCAACCCAAAGTGGGTTTTTAAGTATTGTTCATGGTACAAATCCCTGCTGAACTGTGAAGATAACCATAGTTCGCTTATGACCTATTGGTCTGTGAGCATGAAGTACAGAATAAAGGATAACCACAGCCTATCTTACAGGGTTGTTGTGAAGTGATAATTAAGTCCTTGAAAGAAGATGGGATAAATGGATAGGCATGTATCCTACATCAGGTTTCCAGGTCCTACCTGACTGCCAACGGGGGGACTCCCGATCCTTCCTGGAGTTCTTCTGGCACACACACCGCAGTTATGTCACCCAGAAGTGACCTCATTGTGTTTCCAATGTTGGAGGCAACACTCTGGGCAAAACTTTGTGAGTTTTTGGGCCTCAAAACCATAAGAGTTTTGCCCAAAACCTAGAGCATCACCCCCAACTTCAGAAACATGATGACATCACTCCTGGGTGACATCATCGCACCAGTGCCAGTGACACCAGGAGGGGGCTTCTTGGGATAGTTTCCCCCATCAGCCAGCTGGGCCACAGCGGATTGAGGCCCCCAAAATCGGGGGATCCCCTGGCTCCACTGAGGGAATGGCAGTCCTAATCCTACACTCTGAAAACTTTGCAGGGTAGGACTTTGCCTCTATCCCCCCTCAGGCCACAACTCACATGTCCTACAAGGTAGCCATAAGCTGGCCATGGCATGATGGCAACAAAAAATAAATCTGGACCAGCATTATTCTCACATCTCATACCATGTTTATCCCTCACCATTCTAGTTCCAGAATAACATCTGCTCCTTCCAGAAGACTGTTTTGATTTAAAATAGGATATGGGATCACAAAGCAACTGGTCCCTGGGACTGTGAGGTTGAGTATCTGGATCCAGGTGCAAAGGTGGAAATTCATAATTAAGAAAAATTAAAATAAGAAAATAACTGATAAGGTAATGGTGAAGAAGTAGAGAATACATGTCTAATGTCTGTGCAGAAGCTTGTATCGTTCCAAGCTACACTTTGCATTAAAAACAAAATAGGTCGAGCATGATGAGCAACGGATGGCAGCAGCTTGTGTGACTTGTTTTTCTTTAGCATAATTAAAAAATGGTGGGCTTGGTGTATATTTAATTCCTGTTTTCCCCAGGGTACTCTGATCCAGGAATGAATGAGCTGATGTACACCAGATAGAAGGAAGAAATTGAAAGGTTATATGCTGTACTGCACGTAATGCTTTGCAATCTGAGATTAATTCCCTTGTCTAGGTGTTTGCACTTTCCTGCCAGTGTGACATAATAATATTGCTGATGATTCTGTGACATTGTTTATTTTTATGGGCTCTTAAGTACTGTAGGAGATCTGCAACATTAGACAGGCTCCCTGTAGCCAAGTCTGACCCTATGAAACTTTAAGAAGCTGTACATCATAATTGTAACTGCCTTTTGGGTTGTGATCCAAGCAGGGCTGCTTGTAAATGCTGCAAGAGTTTAAATCATCAGCTCATTGTTTGACATGTCTTTTGTGGAGTGAACAGCAAGCCCTGAATACCAAGTGGAGTTTGCTCTTTTCCCCCAGTTCCATTTTCACTGCGTTAGCTTGCTTTTTAATTTTGCCATTGTGGTCCCTCATTAAAAATCTCTGTGACTTCAGTAGTTGTAGATATACTTTTTAATTTTTTTTAATTTAACTATGTAAATAGTTGGCTACTGGTTTTAGGGTAGAATATGTGTTGCCACCAGGTTAGGAGGAAATGGCACTTGAAGAATTGGCTGATTTTGATACAAAATTCTTATTTTTGTATTGAATGAGGAGTTTACAGCTTGAAAAGTGGTGGAGTTCTGGGCTTTTTTTTGGCATCTTTGTTTTTGGCATCTTTGTTTGTTATTTCGGCATCTTTGTTTTGTGGCTGTATTAAGGAAAGAGAACGTGTGGCCTGTGGTATTTGTGACTTCCTGGTGAGAAAATGGCCTTCATGAAGTAGACTTTAGTATTCTCTTCTCAAGAACATGTTACCTGTAGGAAGTACTTGGGCCTGCTGTGGGAACCCAGTTTAACATATCCAAGTAAGCCCCAACAACTACAAAAATCCATTCAAATCTGTAATTACCTTCCTAATTCTATGGGTGATGCAGGGACCAGGTAGCATCTACATGGGCTGGTTCTTATCAGAGTTGACCAGTGGCAAGGACACAAGCTTGTCTCACTTTTTCTGCATCTGTGTACCTGTGCTCTGGAGTCATCCTGAAATGGATTGGCTGAATGTGTTCATGATGTCCTTTCTTTGCTTCCACTGACTGCTCTCTTCTTCAGCAGACCCACCATTATATTATCCATGTTAGGCTTGCATTAGCATCCTTTTTTTAATTAGATTTCTATTCCGCCTTTTCCCAAAGGCTCAGGATGGATTACAACAATAAAAGAACAATTGGATATAAAAATATGTAAAATATAAGATAATAGCAATCAGACACTGGTCATTTATAAATAATCAATAAAATATAAAGAAGTGGATGGGTGGATGAGTTCTAGGAGGGCCAACAGAACAAGATCAGAAGAAGGCCTCCCTGAACAAGACTGACTTGAAAGACCTGTGGAAGCTCGGAAGGTCCTGTAGGGCTCGAACCTCATCCGGCAAGGCATTCCACCAGGATGGGGCCAAGGTGGAAAAGGCCCTTGTCCTGGTGGTAGCCAGGCAGACCTCTCGGGCCTGGCACCACCAACAAATTGTGCGATGATGAGTCTAGCATATGAGGGGGATTATAGTGAGAGAGCTGGTCCCTCAGATATGATGGTTCTAACTATGTTTACACTTCCATGCAAGGATCCTAAAGATACTGAGATGTTGTGGTAACTAAGTTTTCTTGTGTTGTTTTCAGGCGCGTTTCGGTGAGAATTAAGTTTGATCAGTTAATGATGTACTTATTTATTTATCTGATTTCTATCCCGCCCGCCCCCACAAGCGGGCCTAGGGCAGGTCACAACAGAAATATGAACAATAAAACCACATAATAAAGAAGAAGAAGAGAAGAAACTGGATTTATACCCCACCCTTCACTCGAAACTCCTTTCCCTTCCCCTCCCCACAACAGACACCCTGTGAGGTAGGTGGGGCTGAGAGAGCTCTGACAGAAACTGCTTTTTTCAAGAACAACTCTGACAGAACTATGGCTTGCAAGTGGAGGAGTGGGGAATCAAACCCAGTTCTCTGAGATTAGAGTCTGTGCACTTAACCACTACACCAAACTGGCTAAAACCGTAAACACTTAAGGATCCAATTTTAAAACAGATAGTAAATCAGTAATTTGTTTGAGGAGGGAGGTCACTTATCCCTGCCACTGCTGGGATTCTGTGCTAGCGGCTTTTCATGTTTTATCTGTTGAGGATCCCGTGCTCTTCAGTCATGGAACCCCTTAATCCTCAGGCATGCTGAGTTCGTGCCGCTTCTGTCTGAACACAAAGTGTTCCCTAGACCAGTAAAGTTCTGGGGGAGATACTGTTGCAGGGGGAGCTTACTGGTGGTGGGCAAGCTCCCAGAAAAGCTTGTCTAGTGTTACAAATCTCCCTGAGGACACATGCCCCTGTAAGACTTCTGTCTGAGGCATGGCTGTAGGTAGGTTGTTGGAAGATGTGCCAGAGAGTCAAAATAACGCTGTTTGGAGAATAAGTTGTGTGGGTGATACTTACATTTCAGTCAGCCTCCTTTCTTTTCCTTGCTCAAAACATGTTATCTACTTCCTCCTCTGTTACCAGCAGACAATCTGATGCGAAATCAAGTTCTGCTGGAACTGTGAAATAACAACAGAGTAGAACTGAGGGCGCCTGCTTATGAAAAATGCGATGTCTTTGCCACACACACATGCTGTGTAAGGTGGTTGGCAATGTACATATTTTGAATGCATCTCTGTAGGGTAAAGTATCACATAGAAAGCATCCCCAGCCTGTACGCTGATGTAAGTAACCTTTTTGAAGGGGCACATTGAGTCATTATTTCTCCAGGGTGGAGAGTAATGGAAATCTCTTCTTTTAGGGTGTGTAGACTTGTGAGAGCAAGCATGATCAAGCTGTGTCTCTGGAGCTGCATGCAGCACCTAATTAGTTCCAGAATATATGCAGATGAAGACTGTGCAAGTCAAGAGGAAATTTGTTGCCCCGTTTGCTGTCCTAGCTGCTACCAAATGAGATTAACTGTGGGTGACAGCACTGTAATTATGTTGGCCTCTGGGGTGTTCAGAGCTCGTCTGTCTGGATATCACAGATACAGGGCTTGATCCCGCGGTGGATCTTGATTTGGCAGTGTGAGGAATGTCAGGTGTGGATACAACCTGTGTGCTACCTACCATCCAGCTCTGGCTAAAGGAGGGAACTACAAGATCATACACAGCCTCTGTATACCAGTTTGCCAGAGCAAGTCATGTGGTTTTCTTTGGCACTTATGAGTGGTGCCAGTCTAAGCAACTTAGAGGCATTGTTCCTTGTTGGCTGTGAATTGCTGTTCCCTTTATTTAGCATGAGTCTGGCCTGAAAAAACAAGAGAAGGAAGAAGCAAAAGCCACCCGAAGTTTGAGATTGGTGCACAGGAGGGAGGATAGTTTTGATGGAGATTTTTTTTAAGGAGTTAGGCCTGTCAGCATCTGCAGAAGAAGGTGTACCAATAGGAAGGAATGTTAGAAACAGTGAAATATAAATATCAAATTGTGATTCCTGGCTAAATTATTACTGTTTTCCTGTGTTATGTTTGGAGCTCAATGAATATAGGTAAAGGTAAAGGTTCCCCTTGCTCGAAAGCCAGTTGAATCTGACTCTAGGGTCACGGTGCTCATCTCCATTTTAAAGCCGAAGAGCCAGCGCTGTCCAAAGACGTTTCCGTGGTCATGTGACTGGCATGACTGAACACCAAGGCGCACGGAACGCTGTTACCTTCCCACCGAAGTGGTACCTATTTATCTACTTGCAATTTCTTGCTTTCGAACTGCTAGGTTGGCAGGAGCTGGAACTAGAGACGGGAGCTCACTCCGTCATGCGGCACTCTTGGGTCTCGAACTGCTGAACTACTGACTTTCCACAGCCTGCAGTTCAGCATCTTAACCACTTGAGCCACCGCAGCTCCTCAATGAATATAGCCATCCCTAAAGTACAACATTAATACAAAAAATTAGGAATATATTTAGTAAGGCTGCCCAATCCCTTATGGGCATCAGCAGGGGATTGGGGGCAGAGTTGCCAAATCCAGGCTGGGACACTCCTGGAGATTTTGTGATGGAGCCTGGGGAGGACAGGGACCTCAGTAGGGTACAATGCCATAGAGTCCACCCTCCAGAGCATCCTTTTTCTCCAGGGGAGCTGATCTCTGTAGTCTGGAGATGAGCTGGAATTCCGGAGGATTCCCCAGGTCCCACCTGGAATCTGACATCCCTGGCATTTAGTGGACGTGTATTCTTTGTCTTCTTTTTTTCTAGACCAAGGAGGCTGGAAGCATATTAGAAGGCTTAGAAAAAGACATTTGCTTTATGATCTGTTTTAGATATTAATTGCCCTCAGCATGATGACTGGGTGTCTCTAGTTAGTCCTGAACTGAAACAGCTCATCTGTGTTGTTTTTGTCTAGATCATAAGATAGATCTATTTCTCTTGTTTTTTCTCATTTTTACCTATACTGGGTCAAGTTTCCTTTAAGCAGCTCTGCTGTCTGAGGAACTGTAAATGTATCTTTGAGCTAGTGTGCTGTACTGGTTAGCTTGTCAGACTAGGATCTGAGAGACCCAGCCTTGAATTTCTGCTCTGCCACGGAAGCTCACTGGGTGACCTTGGGAGAAGTAAACACACTCAGCCTAACCTACCTCACAGGGTTTTTGTGAGGATAAAATGGTAGACAGGACAACATTGGAGGGGGAAGCGAAGATATAAATGAAGTAAGTAAATAAAATAAAACTTCCCATTCTTGTGGTGAAAAAATTGGGCGAGGAGGAGGTGGTGGTGGAGGAGGAGGAGGAAGAGGAGGAGGAGGAGGAAGAGATGGTGGTGGTGGTGGTGGTTCGATTTATACCCTGCCCTTCACTCAGAGTTTCAGGCTCTGGTCACACTGCAAATGACATGCGCTTTGTTCCCGGTTTATTTAAATCGGGAATATTTTTATTCACATTGGGCTGTCTACATGCAGCCAGCCCCTCTTTCCCAGCACCCGCTTGCCTGCTGCTGTGCCGTCCTTCCAGGCAATCCTGCCGGCCACGGGGAGGCTTAGGAGGCTGCAGCTCCTGCCGACACTTGGGGGGGGGGGTGCTGCCACTGCCGCTACTGCCATTGCCCCATGAAAATAGGCTCCGCCGTCTCTGCCATCCTCCTTGCCGGCCCCATCCAGGCTGCCGGAGCCCCCGCCTCTCATTCCCGCCTCCAGGGCTGTCTTTGTGGGGTTTTTTTTAAAAAAAGCTTCTTGTTTGAGCGCTTGACTAAACATGCGCTTAATAAATCCATTATTAAACATTAAATGGATTTATTAAGCGCATGTTTGCTCAAGCACTCAAACCGGAAGCTTTAAAAAAAAAAAGCACAAAGAGCGTTCAGACGGCCCTAATCGCAATCATTGCGAAAGATGGGCTGTCCAGATAGGCGAAATCGCGCAATCAAAGCGGAAGTGCCAGGAAAACACTAGATTTTCCAGGGGTCAGGAAAACCCGGAAGCATTGCGCGAGTAAGCCTGCTTCGGGGCGGGAGGCGGATTGGTGCGTGTGAACGTGAAACTGACATGCGCAAGGAAACAGCAGCGAATCCCGATCAAAACGGCAGTGTGACTGGACCCTCAGAGCAGCTTACAAACACCTTCCCCTCCCCACAACAGACACCCTGTGAGGTAGGTGGGACTGAGAGAGCTCTGACAGAAACTGCTCTTTTCAAGAACACCTCTAACAGAACTATGGCTTGCCCACGGTCATCCAGCAGTTGCAAGTGGAGGAGTGGGAAATCAAACCCAGTTCTCCCAGATTAAAGTCCGTGCAGTTAACCACTACACCAAACTGGCTCTCCAAACAGATCAGTCAGGAGCTCATGAAAATTCAACTGTACCCTAATTCTAGGCTGCAGACTATCCCCTCATTACAGCCCATGAAAAATATGGCCAGTACCCCGTCTAATTCACCCCACCATGTCCTTTGACCTTGTTAACCTAAAAGCTCATGTTCTATCTTAGCTGATTGGACTTGAGAGAGTTTTTCAGCTAGTGAACAAACAAAATGAGAATTAAAGTCTTAAGGAATGCAGCCAAATAGTTAAACCCTTTGCCCTACCAGATTCCATGTCTATTCATATTTTTTTTCCTATTTCTTAAAAAAAACCTCAAATTTGTTCAGGCATAAACATAAAACTAATATTTTACCTCATTCAGATTTACATACATGCTTCAGACTGATAGGGTTGTATAGCCCCAGGGTTTAAAATGAGATTAAAATAATGTTGAGGAAGATTGCTTGAGAAGGAATCTGCAGCGTTTCCCTTGGGTTTTGGAATGGAAGTGTTCTTTTTGTTAAAATGTGTACTGGCTTTTCTTGCTCTTGAGGAGGAGCAGGCAGCCTTGGTACGAAAGTGCTGCTGAAGCCGTACAACCCTGAGAAAGGGGCTTGCTTTTAATCTTCCGGAGAGGGGGAGAGAGAATTGGCTAATAAAGGTTCCACAGTAATTCTGACATGTAATAGCGATTCAGCAGAAAATACCCTCTTTGCCGGAGGAGGGGAGAACTTTTTAAAGCGATATTGATGTAATTATCATTCGTGGCTCTGAACAGCATCCCTCCTGCCTGTGCATTGCAGGGGGAGAATGCTGGCCACACTCAACACTCCCTTTTGTGTAGATATTGAGGGATCAGTGTGGAGTAATTGAAATGCAGTGCTACGAAGCAACGGTGTAGCTTCACTGCTGCTACTTTTAGCACTGATGATGGGCAGGGGTTGCTACCTATGGATCGTCTTTGTTAACAGCCAAGGATGAGACGGTGACTGAAAACTGAAGAAATGGCTTTAGAAGAACTGGTGTGGCGATTGTATGCGGTTTCCCAGCACACTGGTAGGAGGAGCTGCTGGTCTTAAATTATGTTGTTGAATATGACACCTTGTAGTTTTAACAGGATTTTTTTTTAACCTACCCCTGGTCATTGCATGTGTCTGCAGTGATGGAAAAGAAAATTATTTGGTTTTATTCTGTGACTCGTTTTAACTGATACCAGAACCTCATTCTGTCTTTAATAGTCTTAGTGGAAATAGAGGGGTCGATTAGAGGAATCAAATAGAAAACAGGTACTTGTTCATACATGTCTCCTGTCTCAGGAAGCGAGTCTAAATCAGTTATGTGCTTCTCCTTCAAGGTCACTTTGAAGGACTGAAATTATTTAATGGGGAGACTTTGCAACCAGTTTCAGTTTGCTTTCAGATTGATCTTTAAATTGCAAGAAATGTTTTGAGTGTGGTAGCAAAGCACTTGGTTTGCAGGAATTATCATCTGAATTGGGAAGACATTCATGCAGCTTTTATGTGTACTTGGTATTTAAACACTGTATAGTTATCGCACACTTGGTTTATATTGTATTGTCCAAGTACAGGAGAAGTTCCTATACCTATTATATGGAACAATGTATGTTGAAACTGAAGTACTACAATATACAGCATGAGCAGTTTCTAATGATAGGCACAACTGAAAATAGGGTGTGTTTTCCTCCTATGTGCTCATTTGTCACAGGTGTGAAATTTTTACTCTTCTTCTGTCGTAACAAGCTAGTGGGGTGTTCAACAAAATTTATTGTTCTTCTTGCAACCAGGTAGGTATGCTTATTAGGAAATAAATCCCATATATTTTAGTGAGCTCAGAGGGCTACATTAGAGGACGGAGGAGGAAGGAAAGTTCCTGTAAGTAAAAGAGACAACCTAGGAATTAAGTCCCTTGTGTTCAAGGTGCTTTACGTTTATTATCCAGACAATCCTTATAACAACCCTGTGAAGTAGCTAGCGCACTGTATTCATATTATAAATGGGTGTAGCTGGGGCTGAGCAGTTGCTTGTGTAAAAGGGCTGAGCAGTTGCTATGGTGGGCTGAAATCTTGAACCAGGATCCTGCTAGCTTGTGTTGCTAATAATTATGCTTCACCATCATCATAATCAAAAGATGGGTGTCAGAAGGGGCATTGTTCCTTCCTGTTGCTGTGGTTCCAGAACATGTTCCTCACTTGCATCCTTATAGCTAGATTTTGTTTTGCTATTAATCCTTCCCTGTACTACTTTTTGGAGCATAAGATAGGAGTCCCATCATCCAGAAAATAGATTAAATGCCATACAGACTTCTTCCCTTCCTTTCCACAGAATTAAAAATGGATGTTGTATTGCTCAGAGAAAGACCCTGTGTACCCAGTGAAGGCACCTGATGCCCCCCCCAAGCCTTCAGTAGATGGAGGTTTTAACATGCTAACTTTTGTTCATTGCTGCTATTTCTTTATTCCTCCCTGCCTTTCAAACTGTCCTTTCTCATTTTTCTGTTTGATTGTGGAGGGTATTTAACAAGAAAGATTGTAGACTGCAGATGTTAGTAAGGGTCAGAACAAATCCCTGACTAAATCTTCCAAATGACTTAAGCTCTATTACAGCTGTGCGTAACCCTGTTTTGAATCGGATCTGTGGGGAAGGGATGTGGGTGCACCATTTGATCCATTTATGATTTTCACAAAATGAAACTGGGCCCCTTGTGCTGTGTAGCCCTTTCAAGAAAAAATACAGGCACTCCCCCCCCCTTTAAAGGGCTAATAGAGCAGGGCCCCCAATTTTATTTAGCAAAGCTATGTACAGTTGGAAGGGTTATGCCCCTCCTTGTGTGGCTGCCTGCTGAACCAAAGCCTTATCTGGGGAGGGGCTGTGACTCAATGGAAGAGCATCTACTTTGCATGAAGAAGGTTCCAGGTTCAATCTCCATTTAAAAGGACAAGGCAACAGGTGATGTGAAAGACCACTGCTGAGACCCTAGAGAGCTGCTGCCAGTCTGAGTAGACAATACTGACCTTGATGGACCAAAGGCCTGATTCAATATAAGGTAGCTTCATGCGTTCATCCAGGCTTTCTTTTAAAGATGGAACAAAGATCCATGACATTTGTCAAGTCTAGTTTGACCCAAGAGATTGGTTTTAAAATGTGTTAGAGGTGGATAATCTGAACTATTGATCCCTGAGTTCTCACACACTGTCATTATTTAACGGTACTGGGTATGTGTGGAGTGGTATAACATAATAACAGCTGTGTGCTGTCAAATCACAGCTGACTCATGGTGACCCCAGGACCGTGGGTTTTAAAGTCAAGAGATGAGCACAGGTGGTTTACCATTGCCTTTCTCCACGTAGCCACCCCAGTCTTTCCTTGGCAGTTTAATGGTGGCTAACCCTTTTTTGTCTTCCAAGCTCTGAGAAGACCAGCTTGTCAGGGTTGTTCAGGCTGCTGGTTCTAACACAGAAGAGTTCAAAATAGAGCCACCTAAAACAAATGACTAATTCTTTTGAAGTGATGTTTTGCTAACGGGCTTTTATTTAGAAATGTTTAGTTTAAAATATACACTAATCAGAAATACTGAAGATTCACATGGTAATATTGGTCTGTAATTCAGAGCCAGAGAACATGTTTTGCATAAATATATACTTTGAACATTAAATATAATAAAATCAGTCTGGCTTGCATTGCCCAGTCATGCAGACTTGGTGCTGCTGGCACAGTTGAAATTTTTGTTTGTTCCAGATGTATCTTGTCTATTTTAAACTGCTTTCATATAATCTTTTGAGTCATATATATTTTGCTTTTATTTTTAAACTTATCTTGCCAGAGGGTTTTTTTTCACAGACCAGTTGGAAGAGGAGAATGTTAAGATAATTGGACTCTTTTACTACAGCAGTAGAATTAGGTTGGAGGACACATTCAAGGTCAAGAGTTCTGATTTTCCCCCTCTTAAGAAAGCATGCTACTTGAAGATTGCTGCTAGCCACTGTGTGAAAATGTAAAGTACAGCTGCCATACCACAGGGAAGATCAGACTAATTAAGACTATGTATTCTTCTAAGGTTCAGAAACATGGAATGATTTCATAAAACGGCGTAGTAGAAATTTTGTGAGAGTTTCAGAAAAGACTGGTGTGCTTTTTTATGTCTTCTAAATTGCAGTTTAAGTTTGTTCCAATCCAAATGTCTATACCTGGAATGAAGCCTTCTTGGTTTCAGTGAAACCCAGTGGAGTGTAATAGATAGAGGGCCTTATCTGTACTGTGAAGACAGAAAGGAGCAAGTTCCCACATTACCAGGAAAAAAGAAATAACCTAGGCCTTACGATGGGAACAGCCTTACGATGGGAAGCTTTGATCAAGCCAAGGCTGTGTCTGATTGACATTTATTTATTCATTTTGCTTCATCTTACTTTCTCCCAGTGGGGCCCAAAGTGGCTTATGCCATTCTCCTTTTGTCCATTTCATCATCATAACAACCCTGTAATGCATGTTAGGTTGACGCTTCACAAAGCAGGTTCCAATAGTATTCCAACAGGTTCCAGTAGTACTTCACGCATTTGCTAGCTGTGAAGTTAAAGAACTTCCCGCGTATCGCTGATTCTTCTTCAAAAGAAGAACCTGAAACAAGAACCAAAGTCTCTCATAATCCCTTTCTCTTAGCCGTTCTTGAGGTCAACCATTCTCAGAGGGATAGGAAATGTCCTCGTATGGAACCTGCTTTGTGAATAGTCGGGATTTGATCTTATCTGAGAAGGAAACTATGATATATTCAGTCTTGTAAAGAGTTATACTGGACTTTCATTACACAAGCAATTTGTTTATACTCGTCCTTTGTGAATGTCAGTGTTTCTGTGTTAAGGTAGATGGAGACTGTTGTCATTGTTTAGGAATTTTGGTATTATTTCACATTTTTCTATAAAAATTAATGAGTGTGTTTTGATATTCATTTATACAGTGTTCTGGGGGTGGATCCTTTACTGTGTATTTCCTATTTGTGTGTTTCTTTGAGAAACTGTGCAGCTGTCTGAATCTTGAAATGCCTTGAACAAAACAACAACAAAACATTATTACCAGGTCACTTTCTAGACTCCCTAGCCTAATACCCTCCACCACATGGTGAAGAAAAACTGACAACTTTTTCTGTCTAATGCTGTTTTTAGAAGTTTTAATGTTTTTTAAACTTTTAATGCCATGTATATTCTGATTTTATTTATAATAAATTGCTTTTTAAATTATAAATCTGTTCCTGATGTCCTTCATATTGAACTCTGCTTACCAAAGTACTCCCAGATAATATGGGCATTCTTCTGCTCCTTTTATAGGAAGATTGTAATGTGAGATGTTTAATATATTTTATTTTATCAAAGGTCTGTAGAGAGTTTCAGGTTTTGTTGCAAAAGATATTCTGTTCACAATGATACCATCATAAATTCAAATGTGTTACAGTTGGGATATGAACAAGTTCTTTCCCTTATGTCATGGAAGAGTTAACATGTTCGTTTGTGCATGCTAATTTCCTAGTTAGTTTGCTTAGGACCAATAGAACACTCTGCATGCCACTCCTGCCAAACTGTAGGTGACAATATTCAAAGTAAGTTGGTATTGGAATTGTCTATTGGCTAATCAATAGACTTGAGGATGGGGTGGTGGTGGAAGCTTAGGTAACTTTTACTGCCTACTCTTGCCTGGGGCACAGACATGAGGTTTAGCCATTACAGAGACAAGATGTAGATTAGAGAGCTGCACAGGATGTTTCTTGTTTTGAACTCCCAGTTCCCTTTTCCTTAAGTAATTAGTAAACTTTATTTTTAAAGCTAATACACATGTGTGTGCTGCATTTCTTTTACTCTGCAGTATTGCAGTACTCTGCAGTAATGCAATAGTTACTGGGTTCTAGAAATGTACTTGGGGTTGTCAGCTCCAGGTTGGGAGATTCCTGAAGATTTGGATGATGGGATTTGGGGATAGGAGATAGCTCAGTGGAGTATAATGCCATAGAGTCTCCAAGCAACCATTGTCTCATTTCTTCAGGTGATATGAAGGAGAAATCACATTCCACATTTTATAGGGAAAATAACAGAAGGGGAAAGGAGAGGAATTGGTGGCAGAGAGAGGCTTGCTGTGAAGCCAGTCGTAAATCTTTTAGGTGTGAAACACATTAGGTTGTTACCCATCATGGATGATGAGAGAGGTCAGAAGCTCCAGCCTTTCTCTCAGGAGATGCAGATAAATGGCTTTTATGGGATCATTCAGGAAATCAGCTGTGCAGTCATGAGCAAAGTTACACCCTGCTTAGACTTAGAAGGATGCAACTCTGCTTGGGATGGCGATGAAAGGCTTCTTATATGACTTAACCTATTTTGGCAGATTCCCATCTGGATCAGTTGAGGATTAATTTTGCAGGAAGGACAAGTGCTTGAATCGGATTGACTATTGATAAATGCATGTGAAGTTTTTGCCGTCAGAGACTGTATTTCTGTAACCACTGGAACTAGCAACTTGCTTTTTTTAGCACTACAGGAAATCAGGGAATAACAAGATTCTAACTAATACAATGCAAAAGAGCCTTAAGGATATGTGACCTAAATGTCTCTAGTTGCCCACTCTCGCTGTAGCCCAGCTCTGTGTACAGATAGAAGTGAAAACAGCTGGCTTCTTGCTACCGATTTCACCTAAATAAGGCAGGAACTAGCCCCAGATGTTCCAACCATGCCTGCATCTATAAATAGAGACTTCAGTTAATTATGTTTACATTACTGTGGTCAGGACAGGTCCTCTAAGTTCACTAAAATATGGCATGGACACAGGCAGAGAACAACAGGCCAGTCCCGACTCTGAACTAAGCCTTGATGAAACTACTATTACTGAAGAACATCTACTTCCTCAGATGCAGCAGCACTGGGTTGGAACAGCTTGGCTCTGGCCAGGGATCGGGGAAGGGGAAGTACCGGAGAAGCAGACTGAACTTTTCAAAGTCCCACTTTGGTTTTTTTAGAACAAAATTTGAGTCCAGTGGCGCCTTTAAGACCAACAAAGTTTTATTCAAGGTATAAGCTTTCATGTGCAGGCATACTTCTTCAGATACATTGAAATTATAGTTAGTAACATCATGGGCTAGCAAAGCCCCGTCCAGTATTGTCTGCCTTTTCTGGGATCAAAGGCAGTTTGAGGGTATTCACCTGTGTCCTTATGCTGGCCAGTACCAACATATTAAGGTTTTTCTGGATCAGGTTTCAAGAGCCATGAATAATGATGAGTTTTTATCTCTTTTGAATGGATGTATATGTGAAATTACCCACTGCTTAGCTTTTAATGCACAAAACAGGAGAGCCTAAAGAACAAATGTGCAGATTTAAAACTGTGAAAAAGGCTACCCAAAGTTTTGCACAACTATACCTCTTTCTGGGGCAGGGGGGAACATTTGGGATCAACATTTGTCCTTTAATTAAAAAATTAAAAGAAGAAAAGCTCTGACAGGTGGACAGTTCTAACTTTTGATATACTTCCATAGTTCCATCCTTCTTTCAGTATCCATGTTTCGGTTAACCAGGAGACAAAATAATGAACAGAGATAATTAGAACTGTAGCCCCTTTCTGATTCTTGCTTGAACTTGAGAAGGGATGTTGCTTGCAGCTCTAGACTGAACCTGTTGCTGTAAAATGATGGTTTACTAAATACAGGTAATCACTATAGTCTAGGACCTTGAATAGCCTAATGCAATTGAAAGTCACTTTGGCTTCCCTTTGGGATTGTAAATAAGATGGGTAACTTGAGTAAAAACCCATTCCTTTAATCTGTGTAGACACAATGTCTGGTTCCCACACAATCAGAACTCCCATCTATTTTTAGACTCCTTTCTCACCAACAGCTTTATGCTTCTGTTAGGGAGCTTTCCTCTGAGGAAATGATTTCTGTATCCTCCTCCTTTGTCAAGGCATTCATTGTTTAACTACCAAGTTTAAACAAATGTAAGCTTCATCAGTGTTACCTGCTTGAAATTTGCTAACTGGTATACATTTTTGCTTTTACTAGCAAAAGTGATCTTGTGCTTATACTACTTCAAAGCCATATGTTAGAGATGACTGCATCGCTAGTTGCCTACACAACTTAGATGGATATTGAGCTGGCATTTAAAGTTTATGTTGCTTTGAGTGTAGCACCAAAAAGTGTTGGGAGGAGATAATGAACAGGTTTTTTAAAGAGACAAATGTTTAGCTGTGGAAAGATATTGCAGAACACATGTACCGAATATTTTATTTTATTTATATATCACGTTTACATTTTGCTCAAATTGGTTTCCGTAAATAATGCATAAAACCTCACTCTATAAAATATCAATATGTATATATTACTGAAGTTTTCAAAGATGATGATATGACCTAGCAAGGCCAAAATATATTAACCAAAAGTTCTGCACAGTATCGTCTTATGCATCCTACTGTACACTGCAGAGATGTCACCTCGCTTAAAACCTTGTTACAGCTCCAAAATATTTCAGAGCAAAAACAAGCATCCATCATACATGCAGTTCATCTGTGTGCCAGATAACGGGTTGGATCCAGAGCAGCGTTCCCACGTGCTAGAATCTCCATAGTTGGAATATGACTTTAGCCTCTGCATCTACGCACACCAGCCAGATATGCCACCGAAATCCTCTCTTGGAGGCTTGGGATCATTTCAAGGAGAGGGGGCTGCAGAGGTTGCACTCTGCAGATGGAAGTCTCTCCAGCCTTGGAAATGTTGTGGTGGGTCTAATCCAGTGTATTAAAATGGTGGTGTAAAACAAACTTCCTAGAACTATTTCACCTACAGCCACAGACTGAGCAGACATCAGATGTAAAGTGTATAGTGCTTTGTGTCTTGATAAGTTCCATGGCATTCCTATACTTAGATATCTGAGAAAAATAAATGCTTCTCTGAAACTGTAGTACTTCATGTGCCATTTTGCGAGGACCCTTTTGGGGAACTGAAATGTGTTTCCCCAGAAGGATAAGTTCTTGGACTACATGCCAGATGCTTTGGAAGTAGTGTAGGGATATATCTGAAAAGAGTTTTCAGTACATTGTCAAGCTACTGAAATACCAACTGTTTGAGAATGGGAATTTCTGCCCTTCTCCATCTGATGCTTTGTTGTTTCCATATGATGCTGCTTTTTGTTCTACATAAAAGAAGTCTTCAGTGGCAGATATGAAGGGTGAGTTATCTGTAGCTGTACCAGTTCTTTAAATTGAAAATATGTGTTAGGAGATTTTTGTGTAGTCCCATTGATTTATCTCTGGAGAGATAAGTGTGCATTTTACAGCACAATTCTAGATTACTCAAAAGTAAGTCTTGGTGAATTCAGCAAGCTTTACTTCCAAGCTATTTATTTATTTCATCCTTCTGCCATGCACTCCTACTTTATTTAAAACCCCGTCTGACTCTTAACACTGAATAGCATCATTTATCTTATGCCATTTTTATAATCTAAAGCTATAAGTGAGGAAGTTGATGAAATGTGCTCATGGTTTCATTGCTGTTGGTAAATTCTGAGCGTCATGATCATTGTGCTTGCCTTAAGTTGAATAAATTGCATTTATTATTGATGCAAATTAATTTCATTGTTTTAGTATAGAACATGTTATATACTGAGAGAGGCTAGCTGGTAGAGAGATGAAACCCTTTTGTAGAAAGGCTAGTAACCACTCCCCTGAGATTGTATGATAAACAATTAAGGTTTTAAGTTCAGAGAAAAACTTGCTTTTGCTGAAAAGCTTCATACATCCTTTGCTCAGGACTTTGTATTGGAATGCAGAAGGCTGAGTTCTGTCATTCTCTGAGTGATGCAGCAGTTTCATTGTTGTAGCCTTTATATTAATTTTTAAATTGATTTCTTCTCCCAGAAGATTTTTCTTCCTTTCATAATGAGCAAAGGGAGACCATCCCTGATTTTGTTTTTCTATTGATTTTGGCTTAAGAGGGCCTGTGTCTGAAATGGCAGAAACCATACTTATGTCTGTTCACAAAACAGGCTATATTGTGCCTTCTCTTTGCAGTGTTAATTCAAACTTTTGTTATTGTTGCTTCCAAGTGGGGACCTGTGAAAAACTCCCTGTACACCCTCTTTCCCCCTAACACCTCTTCCATACTACCAGTTTGGTGTAGTGGTTAAGTGCGTGGAATCTAATCTGGGAGAACCGGGTTTGATTCCCCACTCCTCCACTTGCAGCTGCTGGATGACCCTGGGCAAGCCATAGTTCTGTCAGAGCTGTTCTTGAAAGAGCAGTTCATGAAAGAGCTCTCTCAGCCCCACCTACCTACAGGTTGTCTGTTGTGGGGAGGGGAAGGGAAAGGAGCTTGTAAGCCTCTCTGAGACTCTGAGTGAAGGCTGGGGTATAAATCCAATCTCCTCCTCCTCCTCCTCCTCCAGCCACCTGACTGCTAGCCCAGCCAAACACTTCTAGCACTCAACCTCTGCTTTCCCTGACTGGCTTCCTTCCCCCTGAAGGCTGTGGCTACTCTAGGCAGTCACTGCTTACCCCCCTACATTCCCTCCCCATAGTCCAGTTCCAGCAGTTCTCCTCCATCAGCCCCAGCTCAAGCTAGCTGCTGAGGCTCTGTGGCAGGGATGCAGGAGAAGGCGATGGTACTCATTTCCTCCTCTGTTACTTGGTCAGGGTGATGAAGAGAAAACCTGTGAGGTGACGGCTGAAATGAGTAGGTTTGTGACCTGCTTGCTCATTCTTCCCCCTCGCACTGCTGCTACTCCTTTTCCTGTCTATCTCAACAGAGGTGGCAGTAGCAACTCCGAAGCCTCTTGTTCCTCCTCCCTCACCTGCAGCATCACCACCTCGGCGACTGGGCAGCAATAGCTCCTCCTCCTCTCCTGATCTTTTTCTTCCCTGCCAACCATGTCTGCCTACTGAATTGTCCATTGGTATTGTTTTATCTGTTTGGGTGGGTTGTTTGAAAGACTTGGGATTTTTCTGAAAACCTGGAGAAATCCCCAAGTTTATAGGAAAATGTCCCTTCCCCCCCACACACATTGCCCCATTATAGGGATTTAAGTCTCCATTGGTGTGGCAGTGTTGGAATTAGATATATTCATTTACAGATTTATACCCCACTTTTCTCCCCATTTGAGATGATCGGTTCTTTTCTCATGGAATCAGGGCTTGACTATCCAGTGGGTCCAGTACAAACTCAGGACTTTGGGTGCTCTCTGTCTCCCACTTGCAGTCCCACGCATACAATTTCACAAGTTGTGAAACAACAGCATCTGTTTCTGAAATGACATGGTAAGGGGCTTGCAGACTAGGCTAGCCCAACCTCAAGCACCCCTCACCCCTGCTTGAGCCTACATGGGGACTGTAACATGCCATTTTCCTTCTTTGCTAGTCCTAATCTTAATGTGTAACTTGGCACGATGGGGGGTGGGGGTGGAAATCAGCCTGTGCAGATCGTTCAGTGTGAAAATCAATTTTCTGAAAGACTAGCTTAGACGTGGGATTTTATGCTTGAGCAAATGGATTCACTAAAGGTTAAATTAATTTCCCATTTTTCTTGAAGAAAAAACAATGTGTAGGGAAGCCGTGAAGCAAGTCAAGGTTAACAGTGTTAGCTCTACATCTGCCTTAGCTGCATTTAGGGTTCCCAAACGCCAGTTGGGGACTGAAGTTCCTTGGGAATTACAACTGGTCTCCAGACTTCAGTTCTCCTGGAGGAAATGGCAGCATCACAGGACAAACTGTGTGGTACCATAGATTATAGGTGAAATACCTCCCCAGATCCTCCTCTCCACAGGCATCACCCCCATGTGGGAGCTGGCAACTGTATTCAGAAGGCAGGCTTTATTGCGTCACATCCCTGCTGAGCTCCCTTCTCTCACCAGACTCTGCCTCCTCCATGCATCCTCTCCAAGTATCCAGGATGTGAAGGGTCTCTTGTTCTGGATGGGGTTACACTCCTAGTAGAAAAAGCAAATGCTGATGGAGGCCACAAACACCTTTCACCAGCTTCAGAAGTCAGAATGGATCGATGTGTTGATGGCTATTGCAGTATTATTATAATATTACAGTTCCTTTTAGGAAAATCAGGAAGTAAATAATTACAAATAGTGGAGTATTCAGTGACATGTGGACCTCATTTACAAGCAAGGCCTTTCTGCACTTTTAATTGTACACCACTGTGTGTTTGGGGTTGTGTGCCTTGGAAATAATAAATGCTATTACTTTAAGAATTTCTTATACCGAGGGGAATTATTCTGTCTGATTATTGAGCTAACATTTCTGTTTACAAAGCAAAGACTGATTAGAGGACTTTTAGGATCAATTGGGATGGGGGGGGGTTGTATTTTGTTTTTGTTTTTTTAACTTGGGATTGGTTTTTATTGTAAGCAAATAACTTTCAACTCATCAAAGTGGAAAAAATTTGAGACTATGGTAAGAACCACAAGCTGTATTGACCCAGTAGACTAGGGCGTTTTCCCCTGGTGTGCTGTCATTTGCATTCAAATTACAAGTATATGCAATTATTATTATTATTATTTTAAAAGTGTATAGCATTGGGGGGGCATCTTACATTCAAGGTTTTCTTCCTTTCAGGTAAATATTCACATGCATATATATTTGTGTCATGGTACACATCAGTTGGGATGTGGAATAGTATGCTATAACTTGATCTCTTCAGATTTCAGAAGCTAAGCAAGATCATTAGTTGGATGGAGGACCCCAAAGGAAACTCTGCAGAGTCTTCACTTGCTTTGCTAGTCTTGAAAGCACCTTGCTGGGATCTGCCACGAGTCAGTTGTAACTTGAGAGCACATGCATACCTGTACACATGCCAGTTTATCTTTCTACTAATCTCCAAAGGTGTTTATGGTTTATGCTTTTCTGTTATTTCAGCATAATAGTTTACTCTTTATGCAGATCTGTTGCAAAGGCTAAGCTTAAGCGAATAACATAATTTTCACTTATAACCTAATACAACCTTTTATTACTTGGCATGTAATTTTAAGTCAGTTAAAACTTAGAAGTAGTCATGTCATTCTCACTTCTAAATCTTTGCTGCAGAAAAGTGGGAGAGATTCTCTGTACTTTCCAAAATTAGACCTCTTTTGTATCTTGTTCTCAAAGGCTCATTTTGAGATTAAAACTCCTGTATGAGGAAAATATCCCACCTCACTCATTTAAGCTCTTGTAACAAATGCATGAAGACAATGAGTAAGGAATACTGTCATTGAATGGTAATTTGATGCCTGAATAGAAAAAGAGGAAGATAATTGTAAGTGTAGCAAATAGAAATCAGTCATTTAAAAATCCAGTTTATCCAGTTAATTATTTCATTGTCACAATGGGCCAGATGAAACAACTCATTCAGTCTCTGAAGACATTTCACTGTGGCCACATACAGCCTTGAATGAACTGAGCCCAGCCAACTCATCTCCATTGCCCAGTGGACAGATCGAAGGGGGACCTGGATGTAGAAGAAGAGATTGGATTTATACCCCACTCTTCACTCAGAGTCTCAGAGTGGTTTACAAGCTCCTTTCCCTTCCCCTCCCCACAACAGACACCTTGTGAGGTGGGTGGGGCTGAGAGAGCGCTGACAAAAACTGCTCTTTTCAAGAACAGCTCTGACAGAACTATGGCTTGCCCAAGGTCATCCAGCAGCTGCGAGTGGAGGAGTAGGGAATCAAACCCGGTTCTCCCAGATTAGAGTCCATGCACTTGACCGCTACACCAAACTGGCTCTTCCATGTAGCATGGAAACACTAGATATTTACTTCAGTCAAAAGGGGGATTGGCAGCACAAACAAGCCAAACACCTTTTCAGACCACAGCTGTAGTGCAGGCAATTGGTGAGATGCAGAAGAGTGCATCCCTGATTTTACCGGTGAGGCCACCCTGGCTCTGAACCTAGAGCCATCATTTTCATGCAGTTGAGGCTCCTCCTTGCCAAGCGTTTGAGACATTCAAGGGAGACGCATCAATTCCTGACCCCCTAGCTGCTGGGCCTGTAGGTTGTGGGTAATGGCACCCCTCATGGGGTTCCTGTCCCAGGTCCATGAAGGCACCGAGGCCCATGGCTTGGTCAGAGGAGTTCCCCTTCACACTACAGGTGATGGTTCAGGGTGGTCATCTAAGTTGTACTGCGTACCACTCAAACAACTCTACCCACACTGCTACCACCTGGGAAGCTGGTGACTTATAAATCACAGAACTGTTGGATTTCCTGGAGCCAGTTTTCAAAGAAGTGAACCCATCACCCCCCAAGTTTGAGGCCAGTCTGCCAGAGGGGGACTTCTTACTTGGCCCCCAAATGAATTACCAGCTTGTGGTTACTCTGAATCAGGCCCATTGTCAGGATTTTGTGGAGCAATTTTTTTTTCTGGTGGGGCAGCCATTATTTTTCTGTCTGGGTGAAATAGGTGTGTGGGGGGGTCTATTCTGCCATCCTCCCATCTTGGATCTTATTGGAGGAAAAGGGCAAGGGGAATAACACAACATCCCCTCCCTGGAAGAAAGTGTCCAACTACAGGAAGGAACATAGGGGAGGAAGAATGAAGGAATGCCCCACCCTGCACTTTGTTTTCCACCCTCTGCGTGTGCCTTTAAAGAAATGTTTAAAAAGTACTTTAAAAGTTTTTCTGGAAAAAAAATCTTGGGGGGCTGTCCCTTTAAAAAAGAGAGAAGAGCCCCTAATAGCCCCACCATAACTATGGTCCAGCTCTGAATTAAAGGAAGAGTGGGTGGGTGTCTCCCTTGTTGTTGGCCAAAGAGAAGGATGGGGCGGTCACCAGCTGCATATATGGACTTCCTTCCTCCATCCCCTTCATGCTGCACATAAGGTGGGCAGTGTCAGGCTGGGCTGGTTCCCCTTCCTCCACACCTCTCAGAGGGCAGGGTGCCAGGACAGCATTGTATGCAGATGAGTGGAAGGGGATAAACAGAAGCCTCTGGGTTTCTTTCATCTTAGGGATGGGGAATATGAAGTGCCGTCCTCTGAATAACTGTGGTGTGGCATCTTAAAGGTGAACAATTTTATTGTTATGAGCTTTGGTAAGCCTGAGTGCACCTAAATTACTCTTGTAGGTGCACCAACACCTGTGTAGTTTTCCATTACATAGGCTAACACAATTTGCTGAAATTTGTCATCTTCCTAATTTTGTGATGCTGAAAAGTACTGCAAATATATGCAAGGCCAAGGCTGCAGGCTTATTTTAAGCATTTTTGAATTATTTTTATCACGTTTCATAATGTTAGGAAGTATACTTCCTTTCGTCTCCTTTCTGGTTTTCTTGCCTCTGCAGCTCAGCTGAAGCAAGTCTCTTACGGTACCTGAAATATTATGAACTGGGGGAGGTCACATTTTTATCACGAAAAAGCAGTCTTGTGGCCCCATGAGGACTAATGGGTTCATGGCACAATAGTGGTAAATCATAGCATTATCCTCTGCTGTGGAATCTCTCAACAGATATGTGGCTGCTGTCATCTCCACTGTGGAAAATCTTGTAAATGGACCTTTGCAAATTTTCAGGGTCAGAAAAGCAAAAACCCAGATAATGCTGTGTTCATTAAGTGATCCACAGCAAATTGTACTATATGTTTAAGAAAAATCAACAATCTTCCACTGACAACATGTTGAGAAACCATTTAGGGAAGGAGATGGAAGTGACCATTTTAGAGGGGAGATGAAAAAGGTGTACTTGTATTACTTCCTGACCTGGATGGCCCAGGCGACTCCACTCTTGTCAGATCTCAGAAGCTAAGCAGGGTCAGCCCTGGTTAATACTTGGATGGGAGACCACCGAGGAAGTCCAGGGTCTCTGTGCAGAGGCAGGCCGTGGCAAATCAACTCTGAAACATTTCTTGTCCTGAAAACCCTATGGAGTTGCGGCAACCTGATGGCACTTTACACACACATTTGCACTACAGTTTGTTTCTTAAAATTCCCTGCTGGTTTAAGTACCCAAGGCATTTATCTCTTTTGAAGAAAGAAGATCAGGTGCAGTTTACTCTGTATTTCCAATTAATGCTGTAGGATATTCCTGGTTCGATTGTTTTTTTTTTTAGCTGCTAATTAGCCTGTCTGTGGTTGTTAGGCAGAGACCAAAAAAAGAAATCCTGTGTGCGTATGTTTTTTGAACATTACAGATCAACAGCCAGAGAAATATTTAGATCTTTTTTCCTGATGTTGTCACGCCATCTGTTTCCTTCTGACTGTGAACAGCCACGATCATTGTTATGATAAATTTCTTTGCTACTAGAAATTCTGAATGCATGGAATAAATGTACTGCCAATTGTCTCACATTGAACTTCCCCCCGAAAATACACTGAGAATGGCCAGTTGTGCAAACTGTGATGGATTCTGTAGTGAACCTTTACTTTTTATTCACTGTGGTTTTTAAACATAAATAAATGTGTCATGCACTGAGAGCTAGTTCCCTACTGCTCTTATCGGCTTCAGCTATTTTCTGGGATTGATCAAGTAGGAAGTAGTGCTACTGGTATAGAAAGGGGTGTTTTCACTGCTGTGTGCTGTTGTGGGAAAGTACTGATTATCTGAATACATCCACAGTTAGAGAATAGTTAGCGCCAAGTAAAGCAGCGTAATCAGTTTCCGCTTTCTCGCTCTCTCTGCTGTATTGAATAAGATGAGGAGGAGAACAGACAGTACAGAACTTCCTGGTATGGTTTAAGACAGCCATGATCCGTACCCCTCCCTTCCTTCCCATTTTAGCTTATATTTTAGGCTTGGGTTTTCCTTGGAGGTATTTTCTTAGATATTTCTATTTGGAATGCTTTGGGGACGGTCATAAAGAGCTCAGCTGCACCATTCCTTCTGTTTGATAGGGATGCAGTAGTACTTGTTATGGAAAGGGTGTATAATTTCTCGCAGTATATTATTCGTGTTGCTTTTATTCTACCATGTTCGAATCAGCTGCATGGTGAGTGCTGACCTTCTAATGAAGAGTAGATGGTGGTGCAAACGGAACACCAATTATAGCAATTGCCTACGAAAACTTCTGCCTATATAACCACTGAACTGGGAAATACGTGAGAAGGACTTCCAAATGCCATTCTGCAGTGAAAGAGGAAGACAGTGCTTGGCAATGACAGGAGAGTGTTCTGCAATAAGAAGAAGGTTGCAGATGTGCAAAGAATGGTAGAAGGGATTTCAAGATGAAAGAAAAATTCCACAGAGTCACAGGAAAGTATTTGCTGACAAGATGCACTGTAAAAATCGGATGAAACTTCCTCAGGGAAGCCAATGGAGATTGTGAGTTCTTGCTTAAAGGTTCCAGAGTTGGAATGCAAGTTTTAACTCTTCTCATGCATCTTCCTCTAGCTTCATCTCTTTGTGTGTGAGTTGTGTAGCCGGTTTCAACTACTACTGAAGAGTGAGACTTATTTTGTAGGTTCATCAAGACTTTATCACTCTTTCTGTCTGAGAAATCATTATTACAAATTGGAGAACTGGCTTCATATCCTCCAGGGGCCTGTTTTGTGTGTGTTTGACTGGAAGAGGAATATAACTATTTGCTATCTCCCAGTTTCATAATTTCATGTATCCTTTTTCAATGACACTCTGGCATCCTGAGCAACAAAGGCAACAAAAGGAAGATTTGAGGTGCCGCCGTAAGGGGGGAAAGTGAAAAAGACACAAAATGTCACAACGTGGATATTTAAGAGAAGGACAAGAAAACCATTACCGGATTCTGCGCAGAGTAATCAACGTTCTCCACAATGCTTCCTCAGCGGTGTTACGATCTCTGTCGAAGAGGCACGGGCGACAGCCACGCCACACCTTGTCTGGTGAGAACTGTATTTCAGAATAAATATTCATAATCCATTTTTTAAAGGGTGCCAATCTGGTCATATTATTTGTTTTCCATAAAGGAAAAGAATAATGTGTGAAATGATCCTGAATCCTGCATGGGTTGGACTCTGCAGACAACACGTTCAGTGAGGACCCCACTATTGCAAGCATAATGAGCCTTTGTGGGAAAATATACAATATCTGTTATTCCAGAGCTTTGGTGAAATGTCTGTGGTTACAACTGTGTTCATATTTGATTATTTGTAGTCTATTAACCACCGCTCTGAAGTAAAAAATCTTTGAATAGCATATAATTTGCTTTATGCACAAGATGGTAGGCTATACTTCTTTATTTCTATTCCTTTTACTAAATCACTGTCTTTTTTTAGGATACTTCACACCCCATATGTTTTTGTTGTTGTTGATAACAAAACAGCTTTATTTAATTCCTGAGTTCTGGTCAGCAAAGAACAATACTACACAAATAAGTATAAATTCTATTGTTAGTGCAGAGGCCAAAATATTAGTTACTTGTATGTCAGCCTCTTTCAAACTACATGGTGAAAATTTGGCATTTTCATTTTTGTGGAAGTCTGTCTTTTGACTGTTTCTAATAGAACACAGGGACGAATATTCACTCTTATGTACCATTGTAAACAGCTGAGCACTAAGCTCTTGTTTGTGCATTTCTCAGTTGATAACCCTAACTTCTCTTTAGTAGTTAATTGCCTTAAAGGCTTATGGTCATTGATGCAGATGAAACCACCAGTGACAGAGAGTGCAGAAATGCAACTCTGTCTCTCAGTTTCTCCTTTTAAGTTGCAATGTTGTATAAGGTCTGAACTACATGTTACTTCTTATATAAGACTGTCGTTAGGACTTGGAACAAGACAGCAGCCACAGTCTCCCAATGAGAACTCAGTTCCAAAGCACCGCAGAAGTCTGATTTGGACTGGGACTTCACTGTGTGTGGGTAAGAGATGCTCGAGCCTTTCCACCATACAATTTTTCAGATCTGAAACAGCCCCCTGGGGTATTTCGTAGAATCATAGAGTTGGAAAGGATCTCCAGGGTCATCTAGTCCAACCCCCTGCACAATGCAGGAAATTCACAAATATCTCCCCTCACACCCCCAGTGACCACTATTCTATGCCCAGAAGATGGCAAAAACCCTCCAGGATCTCCAGCCAAACTGGTCTGGAGAAAAATTGCTTCCTGCCCCCCAGTGGCATGTGCAGCCCTATAAGAGGGGCAAAGAGTACCTCCCTGAGCCATTTTTTGGTGCAGTCTAAAAATAAAAGTATTGTATTTTGCATGTTGAAAGAAGTGACAGCCCTAATATCTTATTAAGAGAATGAGATACAGGTTTTTATGAACATGGCTCTTCCATCCTAATAGAATTCCTTAGTGCAACAAAACCAAAACTTTGTTTATAAGGTGTTTTTACTGTATGTCTGTCAGTAAACTACAAGTGAAGTTAGTTAATGACAGAACCAGGTGCTTAGTGGTCACCCCCACACTATTAATCTGTAATAGGCTTCTGACAAACACCTGTTTATCTTGCTCAGGGCATGAATTAAATCCGCCTCAAGCACAAGTATTGATTAAACCCTACCAGCTGCTCCTTTTACTTCACTTTCAGAGTGAAAGATAAGGTTCAAAGGCCACAGTCTGGTTTTGTAGGGTTATGTGAGGTATCAAATTCAAATGGCCTCTTTTGTTGGCTTTGAAGATAATATCCTTGTTTTACCTGCCCCATTGCAAATTATCAGAATTCAAGAGTGTGCAAATCGGTATCTGCCAAATTTAGAGAACAGGCTTTGTGGAAGAATAGAATTGGTTTGCACTCCGTAAATTTAGCTAGGGTATACAAGGGTATAATAAAAGACAAACATATTACCTATTAGGTACAGTGTGGCCAGTTCATCTTCAATAGGGACAACTCAGCTATTGATTTCAGAAAAGGTTGCTGCAAAGTGGCCTTCTCGGAGATCTGGCACAAATTCTGAAGGTTGGGCAGTGAATTTGTCTTTGCTGTTAAATGAGGGCCAAACTACATGAATTTGACCATTTAAAAAATGTTATGAGGGCCCAACCCTTTTCAAGTATTGAAGGAATGGGGGGAGGGAGACAAGATCACCTGCCTCCCATGCCACAGACCCAGTTAGGATCAGGCCTTCACAGCATTTTTTTACATGGCCAAATTCTTGTGTAAAATGGTGTCAGTGGTCACAGGTTAAACCCACGGCCAGCCTAACATGTAGTTTGGCCACAAGAACTAGTGATTAGAATTTTGAGCTAGGAATAAGGAGAACTGGGTTCATATCTGCCTGCTACCATGAAGCTTGTCCTATGTTTTTGGACCCAGTTCTCTCTCAGCCTTACCTCTTCTTCCAATGGTGATTTGGATAGATGAACTGGAAGGTGAGAGAATTCTGTATGGTTTCCTGAGCACCTTGGAGGCAGGCAGAATAAAAATGTAATAATAAAAATAAAGCATATGTCTGTCCTGTAAGTGACATTTATTTGTATTGTAAGATAAGGATCTTAGGATAGCACATGTGGAAAATCTATCAGGAAAGGTTCCAGTGCAGGAGGTGGGGTGTTTTGACATAATACTGAGAACAGAGTAACAGTGTAGTTTTAAGTCAAATATTTAAGCTGCCAGTGGCTGACACAAGACACCACAGGAGAAAAGGGCCATCTCTGAAAGAGAGTCACGTAGAGCAAAACCTTGGATAAATGTGATCAGGTGGCTCTTTAGATGACCTAATCCCAGATATTTAATAGATTTAATGGCAAGAAGTAGTACTCTGAATTGAGCTCCATAGCATTGTTGGTAATTATAGAAGGTAATAATTGGGGCCTGCTGCCTTTGTACTGGTAGCTTCATCTTGTACCAAATGAAGTTTCTGAACAATCTTCTCAACCAGCCCCACGCAGAAGGGAATACAGCAGTCTAGGGTTGCCGTTCCCCAGTTAGGGGTGGGGAGTTGCCCAGTTTTGTGGGCTGCTGCCTGCTGCCTGCCTCCAGCTAACCGGCCAGCAGGAAGAAATCCCCCCCACAGCAGCATTGTGCAGCGTGCCTACATTGCCCAGAAGTGACATAGACACATCAGTGACATGTGGGGGAGACGCAATGGTTTGGGGAAGAACCTCTATGGTTTGAGGCTGATTTTACCATAAAGTTTTGCCCCAAAACCAGAGCATTGCTCCTGACATGCCTACTTAAAGGTGACAGAGGCACATTGCATGCAGCACTCCTCCCCACTACCGGAAAGGTCCCTCCCATCCCCCGCTGGCATGCCATTGGGTCCAAACAGCTCTGCAGCAGTCTAACCTGCTAGCAATGCATGGGAAATTGTTACCCAGATTGGTCGCTGTGCCATGTTTGCCACATACAAAACATCCTCAATCTGTTTAGAATTATATGAATCTTCTGGAGTAATTATTTGGAACCGTATTATCTACATGGATCTGTTTCTAGAGCAATATCCTTCGAAATAGAAGAACATAAGAGAAGCCATGTTGAATCAGGCCAATAGCCCATCCAGTCCAACACTCTGTGTCACACAGTGGCCAAAAACCAGGTGCCATCAGGAGGTCCACCAGTGGGGCCAGACTCCAGAAGCCCTCCCACTGTTGCTCCCCAAGCACCAAGAATACAGAGCATCACTGTTCCAGACATAGTGTTCCATCTATACCTTATTACTAACAGCCACTGATGGACCTCTGCTCCATATGTTTATCTAATCCCCTCTTGAAGCTGTCTATGCTTGTAGCCACCACCACTTCCTGTGGCAATGAATTCCATGTGTTAACTACTCTTTGGGTGAAGAAGATACGTCCTTTTATCTGTTCTAAACCTACTGCTCATTAATTTCATTGAGTGTTCATGAGTTCTTGTATAGTGAGAAAGGGAGAAAAGTACTTCTTTCTCTACCTTCTCTATCCCATGTATAATTTTGTAAACTTCTATCATGTCACCCCTCAGTTGTCATTGATGAGACAGAAGCTCTCAAATAAGAATTTTTTTATTCCTCTAGCATCATAAAAAGATAGAAAAATGTAGGGAAAAACAGACGCATTAAACATTGCAATACAGAAATGCAGTTTCATCTATGCTGCCCTTGGATGTTGCCTAATTGGGGTGTTAATGGGAAGTCTAGGGGGAAATAAATGGAGAAAGTAAAATCATGTTGTCTGTCATGAAGAAGAAGTAGAAAAGAAGAAGAGACTGGATTTATACCCCGCCCTTCACTTGGTCTCAGAATGGCTTACAAACTCCTTTCCCTTCCCCTCCCCACAACAGACACCCTGTGAGGTAGGTGGGGCTGAGAGAGCTCTGTCAGAAACTGCTCTTTCAAGAACAGCTCTGACAGAACTATGGCTTGCCCAAGGTCATCTAGCAGCTGCAAGTGGAGGAGTGGGGAATCAAACCCAGTTTTCCCAGATTACAGTCTGCACACGTAACCACTAGACCAAACTGAAGAGAACAGAGTGGAGCACTGTGGTTTGGGGCAGGAGAAGGAAAAGTTGGTCTGGTGCGGGAGAAGGAAAACCTGAAACCAAACCCAAATATGAATCTGGGGATCCCAATGAGGGACAAAGGTCCTTGAGCATAAGAATGGGTTAAGTGATTCAGCAAACCAACTTCAGAGTTGGGGACCTGAGCTCAGGTACAGAACCAGCTACGAGGAGTTGTAGATGCAGCAATGGAAGAAGGTTGGAGGTGTGTGGAATGCAGTGATTTCAGCAGCAGAAGGTCTGGAAACAGAACTGACTACAAAGTTGGAAGAGCTTGATATGCCCTTTTTATAGGATCTGAAGTGCCTAAACTTCAATGGGAAATTCTGTTGTCTCACTTTTATGCAGAGTTTAGGACCTACAGTGAGATTGGATCAAGGGAACAGGTTCTTATTTCCTGTTGGTGAGTTTGAATTTCAGAAGAAGAAGAGGAGGAGGAGGAGGAGGAGGTTGGATTTATACCCTGCCCTTCACTACCCAAAGGAGTCTCAGAGCAGCTTACAATCCCTTTCCCCTTCCCCTTCCCCTTCCCACAACAGAAACCCTGTGAGGTAGGTGGGGCTGAGAGAGCTCTTTCGAGAACTGCCCTTGAAAGAATTTATGACTGACCCAAGGTCACACCAGCAGCTGCATGTGGAGGAGTGGGGAATTGAACCCTATTCTCCCAGATTAGAGTCCACACTCTTAACCACTATACCAAACTGGCTCTCAGACAGGCAGATTCATGTTAGAAGTCCATATATGGCCAGCTAGGTCACACCAGCAGGGTCAGAAGGCAGGGTGCAGCAGGACAACTTTGGTGGGCCAAAGCTTGACAAAGGCTGAATAGCAGCTTCATGATATTTCCCATGAACACGCATGAAGTTTCCTTATACTGCACCAGGCCATTGGTTCATCATGGTCAGTGTTAAGTATGACACTTAACGTGATTTCAGAAAGTGATTCAGCTTTATTCAGCAACAGCTCAAGTCAACCAGAACAGCAAACAACAGATCTAACAGATGACAAAAGCAAACAGTGGAGCTTCACTCCTTTTAAACATTCCCGGCTAATGTAGCCACGTCTATTTACAGAAAGTAACCAATGCGATTACTCGGATAACAACCAATAAGGTTCATTCCCTCTATAAGTGTGAGGACTGTCCAGATTGGACGGCGATTCCTAGACAACCAATCAGAAGTGCTGGACTTCAATCCTTGTCTAGGAATGAAGCTTAAAGTAGGATTTCAATGGGTGCATTACTCTTTTACAGAATACATTACAGTCAGTATTAACTGTTCAGACTGGTAGTAGCTCTCCAGGGTCTCAGGGTCTTTCACATCACCTACTATTTGATCCTCTTACCTGGAGATGCCAGGGATTGAACCTGGGGCCTTTTGCATGCAAAGCGAAGGCTCTTCTGCTGAGCCACAGACACGGTTAGTTAGTTCAAGGGGGGGGCCTTTTGACGTTAAACTGGATTATTTTATCCAGGCCTCTGGCAGCTACATAAAATGGTCTTTGGAGGTAGGCAAATATGGAGGGGAGCAGCCTTGTCCACAACAAAATTCAGCCAAAGCACCTTTTCAGAAGAGGACTGCAAGGCACTACATGCTAGAAATGAAATTTAATAGTACCCCTGAGCTCTTGGGGAGGGGACGTAGTCCCATCCATAGCAGGTTGAATGCCAGCTTCTTCTTTTTTATATATGTTGTGGGTCTGTGTGCTTGCGAGCCTGGAAGTCACGGTGACTTCTGGCGACTCCTAGTGGGGCTTAGACATTTTCAGAGAGGTGGCTTGATAACTTGCCTCTGTGGTCCAGCCTTGGTATTCTTTGGAGTTCACCCTTCCAAGTACTTGCTAGGGTCAGACCTGCTTAGTTTCCAAGATCTGATGAGATTGGGTTTGCCTGGGCTATCCAGGTCCGGTCTTGATTTGCACTATTATTAAGTCAGCTCTTTTATCACCATCTAGTTAGTTATCACTTCCAATAGCCTGTTTCAGACATCTTCTGTCTCCTGATTCTGTTGGAAAGAAGTAGGCCTACGGCACTGAACTGAGCCGCTATGGGTGACCTGTCCCAGCAACTTTGTGCAGTTGTTTTTTAAAATCATGAGGGACATGATGGAGGCAAAGCGCAAATACTATGGCATCAAGCAGTGGGCTCTCAGCATCACCTTCTGGAATAAGAATTCTCCAAGTAGGATCAGAACACAGTACCTTCCTACACCCATCTCACCAGCCAGTCAAGAAGGATACTGTGGCCCATGGTACTGAAAGAGGTCTGGGAGAATAAATAGCTTTGAACTTGCCTTGATCCCCTGTTGTTGAAAGAAATCTATCAGAGCAGTTTATGACGACACGGAAATCATAGTCTAGGATTTGAAAATAGATTTTATATTTTAGAAATGTGTATAAAATAGGTTTAAAGAAAGAAAGAAACACAAACTTTATTTATTAAATTGGATTTGCTAGGCCGGCCTTTTCTGCGAGCAGGGCTCAGGGCATTTTACAACAGAGCAGAATATAATAAGTAAATTGATTTAAAACTAATGTTAAAATTATCTAAAAAACATATCAGTAAATAAAACAATATGCACTCCAAGCTGATGGAAAAAGAAATTCAGCTCCCCAGGGGTTATGAGGGATGGGGGAGTATATGAGAGTGCCAGTTGTCATACTGTCCCATTGCTGTCCTCAGCTGAATGCCTGGCAGAACATCTCTGTGTTTCATGCCCTGCGGAAAGCTAGTAACTACCACGGGGCATGGATGTTTTTCAGCAGAGAGTTCCACAAGGCAGGGGCCAGGGAGAAGCCTGAGGTAGAGGATAGGATTTCAAAGGGTTTTCTTTCTTTTCGCATAGATCAGGGGTGGCCAAACTGCAGCTCTTTTCCACATATTGTGTGGCTCCCAGCAGGGTGGCTGGGGAAGCGAAGGAGGGGCATGCCTCCCCGATAGGTCTTCCCTTCCCCAGCCAGTGTTCCTCTCCCTGGATAGGCTTGAGGTGTGGGGGAGAGCAGAGAAAGAAAGTAACTTGAGAAATGCATTCTCAAAGCTCCCTCCCCCCAAGCTGGCTTGTAGAAGGCATTTGTCTCTTTGAATCCCATCTCCAAACCAGCCAGTGTGAGATGGGGGTGGGGGCTTGGAGGATACATTTAAAGCTAAAGTTGCTTTCTTTCCACCTCCCCCCATCTATTTGCTTCCTTCCTTTCTCTTTCTTCCCTCCCTCCCCATCCAAGCCCCACAACACCAGCCAACTGGCTTGGCTTGTAGAAGGCATTTGCCTCTTTAAATCCCTTCTTCAAGCCAAGCTGGTGCAGCAGCAGGGGGCTTCAAGATCACATTTAAAGTTAAAGGCATTCTCCAAGCCCCCGCCCTGTGGCCCTTCCTTTGGCTTGGAGAAGGCATTTGTTTCTTCACATCCCTTCACCAAGCCAGCTGGTGTGGGATCATGAGGGGGGCTTGGAGTTGTTTTCTTTCCACCTCTCCCTTCCTCCCTTTCTCCCTCCCTCCTTCCTTCTCTCCCCATTTGTTTGCTTTCTTTCCATGTCTCTCTCTCCTTCTCTCTCTCTTTCCCCTCCCCTATCTATTTGCTTTGTTTCCATCTCTTTCTTTCTTTCCACTTTTTCTCTCTCTCTTTCTCTCTTCCTTCCTGTCTTTCTCCTTCTCTCTTTGTTTCTTTCCACCTCTTTCATTCTTTCTACCTTTCTCTTTTTCCCTTCCTTCCTTCCATCCTCCCTTCCCTCCCTCCCCATCCCTCCCTCCTTCTTTCTTTCTTTCTTTCTTTCTTTCTTTCTTTCTTTCTTTCTTTCTTTCTTTCTTTCTTTCTTTCTTTCTTTCTCTGTCTGTCTGTCTGTCCTGCCTTCCTGTCCTGTCCTGTCCTGTCTCTCTCTCTCTCTCTCCTTCCTCCCCCTCCCTCTTATTTGCTTTCTTTGTTTCTTTCTCTCTCTCTTTGTCATTCTCTCTTTCTTTCCATCTCTCTCTCTCTTAGACAAATAAATATCATTGGATAAATAAATATCATTATCAATATCTCTTTTTACCCATTTTGTTTTTATTTTTGGCAGTCTCGTTTATTGTTAATAAAAAGCAAATTTGCATATTTATGTATAAAAATGTGTGTGTAAAATATGTTCATGTCTTACAGCTCTCAAAACATCTGATGTTTATTCTATGTGGCTCTTAAGTTAATCAAGTTTGGCCACCCCTGGCATAGATCATGGTGATCAGGCTTCTGGAAGGCTGTTGTCATGGATGGAAACAAATGTCTTTCAGTGTTTCCTAAAGGCCAGGAGATGTATCCCTGGGCCTTTCAGGGAGGACACTTGATAGTGTTATGCCGTCCAGCATTTCACAGATGAAAGACTTTTTTCTGGGAAGTATGTGTGCCTTCTTGGGAAAAGCTGTCTTTCACTTTGAAAAACCTTGTTCAACTTGACAAATTACTTCCTGGCACTGAAAGCATGGGATCTTCTAGGTCATGTGCACTCAGTTGAGAACCCAATCTTGTTAAAATTTGAAGCCAGGGCAGCTGAGACCCAAGTGCAGTAACCTAAGAAAACATTGGTATCCTGTACTTAAGTTCAGACCTGCTGCCTGTCCCAAATCCTGAATGTGTGTGGCTTTATAACACACCAGCTGCTTGATACACCTACTTTATGTAAACATCCTGAGATGCTGTTGACAATTTTATAACTGAAGAGAGAATAATGAAGCACAATGGGTGGGAATAACATTTATAAAGTCTGACTGATTTTAAAGGAGCAAAGTTCATCGCACACGAACAGCAGGGCCCAGACCAGGTAAGCCTGCTTTTAGTCGAAGTGGGAAGGTGGAGATTTCTCTCAGTCCTCAGACTTGACAAGAAGATGGGTTGTGCTGGAATTTCAGTAGAAGAAATGCAAAGCTATTGTCTTTTTTCCTGTTGCAGCTCCTGGCTAGTTTCCATGGCTCAAGGTAAACAGAAATTTCTGATCCTGTGTCGGAATGGGAGGATTCAAATGGGCCTTCACAGCACAGTGGCCACTTGGGCTTTCTTATATGGCAGTGATCTGTAGGTTCTGGCACATGGCCTGGTGAATCTTGCCATGCCTTTGCGTCCCATGTATCAGTGGCAGAGGTGTCATAATAGTTTCCTCACTGTACAGCAGAGGCTGCAGATCACCAGCTTCTCAGATGGTCTCAAGGCCTAATGATGAGTGACACTGGAATCCCATAATTGGAACTCCAGCCCATGAAGCCGCTGTGGTTGTGGATCAGGGTGGTTGTGCTGGGGAATGATTTTAACAGTTCCCCTGGAACATTTTCTCCCCTCTAGGCTGTAAGTCTCAGTAAGAAGAATCAGGTATCCATATGGTTTCTGGATGTTTTGTTTTCTCCCTACTGGGTCCTGAATCAGTCAGGGAGACAACTTCCCATGGGGGGGAAGGTGAAAGGTGTGAGGTTCAAAGCCCTGTTCCCCAGCACCATTATAATATTCTAGGTCAGGACCTTGGTAGCTTCTTTTTATATCCCAATAATACATCTGAAGATTATGTCTTGGACTTCCAGTATCATGTGTAGTTTGAGTTTTACAAGAAAGATTAATTTGTTTTAACTACAGGCAAAAAGAGCCTCTTGTGGGAGTTGAAATTCCTTCCTTTCTTTTTTTCCTCACTGTTCAGTAACTGACTTTATTCACAGGTTTTAGGCCCGCTGGATTGGGGGGGGGGGTACAGTCAGGGCGTTCATATGCAAATTCCATGTAAGTCTAACCAAATGCACAAATATTAAATGAAAAAAATTGTTAAGAATGATGGATAGGAAACTATACATAAACCTACAAAGCAGCTGCTGATAAAAAGTCCTTGCTATAATGAAATGTCTTAAAACAGATTAGAAAGAGAATTGGGCCGCAGAGGATAATACTGCCAAAATAAAAACCAAGAGGATTTCAAGATAAGTATAGCTAAGAACTGATTTGCATTTTATAGGAAATGTTGAAAAGCAGGTGACTGGATGCTCTTGCTTTTTTGTTGGGTGGTACTGGGGAAGTCCTGGGTGGTAAAGTGGGTGGTAAAGGAGAAGTCTTGGGATTTTGTTTTCTGTGCAGTGAGCAAGTTTAAAATACAAAGGAATCTTATGGGAACTCTTTGGTCAGGAAGTCCTTTATTGCCAGTTCCAGATAAATTAGTAGATTGCATCCAAAGTATTCAGGTGTCCATAGACTCCCACTTAGATGATTCTTCTTTTCTCCAGTTCCCTTGTCAGCTGGTTTGGGAGATTTTAATAGAGCATCTGCAAGGAAGAAGCTGCTACTGGGAAACAGATTGAATTGAAGCAAATCATTTGTTTTCTGTGATGTTTGAGAAAATACTGTTGGTCATTGTGTCTCAAGGTGAATGGTTTCCAGAAATTCTGGAGAATTAAATTATTTATTTACTTCATCACTTCTCTCTAAGTCTCAAAGTGAATTGGTATAGTCCTGGCCTCAACATGGGGTGGAACTCTCTGCCAAATACCATGAGGGCCCTGTGGGACCTTATGCAATTCGTCAGGGCCTGTAAGGCTGAGATGTTCAACTAGGCTTTTGGTTGAAGACAGTGATAGTTTGCTTCTTGGCTGGCACCTATTCTCATTCCTCCTGCCGTTTATTTTTCCCTCTTCCCCCTTCCCCGCGAAGTAGCCAGCAGTCTGAAATTGGATTAATTAGTCTTCACCATCTCTTTTCTTCGGCTATGTGTTATTAATATTTTAATTATTTTATCTGGCTGTGTTTTATGGATACTCTAGACCGTCCAGAGCCCAGCAATAGCAGGAATTGGGAGATTAATAAATCCAATACATACATAAATAAAATTACTTGGTTGTGTGGTGTAGTGTCCAAGAGTGTCCAACTAGTATCTAGATTTAAAGCTGCATATGTGCCATCAGTAGGTGACTTTGGGCCAGTCATATTCTCAGGGTTGTTTTGAGGGTGAAATGGAGGAAAGGACAATGATGTGAGCTGCTTTGGAACTCCATTGGGGGAAAAGGTGGGTTATGAATGAATTAAATAAATAATAAGTAAATCAAGTAGCACAATGGCATGAAATATCTAATATGCAACGAACTAGAATTACAAAATTAGGACAGTGCAAAAAGTAACAGACATGATATATCTGTGAATATATATGTAGCAGGTGAAATTACAGAATTAGAACACAGTTCAGTAAGATATATATATACAGCATATAGATAATGCATACCATAAACAGTGGCACAGACTACAGTCCTGTTCACTTTATAGTATGAGCAATGCATATAGCCATATAAAACCTATACTTAATTTACAGTTTTAAGAATATAAAATTAACTTATACTTGGCATATGGAATTGTGGTATTTGGCATATTTATCAAATATAAAAGTATGAATGCCTTGGTGTGGTTCAAAGGTAATTACACAGATATCTGGTACTAAAGAGTTCTTCGGATTACCATACTATAAGCTACCTGACTGTGTATGTTTTAACTTTTTGCCATCTGAGAAACAGGAAAATATAAAAATATAAAAATTGAAAATAGAAACCATAACATTTGTAATAAACAAAAGGTTAATTATTTGGACTTAGAATCAGTATTCATACTTTTATAAGTATTCAACACTATCCGTAAATTTTAACATTGACATTACAGTACTGAAGTTAGTGTTTTCACTAGTAGTTTATCATAAATAAATGTCATATTAGTCATAGACAAAATTAGTAATATTTTAAATGAATATGCTCATAATATTACATTGCCTATGTCTATAGAATATATGGTAGTTGTATTATTACATGCTTTAGATTGTCTAAAGTTTTTTATGGTTTTTAGCATTTTGAGTAAAAATGCTTTAAAAAATCCTAAAGAGAAAACATTTTAAAGGTGTGTTTTTTTCAATTCCCCCCTCCAAATTTCTATTTTTTCCCTGTTGGAAAAACTAAATAATTAGCAGGGGACAGGAGAACTAATTTTCTCCTTATTTCTTTCATTCCCTCCCCCATCTTAACATCTCTAGGAGGTGCCCTCAGGGTCAAAGGAGGCCTAAAGTTGTTTAAATGAAACTGGCTTTCTAATAGATGTCGACCAGGGTTTCAGGGAAGTGTGGGCAACAAAACAAGTGGTTCTTATGCTAATGCCCAGCTCAGGTAGCAGAACCACATCTATATCCTGCACTACCCACTGCAGAACTTTTCTGGTTCAAGTTGCATGAAGAAGACTCTCATTCTGTACAACTATGGTCAGTCAGTGCTAGGAGCTTATTTTGGTGGTCTAGCTTGATTGCAAGAATGGGAAATGTTTTGCTAGCACACTCTGGAAGAAGACAGGAAGATAGACAAAGAGGTTTCTCCCACCTTACCCAATCCCCCTCCCTCTCAAAATTAGGCACTTTCAGCCAGAGATGAAGATTTGGTTTGTATCCTCTGCCAGATGTTAGGGTGAACGTTTCACAGTGGTGTAGGGGTTAGGCAGCCCTTCATGGGTCTATGGAAGCCCTGTAAAGGGGCTTCTAGAATGACCGAACTCTGGAATATGTAATATATGACTATGCTGGGAAAATTAAAATGATCTTTCTGGACAAGATTGTTTCCTGTTCCTTGTTGGGTTTTGCGTGTGTGTGTGTTAAGCAAATAATACCAGCCATACCCACAAAGAAACCATGCAAACAACAGTTCTTAACGTAGAAAGAGACAACTCTCAGACTTGCTTATATGTATGTTGGGGCTAGACAGGAAGCTCTATAGGAAACTGAAAAGGAAAGAAAATGGTCAGTGTTTTAAACAGAAGATTTAAAGAATAAGTGTGTTTCTTTGAGGTAAGGTTGTGCTTCCTTTTTGGCTCGCAAAACAAGCGTGAATACCATAGGGGCAACTGTATTTCCTCGTAGTTAATGACAACAAAACTATTAAAACGTGTAAGCTTTTGTTCTGTATCATGCTCTAACACCTTTCTTAGAGGATTTAATTATTAAGAGAGTAATAGTGTTATTATTAAGAGAGTAACATGCCCAATATTCATCAAATGTATTTTAAATATAATTGCTTATTTATTTTCTGTTACGTAGCTGATGTTATGTAGTGTGTGTTAGAAGAAAATTAATCTAGGGGCTAGGTTTTTAATTCATAATTTGGCTGAAGGGTTGGTTTCTGTTTTTTTTCTTTTGTTCCCCCCATAAGAATGTGAAGCTCTGTTGGCATTTATTCTTCCTTCTTTAGGAAATAAGTCTGGGTACTGTGTGCACTGAATCTTTCTGTATCTTCTAATCCGTGATGAAGAGCAAGGATGGACTTATTTTTCTCTTGCTGCTGTTCTTCTTTTTTACAAGTCCTTATTAAAACCCTTTGCTTCAGAAACCAGAAGAAATGCCTTGTCCAGTCTCATTATAAACTCTAACCAGAAACTGGCCAGTGTTCCGTAATGGACCACGATCTGTCTTCTGCTCCCCTCTTCTCCAGAGGGGAAACTCTGCGTCATAGAAGAACAAGTCTAAGCATAGCTTGAGAAGCATATACCACCAAGGTGTTCCATTCTGCCAGTGGACTGTGCTACTTTTGTGCGTTTTGAGATTTTATGTACCTTGTAAGGAAGGTAAGGAATCTGCCCAGGCTGTATAGGTGCTATATCACTATTGGGAAGCAGGTGTATTAAATAGCACCTGAGACTTACAGTGCCTGAAAGACTTTGGCCAAAGTCCCTTGTGTATTTCCAATTATAAAGTGCACAGTTGTGGGCACTTGAGCCTAGAGCCTTGAGTGTCTGCAGTGCAAAGAGTTGCACAGTGCAAGCTAGTTCTCATACTTGCTTCGCAGAATTATTTGTGGGGAAGGGGGATGCCAGTATATGTTGCACAGTCTGCAGCAGGTTCATGGTGAACTGTACTGTGTCTTACATCCACAGGAACTGAGAATCTCTACACAGTCAGTGTGAATCAGACTCTTCATGTTCTTTCCAAATGCTTCAGTGAGGAGTACCCTAGAAGACCCGATCCTTCTGTTTGTCATCAGTGCGCACCAGGCCTTTATGAACCAGTCAGTCCAGATCTTAGGTTCAGGAAAAGAATCTGAAAATCCTGATTATTTTGAATGCTAATCAAGATTTAGTTTGTTCCCTAGTAACAGTATTGAATTTACAGATCCATCCTACAAGTGCACAGATAGACAAATGTTTATTATTAGCCAAAGGCCATCACTTTCTTAGTAACAATTCAGAATTACAAAAATTGAACAACAGCCAGGCACACAATCAGTACAAAAAAAAACAAACATTGAGCCAGCTACATATTACAGAGCAATTACTGTATTTTTCGCGCCATAAGACGCACCTGACCATAAGACGCACATCATCTGGGGGGGAAGGGGCGGGAGTTAGAATGCGTGCCCCTTCCCTGGCTTTCCTAGGTGCACCGCTCGTGCGGCGCGCTCAGAAAAGCCGGCACTGGGGCTCGGAGGGAAGGGGCGGGAGTTAGAACGCCCGCCCCTTCCCTGGCTTTTCTGGGTGTGCTGCAGCTGCCCAGAAAAGCCGGGGCTCCACACACCCCAATTTTTGCAGTGTTCGCTCCATAAGACGCACGCACTTTCTCCCCCACTTTTTTTTTGGGGGGGGGGAAGTGCGTCTTATGGAGCGAAAAATATGGTATGTACAGTTTAAAAATTTAGTAGATAAATCAATCCTAAAAAGGCATAGTTATTCAGTCAGCAAACCTCAGTATACATTTTAAAATATATCTAAACAATCAGTAAAATTATAGCTACCTATGTCATGATGCCTGCTGAGCCCAAGCCCCTGGCTCCAGCAAAGGAGCTAAGTCCCACCAGGGATGAGCTCCTGTCATCAGAAACCTCCACACCTGACAGCGCGGCAAGTGCCAAGGCGGGCCCAGCAACAGCTGGGCCAGATCCTCACTCGTCTGGCATGCACCCCCGATTCGCCGCCACCGGTGTCTCGTTTGTGAGAGCAGTGACGACGGGACATGGCAGCCCGGTGGTGAGAAGCACACATGCGCATCCGGCGTTCATTTAGCCCTGAGTACTAGCTGGAGCCGGGATGTGCTTGGAGCGTGCTAATTGCCGACTGCTTGGAGTACTATTTAGTCAGGTGGACAAACCGTGCCACCAACTAGTCAGTTTGACAATGCTCTGCACCACCCTGCTTGGATTTTTGCCTCCTGTCTTGTTTCCCTTGGCTCCTTGACCTCGGCTCATTTGACTCCACTCAACTCTGCACCTTGAACTGTCACCGCCTGGACTCCTGATTCTCGGAACTCTGGCCTTCAGACTACGCTAACAGTTAGTGATTTGGACTTGGTTTCTCTGGTTATCTGACTTGCCTGGTTCCTGACTCTGGACTGCCCCTCGACTACTCCGCCTGTCTTGCACCTTGAACTTGTTCTTCCCGGTGATTGTTGGGTTGCCCGTTTCTGACCTCGGACTGTGTTTTGACTGCCCCTGCTCTTGCCTGGCCCCACAGCCCGGCCTGTGACACCCTATAGTTTACACTCTCTGCACAGTGTTTGCGGAAGCTGATCTTTCCCTTTGGTTGTCTGACTGCAGCCTCACTTGTGACCAGCAAAAAAACCTGATGAGAGTTGTGCATGAACAAAAAAGCCACACAGAATAGCAGATAATGGTGAGAAGGTGGAATTTGGTAAAATCTCTCCTTCTTGGTCTTCTGCCCAATACATTTGCAGCTGGCACAAGAGTCTCCATTGATGTAAGAAGCAGGATAGACAGCTTCACTTGTTTCCCTTTTCTCACCCAACTGCCTTGGTTTTTTGTCCATCTGGTGCTCCAGCTCCTAGTAGCAGATTTTGGATGGTCAAAAGGGTCTGTTGGTTGGGGGGGAGACTTGTACCCATGAATGCCTTCTGTAAGCATTTTCATCGATTCCAACCTAACAGATTTGATGGTCAGACCTTTAAAATCATATTATAAGACAGATTTTGAGCAGTGTCCTACCATCCATGTGCAGAAGGCACAGGAAACTTCCCCAAGTTTTTCTGCAAAGTTGCAGCTCTTTCTTACCCTTGGAAAGATCATTCTTGAGAGTTGCCGAATCTGCACAGAGGAAGAGGCCTAAGGGTCAGCAGGCTGGAGTGAGAATGAACTAGTCCTGTTCCCTCAGCAGAGCAGCATTCTTGAAAAAAGACTGAAGAAATAATCTCCACTCTTTGTCCTTCTTCAGTCTGCCCCCCCAATCCACACAGCTGTTTCTCCATGCTGGTCCCTTGACATTGGGACCAATGCCCCCCCTAAGCTGTGGAGCCTTGTGAGCAAAAATTCTATTTTGTGAGGTACTGGCATTAAAGTTGTGAGCAAGCATTGTCTGCTGCATAAATTAGTCTGCTCTGGAGCCATCTTATCTGAGCTAAGACAAAAATGTGTGAGCTGGAGGCTAAAAAACTGAGCTAGCTCACACTAACTCAGCTTAGAGGGAACACTGCTTGGGTCTGATTTTTTTTCAGGGGTTAGAAGGAGCTGTAGCAAACCAGAGGGATGTGTGGAAACTATACCTTCCACCCACAGAGTAGTAGGATACTTCCCATTGATGCCTCCTTCCCCCTGCTATGAAAGGTGTGGGTCATCATCTTGTGCTGCAGACAGATTTGCATTCAAGGATCTTGTGAGTGACACATCACTGAAGTTCTAGCCTTATGTGCCTTTGAACAAAAGCTACAGGAAGCAGTTCAGTGAATGACAACTTGCTCTGCAAGTATCTGTCATAGTTTGGTAGAGGATCAGGTATGTTTACAGAAGATCAGCATACACTGAGAAGAGGAGGAAGGGAATTGCACCAAGGCTGCCATCATCCTTTACTCAGTTCAATATTGTTTCAAGGAGTTAAGGGGAGGGAAACCTCCAGGGCTAATCTGCTCTTAAACTATCTGGGTTGTATAAACCTGGGCAACAGATTGTGCTCTTGTAGTGCTGATATTCCTTTGCATTGTGAACATCGCCTAAACAGTAAAGGATTAGGGGAAAGAGCAGTTTGGTAGTTTAAACTGGGGATGGGGAAGCTTGCCTTGAGGATTACCTTTTGAGTCTTTGTCAAGGACAAATCCCCAAAATGCAGATAATACAAAACACAGACATGCAGTGAAAATGTAATCAGCAAAACAACAGGGTGTAGAAAAATGTGTTTTACCTAAACAAAGATGATTAAACTACTCAAACTATTCAGCAGAAATGAATTTTATATCATATACACAATTTATAAATCCAAATTCCAAAGCTATTCGTATACCAACAATACCAAAATTCAGATTCTCAGATCATAGGGCAAAAAAACCATACGTTCTCACAGTCCATCACAGGTTCAGAAAAATACTCTGTTGTGTTGAAGGTGCTCAGGTGTCTTTAATTTTCAGAAACAGAAGCCACGTTCCAAGTTAAAACTGGACAACCGAGACACAACACTGATATCCAAAGACAGTGGTCCTGGTGAAGTCCTCCTACAGGCACGCTAGCAATGTTCCACGTTTAGCCTGACAAGGCTTTTTCAAGTAGGAACCACTTTCTCAAAACAGGATATCACTGAAACCAAAACTCAGGGATAGTCTTCCAAAATACCTATTCAAGGCTTTCTTCTGGCTTGTAACTGAGCAGGGTTTTTTACATGCAGTTGTTCTGCCAAGGACAAATCTCTGTCATCTTGAGCTATGGAAGCAGTAACAGCTGCCTTAGAAGCCAGAAGAATTAGTACCAGGTAACAGAGGACCAGTCATGTCAGGTAATGTGTATAAGTCCATGGTGATACAAACCTTGGTGAAACAGTTGTACTGCCCTTTCCACAGGATAGCTTGTGAAGAGAGGTCCTCTTAGTAAAGAGGAAAGAGGCCTGCTTTCCAGTTAAAGGTACAAGAATAATTGGGGGAAATCCAAGGAGGAATAATGCCTTTGGAGAGATTTATGAGGACAGCACCTGTTGGCCGGAGATGGACCCAGCCAGGTGTGCAGATACCATGTGCAAGTATGGGGAGGTCTTTTGGAAACCTTCAGCTGTTGACCATCTGTACATGGAAACAAAGAGTCAGAGTTGATGGATTTGTGAGTATTAGGGGAAAAGAAACCGTTGTAGTCACAAATATTTAAATTCAACTGAAATCCAAGTTCTCTCTTCTCCTTGTTGCTTCTCCACGTGTGTTGTATAGCCATTGGCAAAAGGTTTAATATGTTATTTTGACTGAAATTAAGACACTGGGAGAATATTTTCCATTCACCGTAGAAGTGTGGCGCCCTTTATATGGACTATTCTGTAACAGTGAAAGCAAAGACTAGAGTTGCAAGTTGACCTGTAGGGGGGGGGGGAATCTGTCTTTTAATAGACACTGTGTAGAAATGGGCCACTCATTTCATGTCATGGAGGTAAGTAACATCTCACTAAGGGAGAAGATATTTTTCTACGAGGCAGTTGACAACTTTAGAGAACACAGATATAATATGAGACTATGATTCACAGTTGATTCCTACCAGTTTTACAGCTGAATTAACATAGTTCTGTGTCATTCCTTCAGCACCACCCATGAGTTGAGCAGACTGCTTGCCCTCTCATGTCTTACCACTACTAACACCTCCTCCAGCAGGAGATTGAGCACCCTCAAAGTACAAAAAATAGAGGTTCAACTCGTCACCATTCCTTGCAATATGCAGCACACTGAAGAAGAGTGATATATGGCAGACTGCATCCTCTCATTTTGTCAGGGTTTCCAGAGGAAAGGGCACAATTTTAATTTATCTGAGGCACCCAGACTAGTAAGAAGAGGAGATTGGATTTATACCCTGCCCTTCACTCAGAGTCTCAGAGCAGTTTACAATCTCCTTTCCCTTCCCCTCCCCACAACAGACACCCTGTGAGATAGGGGGGGCTGAGAGAGCTCTGAGAGAATTGGTCTTAAGAGAACAGCTCTGAGAGAACTGTGACTGACCCAAGGTCACTCCAGCAGCTGCACGTGGCGGCGTCAGGAATCAAACCTAGTTCTCCCAGATTAGAGTCCATGCTCCTAACCATTACACCAAATTGAAGGAACATGGCTGTGAAGCACTCTCCTCAGACGTAGGAGGTTGAGACAGTAAAAGTGGAAGCAGATGGGCCAAAAAGTCCTCAGCAGGTAGTTCATCTGAAGTGTGTGTATGTTTGAGAAGACTGACCATTGAACAGGTGTTGAGCTCATCAGTATGTACATCTGTCAGTCCAGTTTCAAAGCTATGGTTACTCCGCTGTTGAAGAACCCACTGTGAGTTCTCTTGTTACACTTGTCTTCAGTCTAAGGTGGTTGCATAGGTGGGGTACGTAGGTGTGTGCAGCTTTTAAGAGCAACAAATTTTAAAATATATTAGAAAGTATTAGGGTTCTCATGATTGTTCTACATTTTGTTGCAGTGTGCAAAGGGACTCTATTGAGAAGCTTAGGGTTTTTGAGGTGATGTGATATAAAAACTTGGTCCCTGGTAACATCTGTGATGACCCGTTCTCTCATCCTGATAGTTGTTTGATGTTGTCATCAAATACATTTACCCACCATCTTCTTTAAAAAAAATAAAATCAACATTTTCTCTCACAGATCATTACTCCCACATATGCAGAAAGGCAAAGTAGCAAGATTTCTTTTTGTGTAACACAATCTATCTCAAAATGGGTTTCTCATCTGCCGTTTGCCTGTTCTGTACCGTATAGTGCAAGTTGGTTTAATATTTCAGGTAGATCTAAGTTATAGAATGCAGTGAAAATAATTGGCATTTTGTTCAATTACTTTAGTTAGAAGAATTTATTTGTAACATTATTGCAACTGTGTGCCCAAACCCCATTGGTAAACCTGGAGAATTTGGTGCATAACAGATTACTTTCCCACATGTAAGGGTTCAGGGAAGAAAGAATTTGTTCTTCTGAGTTATAGCTTTATTTCTGAATAAGTGTAATTGCTAACCCACGATTTATTGACCATGGTTCCATTCTTGACCCTTTTTTTGTAACTCTGAAGAAAGGGAATGTTTCCTCCAATAGAAGAAGAGAGACACCCTGCTATTTCTTTGGATTCTTTAACAGTTGCTTCTGTCACTCACATTTACTATCTTATCTTGCTTATCGCTTTTACTGAGATTGCTGACAAGTAATCGGTCCCTAATTAACTGCTAATCTGTCCTACAACAATTACTCAAAAGGATCAAGTAAAGTAAGACTTCACTTAATGTGAGTGGGTGAAAGTTTTATTCTTTTTTAAAGTCATGAAATACGTGTCACTGAAAGGCAAGGTAAGAAAAAAAAGTGTATTCTGTTGTATACCGTCTTTAGTAATCCTCAGTGTCTGAATGGGTTACAGAGTTTTCTGGACTTGCAGCTGGGGGGAGGGAATGGTTCCAGTCAGCTTTTCCACTAGTGAAAAAGGGAAAACAGAATCCCTTTGACCAGTCACGGTTCCTGAACTGACCAAAGCCATTTGGGACAGAAGATATAGTAAGGAGGAGAACTGGAGAAGATAGAGTGGAAAAGCTGGCTGAATCCAACCCAGGCTGCTTTCTACACCATTACTGAAAACATGCAGCGAGTACAGTTTTGCCATAGCGTGATAACTGCTGCAGGTCTGATAGTGGTGCGACATTCCATCTACATGTAATAGCTAGGTCTTGCTGCTATTTGTTAATTTAAATAAATAAACTGTCCAGATATGTGCTGCTGCACAGGCGTTGAGCAGTGTGCGCCAAAGAATGAGAGAATCTCTTAAAAAGAAAAAGCAGCAGTATCCAGTGGATGGTCGTAACATGTGAACACCCACATTCCTCACAGAAATAAAAACAGCAACAAAACCACTATCAAAAGCATTACTTTCCCGCATTTATAATACTGGACTCTCCAAAGTGTAATATCTCTGCTACTTTAAGAGAAGACATGGGAAAGGCTGTGGCTCAGTGGCAGAGCATCTGCATGGCATGCAGAAGGTTCCAGCGTTTCCAATAGTGGAACATGCTCCCTATCGAGATCAAGGCCCTGCAAGACCTTGTACAGTTTTGCAGGGCCTGCAAAATGGAGCCGTTGCTCTAGGCCTACAAGTGAGGGGGTGGGAGTCCACTAATTGACCTCCCTGCTGTGCTGCTGCAGTTTCTGCTACAGGTAGGCTGCTGCCAATAAGATCTTTATAGCTCAGCCTCAGCCTAATTGTTCCCAGTTCTAGGATTGCTGAATATGTAATTGCTGCTATACCCATCTTTTAACTGTTTTTATTGCTTAATATCTATTTTTAATCACCTATTGATTGCAATTTATTGTTGTAACCCTCCCAGAGCCCGCTTGCCCTGAAAGTTACTTCTTGCTGGATCAGGAGAATGCTGTAGACGTAGTTTATCTTGATTTTAATAAGGTTTTTGATAAGGTTCCACATAATATACTTGTTGACAAATTGGAAAAATGTGGTTTGGATCCTATGACCGTTAGGTGGATCTGTAACTGATTGACAGATTGCACCCAAAGAGTGTTTGTGAATGGTTCCTCATCTTCTTGGAGAAGAGTGACAAGTGGAGTGCCTCAAGGATCTGTCCTGGGACCTGTTTTGTTCAACATCTTTATCAATGATTTGGATGAAGGGATAGCGGGAATGCTTATTAAATTTGCGGATAATACTAAATTGGGAGGGGTAGCAAATATGGTAGAAGACAGAGTCAGGATACAGGATGATCTTGACAGGCTGGAAAACTGGGCTAAAAGAAATTTAATGAATTTCAAAGGAGATAAATGTAAAGTTCTGCATTTAGGTAGGAAAAATCAAATGCATAATTATAGGTTGGGGGAGACTTGTCTTGGCAGTAGTATGTGCGAAAAGGATCTCGTTTCAGTTTAATTTACTGTAATTAGCCATTGGCCGTTACAAAATTACAAAACACAAATTGTGAACAAGCTATAGGTTAAAAGTCAGAATATACAAAAATACCAGAGACAAGTAATAAAATATGTCTAATTTAATACAGTAGCCTAAATAGTGCCCCTTCCTGATGCCACCTTGGAATGTATATTCTTTGCAGCAAGGGCAAATAATGAAACTTTATAAGAGACATAAGCATCAATGTCAAATAACAAAAATGAAAATTTTTCCTCAACCGGGTAAGCACTAAGACCAGATAAAATACCTGCTAAAAATTTAGCCCTCGGACTAGAATACAGTGGGCAAAAGAGAATGTAGTGAGGTAAATCCTCAAGTTCGTGGGAACCACAAATACATAGACGATGCGCCAGTGGAGTTTGATTGAATTGGCCCTCCAAGATTGCTGTTGGCATTGATTGAAACCATAGAGAGGTAAAGAACTCTCTAAGTACATGTTTAGAGATATTAACTAGGTATGGAGTTCCAGTGTGGTCCGATTTAATTAATTTGTACCATGGTGCTGCTTTTGATTTTAATAGTAAAGAGCAGTCTAGCCAAGCATCAAAGTCATAAATCCAGTTTCTGAGTTGGGATTTATCAACTGATGTTCCCAAAAGATCATCAGGAATAGAGTATCTTGAACGTATGTTGTTAAGAAAGTCAAGGCGCTGCGAATCTTTAGCTAAGAGCAGATTAAAAGATTGATAACTGAGGGAATTAGAATGTGAATTTTCCATTCTTTTCCAGTATCTGATAATTATAAGGTGTGCCCGAGCCTTAAGAGAAGGAATACCAGTTTTAGCTCTCATCAAGGCAGCTGGGGACCCTTGGGAAGTGCTAAAATGCACCTTAAAAAATAATTCTGGACTACTTTGAGGCTGGCCAAGATAACATCATTCCATCCCCATACTTTTACTCCGTACAAGAGATGGGGACCTTGCTCTTGTATAGTTTCAGAACTGGGTCTATCAGACGACCTCCCTTGGAGTAGTAGAAGCTCAAGACAGACCCAACCAGTCTTAGTGCTTATGATTTGACTGAAGCAGCATGAGTAGTTCAGTTTAAAGACACTCTAAAGGTAATGCCAAGGTATTTAAATGAATTGCACTGTTTGATTGGGTTTCCAAGAATATCCCAAGAGGAGGTTTTTGCCCTGTTCCTAAAAACCATGACCTTGGCCATATCAAAATTTGCAATAAGTCCCTAACTGATGCAATAGTCTCTTCAGACCAGTTTTCGTAAGAGAAGTTAAGACCATGTCATCTGCATATAACAAGATTGAATTTTTTTGATGGCTTAAGTAGACCATACACTGAGCATGAGTCAGAAGTGTGATGTGGTTGCTAAAAAGGCAAATGCAATTTTGGGCTGTATCAACAGAAGTAAGGCTCTATAGTGGCTCAGGTGGTTAAGATGCTGAACTGCAGGCTGTGGAAGGTCAGTAGTTCAGCAGTTCAAGACCCGAGTGCGCCGCATGATGGAGTGAGCTCCCATCTCTAGTTTCAGCTCCTGTCAACTTAGCAGTTCGAAAGCAAGAAATTGCAAATAGATAAATAGGTACCACTTCAGTGGGAAGGTAACAGCGTTCCATACACCTTGGTGTTTAGTCATGCCGGCCACATGATCACGGAAATGTCTTCGGACAGCACTGGCTCTTCGGCTTTGAAACGGAGATGAGCACCACAACCCTAGAGTTGGATCCGACTGGCTTTCGAGCAAGGGAACCTTTACCTTTACCTTTTACAACAGAAGTATAGCGTACAGATCATGAGATGTGATGGTACCACTTTTCTCTGCTCTGGTTAGACCTCACCTAGAGTATTGTGTTCAGTTTGGGGCACCACAATTTAAGAAGGGTATAGACAAGCTGGAACATGTCCAGAGGAGAGCAACAAAGATGGTGAGGGGTCTGGAGACCAAGTCCTATGAGGAAAGGTTGAAGTAGCTGCGTATGTTTAGCCTGGAGAGGAGATGACTGAGAGGTGATATGATAACCATCTTCAAGTACTTGAAGGGCTGTCATCTAGAGGATGGAGTTGTTTTCTGTTGCCCGAGAAAGTCGGACCAGAACCAGTGGGTTGAAATTAAATCAGAAGAGTTTTTGGCTAAACATTAGGAAGAACTTCCTGACAGCAGTTCCTCAGTGGAACAGACTTCCTTGGGAAGTGGTGGGCTCTCCTTTGAAGGTTTTCAAACAGAAGCTAGATGGCCGTCTGACAGTAATGCAGATTCTGTGAACTTAGGCAGATCATGAGAGGGAGGGCAGGAAAGGTTGCCCCAGTGCTTAGTTCTTGTGGCCCTTTTTTACATGCCCAGGGAAATGCTGATTGTCACTTTGGGGTCAGGAAGGTTGGAGGGTTTTTTTTGTCATCTTCTGGGCATGGAACAGCGGTCACTACAGATGTGGAGGGGGAGGTATTTGTGAATTTCCTGCATTGTGCAGGGGGTTGGACTAGATGACCCTGGAGGTCCCTTCCTACTCTATGATTCTGTGATTCTATGAAGAGCGGGATATAAATCTGAATAAATAAATAAATAAAAGATTCAGGTCATAGGTGATGTGAAAGATCTCTGCCTGGGACCTTGGAGAGCTTGCTGCTTGTCTGAGTAGACAGTACTGGCCTTGATGGACCAATGGTCTAATTCAGTTTAAGGCAGCTTCACATCTTCAACAAATAAGAAATATGCATTTATTGCAGAAGAAGAAAAAATCATGTGGGAAGGCCTCAAGAGACCTATCTTTGATTTTGAATTACCTGCCTTTCATGAGTTTTGTTATTTCAACTGCATAAAAATTCTGTGAAGCATGAAGCTAATACACATTGATCATTCACTTTAGTTAAAGATATGCTTTTTTTATCTGTGCCTTTCAATATAGTGTGCTCCTAGGGATTTTTTTTTTTTAACACTAGCTAATGTGAAACTTCCCATTTTAATTTAAGGAACTGTTTCATTAGAAGGCTCCTTCAGAGAGGCACCTGTCAGCTGATCAGTATTGTTCCTTTCAGGCTAAAGAGAGATGGCTTTACTTGATAGGTTACTTTTGTTAAAACGAGGGCTCTTCTAGGGGGGTCTTTGACGTACCACTGCAGGGGAGATTTAGGATTAATTTATTTAAACATAGGTTCTTGTTCTTGGCAGAATTTACTCTGCTGTCATGCTCACACTGAGTAAGTAAATATAGTTTTAATGTGTGTGAGCTCTTTATACAACAAAAGAGAAACTGAGAAGGTGCTAATAAATGGCTAACCCTTTGGTGGACCTCTGATCCTGTTGAAAGACACACTTGCTTCACATGTAACTTGAAGAAAGGTATTGTGTCCTGTTTAGCTCGCCTTTTGCTGTAAAAGATGAAGTTTTAAGCGTTCTTTCTGTTCCAAGGGCAAGTTCAGAGATTAAAAAGGGACCTAACTGCAGGACTAATTTTCACTACATTGACTTGTGGCAATATGACCTTAAGTCTCATCTCTTTGCTATACAACGATATTGCGGAACTGTGGTACCTTCTGAAGAAAAGCACAGGTGTGTCTTAAGTTTTTGTTTTCTTTCCTTGTTCCTCCTAGTGACTTCACTGCATTCAAATGACATATGTGATCTAGAGTTGTTAACATTTTGTGCTATTCTATTAAAGTATTAGTCAAAGTGGGGAGAAATAGATCTTTCATTCTTGTACTACTGTTGTAGTTTGCAACTGTTTTTCTTAAACAACCAAAGCGTGTATGTTGTTTTTAGATTATCACACCGAACGTTCGTCTGAGTTTAACAGTAAAAGGTGTTTAGTGAAGGATCACAGTAAATAGGACTGCTTTTTTTGTATGTACTGGTTGCTGCTTTAGAAACTATTTTGATGTTTGCAGTTCTCAGTCTGAAGCATTTTGTTGGCATTTGTGAGAAAAACCATTGGAATGGGAGAGGGGAAATAATTGCTTTTAAAGTCTTTCACTGCACTTTCTACCAAATTAATTAGCGCAAAGTTCAGACTGTGGTATCTTTTCTTGCGTTTCATCGGTTCACACTTTCCACAGAACTCTTGTTTTCAGTAGGGCATGAATGAAGGACTGGAGGCTTGTCTTTGCTCTAAATAGTAAAACTACAGTCCAGTGTGAAACTGAGAGCTTCTTTTTTGTGGAAATTGGGGGGAGGGAAAGAGGGAAGAACCAAATACTGCTGATTCAGTTCACATTGCCAGTCTTGAGTTCTGCTTGATATGCATGACCGTTTCAGAAGAATACAAGATGAAGAGCCATGACATGTCAGGTGGGTGATCGCTGCTCAGTTTCTTCAGACTGCTGTATTTTTGTAAAAAATTTTAATAGTAATATTAATAAGTCTAGGAGGCTTTCTGTATGGGGCTAGGAGTGAGGTTCTTTCCGCTTAGAACACGGTCTTCAGCAGTCTGTAAATGAGCCTGTAGCATCACTTTGTGTTCCAGTTAAAGTTTTTATGCTTGTACACGAGAAATGATACAAACCTGAGATTAGTAAGAACTTGAGTAATTGGAAAGAGTAAGCTACAAGGAAACTTAAGCTTTCAATCCTTTTTGCTCACATTCTGTGTAGTGTGTGTTTTAAAGGGTTACTGTGGCTGAAAGCTCATTTTTACAGAAGCTGGTGGTTAGTTGAAAATCGATGTGGTTATCCCAAGCAGCTCCCTTAGTATAAATTGTGTTAGAAATGTTGTCTAACTTAACTGAGAATAAGAAAAAGAGTGCTAGTATTTTCTGGGTCTATGCTAGCTCAGTTATATTATAGTTAACTGGTCTACCCCCCTGGAGGTAGACTGGCCTATTAGTGTGACTTCAAAAGCCACACATGTCTGCAGATCAAGCTGCTGTTTAACAGCATTAGAGTAGAGATGAGTGATGGATCTGACAGCCATTAATCAGGTTCTGGGACAAAAAACATTTTAGTCTTGATGACTTCTAGAACCTGAAGTTCTGTCACGTTGCCATAAATGACAGGCATGGTTTTGTACAGAAAAAACATGCTGGCAGGCACACAGAACCTCTTACCTTTAGTAGCTATAGGAAACCAAATAAGCATGGGGACTGAGTGTGGCTTGAAGTGGGAACAATGAGTGAGCCTGCGTTTCATTTCAGTTCCCTAGTGTGTGTGGTTGAGTGATTAAGATTGTTGGCTCTTTTGTGGTAACCACCTCCTTATCCCCCCCTGCCCCCCTGCTCCAGTATTTGATATTTTACATGACATAAACATTGACCTAGAGTCAAAAGCATTCAGAATTGTGAGATGATTTAAAATAAGGTATGAAGTGAGCTGTGATCTTTGAATATACTGGAAGCTGCTTATCTGTACACCCATTTGTTGTGCTATATCAAGTAGGAGAAATTGTAATGGTCAGCTAGTTGGAGCTAGTATTGCTTGTGCCACCTGGCCAGGTTTTTCCTAGTCTCACATTGAAAACCGAAGTCTGAGCATTGCTATATGCTTTCTGTAGGAACCTGCCATTTTCAATGTGTGAGACTTTCTCACATGCTTTAAAGTCTAGTCAGGTGCCACCAACCAATCTGACCATCACCAGCACAAGAAATGTGGTGGTTGAGATGGTGCAGAAGGAATGCAGAATGCGTGTGAAACTGATGGGAACCAGTGAATGCAGCAGTACAAATGAATATGTGTAATTGCAAATAAAACAAAAATGAATAAAAATTTTGAAACTAAAATGAATTTGCACATATCTATCTATTTAAGAAAATAAGGAGACAGCTTCTTTTCTTAAGTAGTTCAATCAATCAATCAATCAGTCAGTCAGTCCTTTATTCGCATATAAAATAGATATAGATGGAACATAGTTAACAGTGGCAATAGCATATGCCTTCCTAGTAAAAGTTCCTATAGGTTTTGTGGGTTTTTTGTAATTCCAGTATCTTTATCTTCCTCCCATATGTACAGTTCTATAAGTAAAATGGGATGCAAAATTAAATATGTGCCTCAGGGCTGCAATTTCCACTTGTACATGATGAATAGGATGCTTTTAAGTTGTTATATGTCAGTTGTAGAATGAAGGCTCTCTTTTACAGACTACTACAATGCATTCATTTGTGTTTTGTGAGCACCAGTTCATTTCCTAGATCTAGTGTCCAATTTTCTATTTTATATGATTAAAATAGCGCATCTATAACTGAGGCATTTCATGATGAATATCCATATTTATAATTTAAGACTGATTAAATCTGACACTGTTAAAATACTAAAAAGGAAATTGTCTATGCCATGAATTGTATTTTCTGTGAAGATACTATCATTTTGCTGTAAATCTCTACAGTAACTCAAAATAACAATACTGCAAGAAGTTGTGATTTCCTCTTCTTGAGAGAGAGGAATTCCAGCATTAGTGGGGAAATCCATGATTGCTTTAAAAAGTAAAAAGTTTGCTGATGACAGAATGTTTGTGCATTAAAAGGATGGTCATTTGGTTACATAATTTGAAAATAATCTTCATCTGCTCCATCTGGGAAATATCTGTAGGATAAATTTTTTTAAGCAAAGAAGAATAGCATTGTAATAGTGAGTTCTTTGGTTTGTGTTTCTGTGAGATGGGGCTGAGTTGATGACTTGATATTAACTACATAGGCTGTTAACATCATCTAGTTTTTACAGTTGATTGGTCATTGACTGCTGACTAATAAGTATATTGCGAACGACACAGTGCTTGAAAATTCAAGCTCCTATTCCAACTAACACCTGGAGGTCATCCAGACATTGTTAACAAAGGGTAATTTGTCATGACATGAAGGGGCCACGGGTCAGTGGTAGAGCATATGTGGAAGGTCCAAGGTTCTATCCCTGGCTTCTCCAGTTGAAAGGATCAGGTGCTAGATGATGAGAAAGATCTCTACTTGTGACCCTGGAGAGCTGCCAGTCTGATTAGACGATCTCGATGGACTGATGGTCTGATTCCATAGAAGGCAATTTCATGTGTTCTCAGGTGAATGTGTTGGCAGAGTAATTAACACAGCAACAGTGCACAACCTTATTAAAGAGTAGATAAAGATTTATTTAGGAATTAGCATACTTGATAAGAGGAGAGACAGCTAAGTTCCGAACTACATCACTAGCTGAGAGAGAGGGTAAGACTGAGTGCGGCACTTCCTAGAAGGGGAAAATTGCCCTGAGAGTAGCAATCTGGACAAGGAATTTCATTTAAAAGGAGAGAAAGTGCTGACCTCACTATCCTACCTAATTGTCTTTTTGCTATCCTCTGCAGGGTTTTCTTCTCTTCTTTGTAAACCAGACATTGCCTTTTTCCAACAGAATGAACTTCATATTTTTCAGGCTCATACGCGTCCTCCCCTCCTATTCATGCACAGAGCCCCAATAAGTTGGGCTGAATACTTCCTTGCATCAGGAAGTCTTCCGTTTTTGCTGTGCATTCAAGTGGAGAATTTACGTGCATAAACCAAGTGTGGATTTATCATGAAATTATTGGAGTTTGTTCATTATGTCTGGATGGACTCTTACTTTTTAATACTTTCTTATAGATTTTCTTGGGATACCTTTTTATAGATCCCCCCCCCTTTATTTACAAATATTCCTTCATAGATATGCATCCTTGCAGGACATCACACATACTCTGATGGACATTGTCATATGTGCCTAGCATTCACCGTATTTTTTGCTTTGTGTACTTGTACAGGAAGCCCTGAGCGGAAACAAAGCTTGTACTAGGTACATGTGGTGATGTGATTGTCAGGTGTGACAGTGTTACACATGAGGATATATTACTTCTTTATGGAGTTAATATCCTCATAAGAAAAAAATAGTGAAATGGTGGCCCTAATGGTGCTGTCCATGGTAGACTACTAGGAATCCCAGAGAAAAAGGAGGAGTAAGTAAATTCATGCTGTCTTGACTCTGCTAATAATTTTGGAGTAAAAATGATGTTTTTGTTACTTTCACACTGCAGAGTCCAATACTGCATATTTATTGTCTGCTAGTAAAACTAGTTTACAAGTTATAATCTCTTTATCTGCACTTATTTCCATATTTAATTATACTGGATCAGTCAAGATTTGTAATCTCATGTATAGTTTGAGATCAGTGATTAATAGAACATGTGGTGATATAGTCTGATGTCTATATTTTTATGAGGGGGAAATGGAGAGTGCCAGTGCATCTATTTTTGTCATACAAACTGTCTTGTATGACAGACTTCAGTATATAGATGTTGAGATGTGACCCTTGCCCTTCATGGCTGTTGGTGTCAAGCCAGGCTGGGTTCATTAGTTGGATCCAGGAGGTAACAATACTTCCAATGGGAGGGTGTAGTTCTGACCACCTTAAAAGAGGTTTTCGTTTGACCACTCTTGAAGGCAGCATCCCTGGGCCTCACAGACCTGTATAACTAATGTGTGGTGGCCACCATTCCATTTTTAGTCATGGTGCTAGAAAGGATGGTTGCTATGCTGATTCAGGTATTCTTGGATAAGATGGGTTATCGAGACCCATTTCAATCCAGATTCAGGCCTGAGTCAAATGAACCCACCAGTGTTGTAATGCGTATACATTGTCCCCAGGAAAGAGAGGAGGGGGAGGTTTTGGAGAGGAAGGAAGCAGGGTGTTACAGATGAGGAGGGAGAAAGCCAAGGTTGAGGCTTCTCTGAAGAAGGCCCAGAACAGAGAGAGCAATGGGAATAAAGGGCTAAGGAAAGATTTGGATAGAGGTTGGAGGAATAAGGGAGAATCAAGCACCTCCAAGCTCTGGTAACTGTCTTATCTATCAGACTACAGTGGGAAGGCATTAAATGTCACGCTTACTGATGTGTTTTTGTTCCATTTGACTCCAGTGTTCTTGTCAACCTATATAATTCATGGCACACTGTATAGGATGCAGGGAAAAGGGGTCTTGGATTGCAATTGCTGTGCTGTCCAGTTCAGGATTAAGGAAACCAGTGGTTTTTTTTAAATAAAAGAAATATTAATAAAAGAAATCCAGTTTGCCTTATACACCAAAAGCTGACAGTGGACCTTTAGTGTAAAAAGAAAGGTGTGGGTGCTGAGGAGGTCCCCTGGGCCTTCTATGGGGCACCAGGCCCAGAGAAGGCCTTTTCCGTCCCCTACACACCATCCCCTGGGCCTTCTATGGGGCACCAGGCCCAGTCTGAGGGACTCATTATTGTAAAGTGGTATATAATGACAAGAGAAAGGCCTGGATCAGTAGCCTCTTTACTACTACTAGATGAATATGCTGTCTTCATTACGGTGGATCATGCCATCTAATTGAAACATTTGGAGACAGAAGTTTTTGGAGGATTTGCTTTGAACTGGTTTAAATCGTTTCGTCCAGATAGGGTTAAAAGGGTGCAGTCAGATGGCGTGCTGACAGCGGTTTAAACTGCTCTGGTTCTAACTGGATTATATTTGATCTGGATAATTGCAATCACACTCACCTCCCTTATCCCGCCTCACCGCAGAGTCACGTTGCTCCCCGGCATCTACACTACTGATGCACAGGAGCATGTGTCGGTGGGTTTTTAAAATTTTTCCTCAGTTTGTGCATGCGCATAGGCACCCCTCCGTAGAAGGGGGGGGAACTATCATGCCGCATACACAGAACCACCAGAGCGAATCAATCCAACCCCTCCAACAAAAGACTTCCCTTTAAATGTTTGACCTGAAAATGGCCTCCATGAGATCCTGAACTCATCTAAACCCTAAAACAAGTGACTGTTTAAATGTCAGTTTTCTAAACGTGGTGGCGGAGCTCTGCCTATGTGCACACCACCAACACATTTAAAAAATGGTGGGTGAAAAGCAGAAGCTTTGGGCAGCTTTTGAGAGGGGAGGGGGTTTAAACTGGAAGTGACTCAACACAGTAGGAGCGATCAGATGTCAGAAAAGTGTGGCTAGAACCGGAGAATCAAGAAAACACCACTTCGGGATCTGGTATCAAAATACTCCATTTTAAAGGGGATTTGAGACGGAAAGCGACGGCTGGAGACAGTGCACAGATATTAGGTGTGTGAATGTGGATATAAAATCCGTTACTGAAGCGTGCCAAAAGCTAAATAAATGGCCCGTCTGAACGCACCCAAAGAGTTGCTACTGGAGACCATTTTATCTTCAGAACAACTTCTTTGAGGTAAGTTAGGCTGAGAATATGTGACAGGTCCAAAGTCAGCCAGTAAGCTTCCCAGGTGGAATAATGACCTCCCAGATCTTAGTGTGAAATTCTTACTCTACCACCACACTGGCTTTTATGAGGTGGCTGCGGTTGAATGGTAGTGAGCAGCCAGGCCTGGGTGAGTCATGCAAATTGTATGGTATCAAGTCACCCAACAGATGCTGGCAGGTTTGGTCCCAGTGAGTCCTCCCCCAAATGCGAAGACAGCCCTGGAAAAGGCTCACATTTTCAGACAGAAATCAGGGTTTCAACTGGCAATACTGTTGTGGTTGCCTAGCAATGGCCACAGAGGGCATTTATTTCAGGCTCTGCTTCTATTATTTTGGAGTTTTTTAACCTCCCCCCAGTATATTTTTTTAAGTTTTCAGAATTTTCTGCAAACCTGCGGCTTTTTTCAGGTTTGTAGAAAGATCTGTCTTGTCTGTTTGTGGCTCCAGTCCCTGGATTTAAGTATGCAAAGATTTGGACATGTTGAGAATTTTATATATTAAGAACAGTGTCCTGGCTGAGCAATCTCTAAACAGTGGCTTTTTAGGCCTGTCCTAAGTGTATGTTCCTGTTTTGTACTGCAAAAAAAAATTTAGTCTTGTGATTTTGTTCAGAGAAATGAAGTAGTTTACTTCTCCAAAATTACTGTAAGTTTCTTGTCATATGAGAGGATCCACAGAAAATTAGCTTTCCTTTTGTTTTATTTCCCCCCTCGATGTCCCTAGTATTATCACATTGCAAGCTTGTGACATATTACTGCTGTTTACGATTTGGGGAGGGCACCTCATCAAATTTCACTTTCTGTTCTTCACTTTGTCCATTCCTTTTATTGTGCAGTTCAGTTTCTGGTGGTAAACCAAATACTGAGGAAGGGATGAAAAATAATTAGTTTTGATGAAACCGTGTCTATTGCCAGTATTCCTATAGGACACAGCAGCTGGGATTTGTGAATTTTATTACAGGTTTTAATAGTATTAGATTGTTTTATTTGAAGTATTTCTGTGATTTTTAAATGGCTCTGAAGAACTAGTTATGGTAATATTGTCATTATTTGCTGTGAAGAAACCAGAAACAGGAAGAATGGTTAGCCTTATGTATTTGGCCATTCAATTGAGGGAGTTCTTCTCCATCCTTGTTCTTTCTGTCAGCAAGTAGTCCTTCTTCCTGGATCTTGGGCTGCTATTGCCAGCCCCTCCCCCTACCTCATTCCCTTGACTTTTTATACTTCCTGGATGCATTGCTTCCTGTTACTAAAGTAAAGGTCATGGATAGGTGGAGTTCATTCAACCTGGCCACATTCAGCACAAATATTACAGGTTTCCATGAAGTAGCTTTACTTGGAGGTTGGGATCAATAGCACTGTGCATACACAATGACTTTCTAGCTTTCTCCTTGCAATACCACCTATTCTTCCTGTGAATCCTCTACTCTAGAAGTCTGAGAGCACTGAAAGCTGTACGTTTGAAATGCTTAGTAGTTGTTCAAGAAATAAAATTTGGCTACATGCATCCATGGAAATCTAGAAGTAGTTTGCACGCACCAAGAGGTTTCTCTGGATCGTGGTCTGAATGAAATGAAATCTTATGTTTAACTGTATATTTAGCGAATAGTTACTAGTCTCTTTGTGCATATTTTCCAAGATATGTATCAGGAAACATGATGTTAGAACTGAGGTGTAGGCATTCATTTACCTGATAGCTTTTGCCACTATCAGACAAAAATGTGTATCAGATCATCTTTCTTCCCTAATAGTCATTTTTAAAAATCATTTACCTAGGTGCATTTTTAATTAAATAGTTTTGGAGTTTACTTGTAGTTATTTGTATGACATTGTTTTGAATTGTTAATATAAATAGTTGTGGAAAGGGGGCATATTAATGGGGGTTGAAAATAAAATGAATGTGAGAATCTGACTTCTACATAAATTTGTAAAAAAGTGTGTATTGGGATTTGTTTCAGATGAAATCATGCATCAAGATGTTGTTCCCCTCTGTGCAACAGATATTGAGGATCAGCTGAGGAAGAAGTTTGCCTATCTATCCGGTAAGAGCAAATGTTCATATTAAAGGGTTTAAATAACAAGGTTTGATTTTATATTTATGTAAGATTTCTTTTTCAATTGCACACATTTTTCTCATTATTCTTTCCAACTCCATCACTATAGAATTGTGCCAAATGCATATCTGCCATACAGTGAGCGCATAACTGATCTGGGATTTGAACCAGGATGTCTCACAAATAGGTTATATTTTTCAACCACTACACCACATTGGCTCCAGACAGCACAGGTTAGATGTTTGCTTCTTACATAAGGGTCAGTAGCTCTGACCAGAGATCAAGTGAAAATGAAATATCTTATTGAGTATCAGTTCCATCACAAATTTAAACAAGAGTCTTGTGTGGATATTTAACAATATTATGACATTCCACAAGCAAGGTGCCACTACTGAAAAAGCCCTGTCCTTGGTTATCGTCTGCCTCACCTCTGAAGGGGAGGGGGGGGTGGCCACAGAAAACATGGCTTGTGAGGCAACTCTTAAATGGTGGGCTGAATAGCATGGGAGGAGGCAGCCCTTCAGGTAGCCATTTACAGCTTTGGATATAAGAACCAGCTCTCTGAATTGTGTTTGAAAACAAATGTGCAGCCGTTGCAGATCTTTCTGCACTAGGGTGATTATGTTCCCTATGAATAGCTTGCCAGCTGCATTTTGAACACACTGAGTTTCCAATCTGTTTTCAAAGGCAGCCCCGTATTGAGTGAATTATAGTAATCTAACCTGGATGTAATCAGACCATGGGTCACTGTGGCCAGATCATACTTTTTGAGGAATGGCCTCAGCTGGCATATCAGCTGAAGCTGATAAAAGCCACTACTATATTGAGTTAAACTTTATAACATTGAAAACAGCAAACCATTCAGTAGTGTATTATTGTCATATACATTATAGCTTATTGTGCACACATTTAGTTCCCTTAGTCACATTTAAACTACCTTAGTCACATTTAACCTTGAAAACCTAGTCTCATTTAACTTTGAAAATGCATTGTGCACATCTACTGTGTAGTTAGGAGCTCTATTCTCTGAATGTTGTATATCAGTGGTCTTCAATTGATGAACTGGTGAACTCCAGTTGCTGGGTTCCAAGACCACCACATCTCCTGTCCCCCTTTGGACATTCACTGAGAGCAGGAGGGCATAGTAAGGTCATGAGAATTGTGATATGAGGTTAGGCAGTGGCAAAGAGGATTCTTCCATTAGTTTGTTCCTCACTATGGTTGATCTCCTAGTTTTATCTGCTTCTTACAGCCCCAGCCTTGATTCCAGTGATTCAAATGCATTTCACTTATTCTGAAAAAGAAAATGTTTTGTAGGATTTTTTTAGTGCTCCCAACAATTCCCTGTATTTCCGTTGAAAAAGAAATCGAGGGAAAGCCCTCAACATAGAAAACGCTCTTTTCTGAATTTCTCCAGGGTATTTTCCGGGCCTTTGCATCTCTAGTCCTATAGTACTTTGAAGACTAACAAATTTTTATTGCCGTGTAAGCTGTCATGGACTGGAGCCCACATTTTTGGATGCATGCACAAAGTGGGCTCTAGTTCATGAAAGATTATGGTACAGTTAAAAAATTGTTAGTCTTTATAAGGTGAAACAAGACTGCTGTATGTTCTTGTTACAACAGACTACTTTGGAAATTTGTAAATGCATCCATCTGCAAACATAATTGTTATTTGGTTACATGCATTGTGCAATGACGCTGAACAGGAATGATCCTTTTTAATTCCACCTTCTTGGATTTGTAGTTAACCCTTTGATCCTGCACCAACAAGGTTATTATTTTACAAGTAAGTGGAGGTACTTAAAAGGACTCTGTTCCACCAGTATCACAATTTTTAATACAATTTACTACTTCAGGACAACTTCTCTGTGAAGCCCATGGACATTGGACCTTGTAGCATGTTAACAGCTAACTTCAAGGATCTTATCTGAAGTGTGTCTTCACAACATTAGAACTGTGTTTATTGTTTTGCCACTGGATCTACATAACAAATTACTTGCATGTGTGATTCTGCTACTGTGCCAGGATTAGTGCTGCTTCTACCAAGTGTCATTTTTCTCCTTGTTGATAAAGTTTGCTGAGATTGTAGTTCCAACATAAATTGTGCAGTTACATTGATTTGGTTTGAAACAGTTCTGTTGCTAAATAACTTTTGTTCTGTGAGCAGTCAAGCTGTTCAGAAGATCGTCTTTATTTTATTGATTTAGAACATTTATATCTCCCCTTCTCTGCTTAGACTCAAAATGTTTAACAATGTAGCAACAAATTTCAAGAACACAAAGTTCTTAAAGATATTGGAGGCTTCTTTTCCAGCGTCTAGTGTTGCCAGGTTCCCTTGGCTTTCCGGTGGCGGGGATATGAGGGGTGTTCCAGGGGACACAATGACATCACATGGAAGTGATGTCATCATGTCAGGGACATTGTGCTATGACCCTCTGCATTTTGGGCAAAACTCTATGGCTTTTTTGGTCTAAAATCATAGAGTTTTGCCCAGAAAGCAGAATGTTGCCATGTGATGTCCTAATGTGATGACATTGCTTCTGTGTGACGTCATCATATTGGGGATGTTGTGCAGGATGTTGTGCAGCGCCCCCTGTTTTGGGGGCAGGGCTTCCCCTGCCAGCCAACTAGCCAGCGGCAGGCAGAAGCCCAAAAAGTCAGGGGAAACCCTGCCTAGACCAGGGGTCTGGCAACCCTACCAGGGTTCCAATAATAGAATAAAAAGATGGTCATATCAGTAGTACAACATGAAGGGGTTAACATTACTGATGGTCTGCTTGTATACCTTGTCATTTACTCTGAAGTTTAGAGGACAACTGTCTCTTAAAGTTGAGTTTTTACCTTCTTGAATAACAGCCATACCTGTTAGCTGCCTTCAGGAATTTATCTAATCCAAGAGTGCACATTTTTTAGAAGACTTCATGGAGGAAGAGATGAATTTGCCTGTTAGAGGAGAGATTTGTTTCTCCTTGGTACGTTTTGGTGTCGTTCTTCCTGCTTCATTCTGCAGCCACTCCTTAATCATCTAGAGCTGAGTCGCTATACCCCAGCACTGAAAGAGGTTATGAAGCTATACTGTGAATAGCTTTGACTCACATTAAGAAGTTAATGAAGAATAGAAAGAGGAGTTACCTAGGCCTTTCATACAATCTCACACATGGGAGGAGAAACCTCTCTCCTGCACTTTTTAGCTATCTGGGCAGCAGTCATCAGTCTACATTGTCTCCTGATGTATCTGAAGAAGTGTGCATGGACATGCAAGTTTATACCTAGAATAAAACTCTGTTGGTTTTAAAGGTGCCACTGGAATCAAACCTAGATTTATAAACATGAGGCATATCACTGATTGGACTGCTCTTCACTGTGACGATTTCTTTGGAAGCCTGGTTGTTGCTGTGGCTTCCAATGCAGCACAGTGGTAATGAGGCTTCCAAAAGGTGGTTTCCCCCACATTTCCCCTGATCCGGTCCCCGTGGTGGCCATTTGCCCCTCCCATACTATGGGGGGGGGGAGCTTTTCAAGATTTTTTCCAATAACTGACATACTACTATATTGTTATATTAATATACCAATTGACAATTTAAAAAACAACAAGAACTCAGAAAAGCCCATTGGTGCCATGAAGGGGGGCAGGGAATAGCTGCCTTGCAGAAAGGGAAAATGGCTGTTGTGTAAGTGGGTCTGGGAAAATCTACATCTTCAAAGTCACTAACCTGGTTTTGCTATAGTCTTTCTCAAAACATTGCAGCCAATATGGTTTGGCAAAGATCTCTGAGAAGTTGAGGAAACCCCTGTTGAAATGCCAGTGAAAAGTAATGGGGAGATCCTGTTTCACAAAAACATTGAATCTGGGACAAATTGCCAGTGTGGAAATGACCATTGTTACTGCATTATACTGTAGCCATGGAATTCAGTGGGTTTGCCACTTGCTTACCTTCAGGGACTACAGCAATATGTCTGTAATACTACCAGCATTGGGCCTTTTGTTACAGATTTTGCTACAAACAGAAATAATTGAATTAGAGCAAATATCTTACATCAGAATTTATTTGTTTTCATGTTAATGCTCTGAAATGGCTATAATAGCTTCATGCAGTAAAGTAGCTTGTGAGTAAATAAATTTTGTTTTTATCGTTAGGTGGGCGAGGGAAAGATGGCTGCCCAGTCATTACTTTTCCAGAATATGCAGCTTTCAGCGAAATTCCAGAAAAGGATTTTCAGAGTGTTCTGACATACCTCACTAACATCCCCAGGTAAGCCCTGTGTACAAGAAAAATAATATTTTTCCAATAAGAACATAAGAAAAGCCATGTTGGATCAGGCCAGTGGCCCATCCAGTTCAACACTGTGTCACACAGTGGCCAAAACCTAGGTGCCATGAGGAGGTCCATCAGCAGGGTCAGAACTGTTGCCCCCCAACCATCAAGAATATAGAGCATCATTGCCCCAGACATAGTGTTCCATCTATACCTTGTGGCTGACAGCCACTGATGTACCTCTGCTCCATATGTTTATCCAGTCTTCTCTTGAACCTGTCTATGCCTGTAGCCATTGCCACTTCTTGCGGCAGTGAATTCCATATGTTAATTATGCTTTGGGTGAAGAAGTACTTCAATGCTTAACTGACTCTTCTTCAACTGTCAGTTCCCAACTGTCATTCCTTAACTGTCTCTCTCAACAGAATTCTGTTCAAACAGGCTGTCACTCAGAAGTTCTCAGACTCTGTTAGGCATTAACCTTTGATGGTCCATCACAGCCACTGGACTCCAGCAAGTAGGAACTTGGAGTTCAGGGTCTCTGTTATCATCACCTTCCTAAAAATTTTAAGCAAGAAAAAATTCAGCTCTGCATCTTGAGAGGAAAAGCTGGGAGAGCATGGAACTCAGCAGTACCTTGACAGAAAGTAACATTCCCCTTGTAGGAATTACTCTAGTGCTACACTCCCTTTAAGGAGCTGCGGTGGCTCAGTGAAGTGAAGTTAAGATGCTGAACTGCAGGCTATGAGGTCAGAAGTTCAGCAGTTCGAGACCCGAGAGCCACATGATGGAGTGAGCTCCCGTCTCTGGCCTCAGCTCCTGCCAACCTAGCAGTTCGAAAGCAAGAAATTGCAAGTAGATAAGTAGGTACCACTTCGGTGGGAAGGTAACAGCATTCTGTGCACCTCGGCGTTTAGTCATGCCGGCCACATGACCACGGAAACGTCTTCAGACAGTGCTGGCTCTTCGGCCTGGAAATGGAGATGAGCACTGCAACCCTAGAGTCAGATTCAACTGGCTTTTGAGCAAGGGAAACCTTTACCTTACACTCCCTTTGGCACATGGAAAATGTGGCATTAGATGTTGGTGAGGGAGCAAGTAACATTCCTGCTACAACAAAGAAGTTGGTGGTAAGAGCAAAAGTTTTGATTCCTCCAGCATAAATTGTAACTCTCTGGGTGTTCATCATGACACATATGCATATTTAATCTATGCCACAGTATCTATGAGCCAGTTGCCTGCAAAAAAAAGGGCACCTATGCATTCAAGCAGTTTGGTTTAATAGCTGGCAAGCTGCAGACCACAGTATGATAGTAACACAGTACTGTATGAAACGGAGGCATTGCTGAGTGGTGGCAGTGCATAATTTTAATATTTTGAGAAAAGATTCTCCTAGTGAAGGGCTCTGGTGGGTATAGTGATGAGAACATTACATGTATACATCTCTCAGTTTGCTTTTTAGTGATCACCTGTCTATGTGAGCCAGGATACAAACTGAAAGCAAATAAATAAAATATGGCAGTTCCAGGTAGTCAGCCGTGTTGGTCTGAAGCAGTAGAACAAATGTAGAGTTCAGTGGCTATAAGTCTGAACTCTTACCTTCCATTCCATTGTATTTGAAAAAGTGTGCATGCACACGAAAGCTCATACCTTGAATAAACCTTTGTTGGTTTTAAAGGTGCCACTGGGCTCTAAATTTGTTCTAATGATGTGGTAGTGTTTGCTCTGGCACATCAAAGGAAAGTTCATTTGAATTGCTTAGCAATAGCCTGTGTCATGTACTATAAAAGCCTATTTTTTTTTTAAAAAAAAAACACCTTTATGGTTTGGCACACTTGATTGTCAAACTATATGTGAGTCTCGTATGTGGTCCCTGCCCTCAGCAAACAAGTTCATAAACTAAACTACGCATGGTGGAAACTGCTGTGCTTCCAGTAAGTGACCCAAGTCCATTTCTGCACTAGTCCCACAGCAGCACTTAAAATCAAACCAAAATTAAAGAGCGAGTGTAGAGCCAAAATCAAACCAAAATTAAAGAGCGAGTATAGAGTAACATGGACAGCTTTCTTTAGCACCGCAAAGCTAGAGTTAGCACAAAAGGTACCCAGGTTGCTTTTCACACAGATATCTTCCCACACACAAGTAAAGTTCTGGCTGCTTCAAAATGACTGGCTTGTGCGATGGATAGGTCAAAGTCCTGCCCATTTCCTGTAAGCTGCCAGTCCCCTTTAAACATGGTTGGAATGTTCACTGAGCTGGTAACAGCCAATCAGGACCCATGGAACTTTGACAGAACAGATGGGAGTTGAGGCAAAATGAAGTTAAACTGCTGTTTTCCTTCAGATGGGGTTTAGATGCCAGTGAGGCAAGTTAGGGAAACCTTGTTCTCAGGAGACACTGTTTGTCCCACAGTCGGCCTTCAGGGGAAGCAGGCTGGTAAAGTGTGTCCAGGGGACATTTAATCACATTTAATGATTATCTATCACTTATTGGACTTTCAGAGTTGAAGGGAGTTAGCTGGACAGGTGGTTGTCCTATTCTAAACTACTATGGTAGCTTTGAGCAGGGATTCACTAACTTTGGGTCCAGCCATTCATAATTTTTTCTCAGTGCAGAATGACTGTTACTTGATCCAGGGATCTTTTCATAGAAAAACAGCTGCAGGAGCTCATTAGCATATGGTATGCTAATGAGCTATTAGGCTATTAGCATATACCACACCCCCTGACATCACCGGAAGTGATGTCAGAAGGGGAAGCAAAAGTGGGGGAGGCATCTTCAAAAGCCTCCCCTTCCCTTCCCCAGCTGGTCTGGGTGGGGGAGCTAAGAGAGAAGGGGTTTAAAGTTTAAACTCCTTCTCATGAGAGTTGGGCCACAGAAGGAGGAAAGAAGGAAGGAAAGAGAGAGAGTAGAGAGAAGGAAAGAAGGAAGGAAAGAGGGAAAGAAAGAGAAGGAAAGGGGAGGGAAAGAAAGAGAGGGAAGAAGGAGGGAAACCGGGAAGGGAGGAAAAAACATAAGAGAAGAAGGTGGGAAAGAAAGAAAGAGAGAAGAGAAGAAGAAGGGAAAGAGGAAAAGGAGAGAAGGAAAGGAGGGAATGAAAGAAATTTGGCAGCAATTCGGCCCCATCATATCCTATGGGCCATTGAAATCAATGGTGAAAACATAGGGTATATTCTGGGGGCTGGAGGGGAGGGGGTTTGAGAACAATGGAGGGAATAGGGGCAACCTGTTTGGGGGCCCATAGAATTGGACCCCCTGGTCCAATGTCCTTGAAACTTGGTGGGTATCTTGGGGAGAGGCTCCATCAGCTACCCTGTGAGTTTGGAGCCTCTCCCTCAAACCCCTCCCCTCCAGCCCCCAGAATATACCCTATGTTTCCACCATTGTCTTCAATGGCCCATAGGATATAATGGAGCTGAAATTGACATTCGGCTGCCTGAAAGACTCCCCGGGACTCCGGCTGGGGGTGGGGCTTGGCTCCTGAGCTCCTGGAGCTGTGCTCCGGTGCGCTCCCCCCCAAAAAGACCCCTGACTTGATCACTGTCCTCAGAATACTTTTTTTTATTATTAACCATTACTTATATCTTGAGTCCAGCAGAAGCTGAGAGCTACAACTGTAAATATTTTTGTTAAGTATGAGACTTAACTAAGAGAGTGATTTCAACAGTGATTCAGCTTTATTTAACAGCAACAAGACGATCAGATAACACACACAAAACAGTGGAGCACAGCTCCCTTTTTAAATAATCCGGGCTAACAAAACCAGGCCCCTTCTTATAGCTAACATCCAATAACATTTGAGGGATAAAGACCAATGAGGTTTGTTCCCTCCATAACTATTCAGTCAGTCCTGATTGGTTACAAACAGTGTAGAAAACAAAGCTACCAATAGGATTGTCGAGGCTTACAATCCTGGTCCTGACTTCAAGCTTAACATGGCAAAGAATATAGACAGTTCACAAGTCAGGACATAACAATTTTCAAGCGTCATTGCTGTTCCTAAGCCTTTAACCCTTTCCAGGGGAATAAATAATTGTTCTTTTTTTAACCTCATGACTCCTGCATGGTTATATAGCGGGCAAGGTATTGTCCTGTATAATAACCAGTACAGGGGAGGAGAAAAAAGGCTTTTAGCAACAGAACACCAAAATTAATTTTACCACTCGGAATAGTTTTAAACACAGACAGGCTGGTAATGTTGTAAGCTGCACTGAGTTCCACTAGGGAAAAAGGCAGCTAATAAATGCTTTAAATAAATAAAATAATAAATCGTGGCTGCCATTAAAATCCATATGACACTGCTCATTATTTATACATATGTCATCTCCATGCCTTTCACAACTTGAGACAGAGAAAAGAGGGTAATGGAGCAAAACAGGGAAAGAGAACAGTGCTGTAATCCATTCCTAAAAGTAAATCCCAATCCCCACAGAGTTATTTTACTGTCCCAGATGGACAAAGACAGGCCATGCCTAATAAAGAACATAAATTGAACAGTTCAGTTAGCACAGTGACACAGCAAAACATCTTCACTATGACAAACAATTAAGTGGTGCTCCTACAAACATATTATATGGTACTCCAAAAAGCTTGATTGGTGGTCAGCTTCAGTGGCACAGAACAAAATAAAGTGTGGTTTTGTCAAGAATAGCAAAGCAAAATCCAACCCTTGGTGCATCTGGCACTGCTCATGCTGAATGGGAGGGTGAATCAGGTACTTTGCCACAAGACAGCCATTTTGCACCCCCTCCCCCCATAACTGCTTTTTCCGATAATGTGTAGTTCCATCTTTACTTCCAAGTTTGCTGCCTTTTGAATTCAGTTTTTCCATGCACCACTAGAGGCTGCTGTTGGATGTGGAATGCCAATATTAGATTCTTTATGTAGTGCACTACACTATTTGCATCATCATCATGCATTAAAAAGAAACAGGAGCCAGCTGTGAAATGAGGAGGCTTGCTTGTTTCAGGAAGGGGACATGAACAAAAAATGGGAGAAAAATATGCTTCATGCTTTTATGTCTGACATTAGTTAATATGTTTGATAATTTCCTTAGCATTAACTTTACATTTTTTCCTGTTAACTCACTTTCTCATATTTTATAAGTGCTCAGAAAAGTGATGAGATTTTTTATTAATCCTAAAGGGCACAATAAAAGTGCATTAGACATTGTTTGGCTTGTTTTGGTTATGGGAAATGGATTATAAGAGGATCATAGGAGCAATGGCAGATATGAGTATCATAGGAACAATGGCAGCTGGGCTTTATTTTTCAGTGCAAATGTGGGAGCCAAGATGCATTACTCTAGAGGTCCTTTCCTGGCAATGATAGCTGCTACAGTTATCCAGACATATGACAAATACAGTGGTTCCATCTGAACATGCCATTTGATGGATGATGACTGGCAGATAAGTTGTTTTCATTCAGCAGGCATCCCCAAAAATTCCCACAAGAAACTGAAGTTGCAGGAAGAATCATAAGCAGTCATTTTCTGTTTCTTTCTCATGCTAATTCTGTTCATTGTAACATCTCGAATCAACACATACTTCTTTATTTGCCTTGATTGTCACGTTTGGTCTGTTAGATCTAAAAAATTAAGAAACGCACACATAAGTCTGAACTCAGATGATGTTTGCAGGTTCAAAGCCACTCACTAGAACTGAACACTTCTTGTCCTCTACTGAAGCATTGTTCCTTATTTTATTAGTAATATTACCACCCACTGAATGAGCAATGTGTTTTAAAATAATAGATTACAACAAGTAACTTAATTTAGTGTCCAACGATACCTTTAAGACCAACAAAGGTTTATTCAAGATATGAGCTTTCATCCGCAAAGCACACTTTTGATTGATTGATTGATTGATTGATTAAAGTGGAATGTATTTGAAAAAGTGTGTTTTGCACATGAAAGTTCATACCTTGAATAAACTTTTGTTGGTCTTAAGAGTACCACTGGACTCTTTAAGTTTGTTCTACTGCTTCAGACCGACACAGCTGACTACCTGGATGTAACTTAATTAAGTTAAATATTGTGTTACAGTTCCCATATGAGATTTCTTTTTTTTTTAACCTTCTAATTTTTTGTATAAATTGTTCTTTGAATAAATACACAGAAATCCCAGTTTATAGCCAGTAGCTTCACATTGGAGAGCAGAAATCATAGATTTTTAAAAATATGTGTCTAAGATTAATAGAGAATGAGTGATGATCATAATCCCAGAGTTTTGTCAGAAAATGTTCTAGAAGAATGAATTTTTCAATCCCTTCTTACGTAACTTTAGTAAAATGTTTTCTGGTTTCTTAAAGCAGAAAATCTGGACTCTGCCTAAATACATTCTCATTTCTACTGACTGCCTCTTAAAAAGTAACTATCAATTTTTCAATATGATACTGGGGAGGGAGGGCTGTAAACTGCTTCACTATGTGCTACTTCAGCATACATATCTTAGCTTTCTCCATCTGATTGGTACAAAAATTTTGTACACAAATTTTGTAGTAAACAAAAGAAAATATAATCCGAAACATCCATACAATCATAATAGTATTAGCAGTATATGATATTGAATTAAACTTCATAGCACCTAAAATGTTGAACTGTTCAATAGTATATTATATATTAACTAGGGAGCAAAGCCCGTTGTGGGTGTAGATAACGGGCCCTAGAAAGGGAGGGAGGGAGGAAGGGTGAGTGGTAGGTAGGTAGGTAGGTAGGTAGATAGAGGGGTTTGGAGACAGAGAGAGAGGAAGGTAGTAAGGAAGGAAGGATTGAAGGAAGAAGGGTGAGGGGGGGAGACAGACAGTCAGAAAGGCAGACAGAGAGACAGTGATGGAGGGAGGGAGGATGAAGGGGGGAAGAAAGAGTGAGAGAGGGAAAGAATGAAGGGAGATAGAGAGAAAGGGAGTGAGGGGGGCAGTTTGCGTTGAAAATGTGCCCACAACAGGCGGCTCAACAGCGGTGCTGGCACCCCTCTTAAGTCTGTGAAGGGGGGGTGGAGTGGGGAAAATGGGCCAGCGGTGATTGGCTCAGGGCTGCCACCGCTGCCCCTTGCTGTTTCCCCCCATAAGCTTGTGAAGGTGGGGGGTGGAGCAGGGAAAATGGGCCAGCGGGGGTTGGCTCAGCGGTGCCGCCACTGTCCCTCACCTGGTTCCCCCTGAAAGCTTGTTAAGTTGGGGGGAGGGGGAGTGGTGAAAATGGGCCAGCGGGGGGGCAGAGAGGAGGCCTCTCCCCACCTGTCTGGCTCAGCAGGGAAAGGGGGGGCTTGGAGGCCTTCTCCCGTCCATCCGGCTCTCTAGGCATCCGGGAGAAGGTGGCTTGGAGGGGGGGCTTGCAGGGCATTAGGTAAATTTGGGGGTGTGACGGGCTGCACCATTTCCATGGGCGCGGTGCTGCCAGCGAGGCCCTACAGCATTCGCCGGCTCCATAGGACTCTGAGTGTTATTTGAAGGTGGAGGTGGGGTGAAGATGGGCCGCTAGCGTGCAATGCGGCGGTGGAGAGACCGGATGCTGCTTGCCCCTCCTGGAGGCCTCACAGTGGGGCACAGCGGCAGCGGCTGTGGGTGGGCAGGTGAGGGAGGGACTGAGTAGGACTCCCGGTGTTTGGCTGCGGCAGCGGCTGTTTGGGGAAAGGTGTTTTGGGGGCGGCTGGAGTGCTTTGGCAGGCTGTGGCAGGCTCAGACCCGGGTGGAGGCCTTCCCCCCCCACACACACATAGCGTGTCTGTCCTGGGCATCATCTGGCCGCATGCCGCTCAGGTAGCAATCTGCGTTGGGGTGAGGACGTCGGCTCCTTGAGGCTTTGATCCCCGGGAAGTGGAGCGTCTGTCCCGTCCAGGCGCTCCATGGAGAGTGACGCATCGTCCCTCCCCTCCCAGCCACCCAGCCAATGGAACGCCCAGAGGGAGCCAGCCAAGTCAGCCAGCGTCTTCTGACTGGCAGTTCTTGCGGCCTACCACTGTTGGCGCGCATTGAACGTTGAGAGCCAGTTTGGTGTAGTGGTTAAATGCACAGACTCTTATCTGGGAGAACCGGGTTTGATTCCCCACTTCTCCACTTGCACCTGCTGATGTGACCTTGGGTCAATCACAAGTTCTGGCACAGCTATTCTCTCAAGGACAGTTTCTGTCAGAAGTTCTCTTAGCCCCACCTACCTCACAGGGTGTCTGTTGTGGGGAGGGGAAGGGAAAGGAGTTTGTAAGTTGCTCTGAGACGCCTTTGGGCAGTGAAGGGCGGGGTATAAATCCAATCTCTTCTTCTTCTTCTTCTTGTGGGACCAAAACTCAATTATTATATAGAGAGATTGTCATCAAAATTATATATCGTTGAAAATATATTGTATACAAGCAGGGACCCGTGATACTCGCGGCGTGGAGTAATTCCTCTTCCCATCTTAATTACCCTCCCCATTGCTGCTGCAGTCCTTGAGGCCACCGCAGGTTCCCCCATCCCTCCCACCATCAATGGCAGCAAGCTCCATGTGGCCCCCCAACTGCTGAACCTACCAAGGCTTCCCTCAAACAACAATAGTAGCGGCGAGCCCTGCGCAGCTCCCAGCTGGGCTTGCTGAGGCTTCCTCCCCCAAAAGCAGCAATGGCAGTGAGTCCTGCGTGGCTCCCAGCTCCCTCCTCCAGTGGTGATGAGCCCTGCATGACTCCCAGTTCCTGGGCCCGCTGAGGCTTTTTTCCCCCAGACAGCAACAGGCTCCCTTGCAGCCACCACTGCCAAGCTCCACTGCAGCTCCCAACAGTAAGTGCATTCTCTGCACAGAGAATGCTCTTTTATTTTGGGGGGGATTTAAACCTCCCCTGTATAGTTTTTTAAAAAGATTTAAGATTTTTCTGCAAAGTTGGGGAGTACCCCAAGTTTGCTGAAAAATATCTTTTGTCTCCTTGCCTCCTATCTGTACATTTAAGCTATCCACAGATAAGGGGGGCATAAGTGGAAAATAGTATATAGATGGCTTGGCTCCAACCAGCTATTTTGCTGGTGATGAAGGGGGGAGAGAGCAGCGTTTGATCACCAAAAATGCTATGCTGGGCTGCATGGATAAAAGCTATGTAGAACAGGGGCTGTAATCAGAAGGGGAATTAGGCCAGTATGATGGACTGCCCTTTAAAAGATCATAAATGCTGTGTAAATGGGTAATGAACTGTGAAAGGTTAATGCCTCACAGAGCCAGAGTGTCTTGAGTGACAGACTGTTCAAATGAATTTGATTGGTTAATGTGAGTTGAGCAGAGAGAGCAGAGAGAGACTTCAGAACTGAATGCTGAGGAGAATTCAGTCTGAGTCTAGCCCTGACTGAGAAGAGTTGGGTGCTGACGGGGTTTGTGTTTAGCCCTGACCAAGAGCAATTTAACACAGATGGAGAACTGGAAAGGTTGTCAGGAGATGTAGGTATATCAATGAAGACTCCCATTCGGGTCAGGAAAAAGGGATAAGTTTAATAGTGAGAGATTTGCTACCCAGTTAAAAAAGGGAGATAGCTCTAAGGAGTGGAGTGATCCCCCATCTGATGTGTTTAGAGACTGCCTTCTGAAACCTGAAGAGTGAGTAAAACTCAAGAATGTGTACTGGTGTGTTTAGTGAAGAAATTTGGGAACTGTATAGTGTATCCTTGCCTTCTGGAAACCAAAAAAACCAGTTAAGCACAAAAAAGTATACTGGAATGTTTAGGAAACACTGAAACAAAAGCCTCTCATCTTAAAGATTCTAAGACTGTGTGAAAAGCTTAAGAAAGAAACACTCAATATGGGTAATCTGTGCCTGTGCTGATTTATCTCAGAGTTCATTATTGATTATTGATTCCCCTCTACGTTGAATAAAATGTTTTGTTATTTTTGGACTTTAAAAAGCCTCTTATGTGCCATTTCAGTAGTTTAAGTTAAAGGGATGATCTTGTCCCTTTCCCTCAGGTTCCTGGGCTGAGCCAGCAACAAAATATCATACCATGACAGGCTGAGTCAGCCATAGATCTTTAGAGAAGAAGAAACTAGATAAAAAGAGTTGCTCAGTCAGAAAGGAAGAGAAAAATGGAGGGAATATTCTACTTCTGAGGGAGAGAAGTAGGCAAGTTGATCATAGACAGCTTGAACAAAAAAGTTGGTGAAATCCAGCACTGTGTCTAAAGTATACAGAGGAATCTAATGCTGTAGTTTTGCTTACATGCTATACATTTTGAGAGAGGTTTTTTCCCCTCAGGTCCTCTCCACATTTCTTTTAGGAAAAACTGGGGGAGAGAGTCCAGAGGGAAGCAAATTTCTCAATATTTTCCCAGGGGTTATTTTCTGGACTACAATTCCACATGAGTGGAATTCTAAATAAACCCCCAAAGAATTCTAAGAGGTTGGTGAGACATGCTTGCCAAAACCATGCTGGTTTTTCCTAGTAAGAATTGTTCCTCAATATGTATTTAATGTCTACTTTTAATAGTGCTTTCTCTGGTTACTTGAAACAGATATGGGCCTCAGCCAGCTTGCCACCAATGCAACCTGAGCAGCCATTTGTGGTGCAAAATGGCAGAGGACAGCCTGTGAGAGGACATGTGGCTTGTGCCTGTCATCATACCCCAGACCCTGCTGCTGCATCCAAGATGGGTTGCAGAATGCAGATTGCCCCTGCGTAGAAGCTACTTGTCACCTGCATCTGGACAGGTGATCACCTTGAAGTCATGAGGCAAGCTCAGAAGGAAGTATGTCCCTTCTTGTACTAATGTCACCACCACCCATGGCCAGAACAGGCTATAGCCCTCTCTGGAGATGGGGGGGGAGTGACACAGGAGGTAGATATTTGGGACAGCAAAGTCTTTCATCCAGCCCAACATACAATCTCCCCCTCCCATGATGCTCACTACCCTCTAATCCCCCATTAAGGGAGCAGATCTTTCTGATGAGGCATATTTTTGCTAGACGAGTCAGTTTCACATTTGCAGAAAACTTTTGGGAGCATGTTGTTTGGATCTAATCCCCTGTTAACTTGTCAGTCCTAGAACTTTCTCCATTGTCATCTTTATTTGATTTAGGTTGTGGGGAAAAAGTTCAAATTATGTTATCTTATTCAGTGAAGGCTGACTTTTAAAAAACAGTTTCTTCACAGTCTTCCTATCCTCTGCCTTTCTTGCCTTTGTCTAATGGTCAATCCATCTTTCTGACTGGCTTCCTTCTGATGTATTTAAAGAAATGTTTATATTTTTAGCAATATGTTCCTTGCTTTGTTTCCTTATTTGCAAAGAAATGGAAATTGACAGATTCTATGCTTCCCAATGCTTAGATGAGACTTCTGTTTTTTAAAGGAAGGCTTAAAGCCTTTTATAACTTCTTCTCACTCCCAATAAAACATCTTGCTCTACTATGTTCTGTTCCTAATCTGAGTTTACAATTTACAGTGCAAACTATCATATAATAAAATGTCACATATTTATCTTTCAGTTTACATGAGTATCCTTCCTTCCTTCCTTCCTTCCTTCCTTCCCTTCCTTCCTTCCTTCCTTCCTTCCTTCCTTCCTTCCTTCCCATTTCAGGGATCCAGTTTAATTTGGACACAGTTTAGGTAATCATTTTACTACCCTTTGCTGGCAGTTAATTTAGGTATCTCTGCTGATTTGACCAGTTTGATCAGCTTCAATTACAAAATGCTTTTTTTTCTACAGACTCTTCAACAAAACAAACAATTTATGCAGTGCATTAAATTATATGGCATGTTATTGTGACAATCAAATACAATGGGGGGCATTTGATGAAATATTAACTTTCCATAGTGAAGTCAATTAAGTAAAATGCCCATTATTACAGCATTTACTCTTTGTGTGCCTCCTGATTGTTCTTCAGCTCAAGGTCACCATTGGTCTTAGACAGTGGATGTAGTAGTGTGTCCCAGGCATTATTTTCTTTTTTCAACCAGGTATTTCTACCCACAGTGATTCTCTGAATGTGTTTTGCTTCTAGTTTATTGAAATTCACATCTGTTCTTGTGTTAAGAGCTGTACCACCTCATTTCACCCTTTCCTGGTGTTTCTGTTCATTAGTCTATTAATTAACTAACCATAACTAGGTCATTAAATTAATCCCTATAAAATATTGATATTCATTTGCATGCTTTATTCAGCTATACAGGATACCCTGTAAGAGAACATAAATGTCATTTTTATGTCAAAATGATTGGATGATACAGCTGCCTTCCACTGAGTAGCCTTGCTCTGGAAGAAAAAACTCCTCCAGCTAAATGGAAGGCGGCTATAGGATCTAACACAGTATCATTTCGACCTTCACTATTTACAGCAATGAGATAAATCATGAATTGGTTTCCAGACTCAAAGAAGTATAGAGAAGATGGTTTAGCCATATATTGTATTTTCCCCCAAATGTCATGTTTCAATAATTTATTTTATTTTAATTTTTTGTCACAATCGTTATAAACAGCTGTGCTCCTCAGACTCACAACACTGCAGCTGACCTTACTGAAAATAGCACAAGAGCTGGAATATGGCTCCAAGATATTGTCGTCCTCTGTCTAAATAGTTAAAGTTCATGATATTTTTATACCAAGATGACAGTAATGTCTGTTATAAAAGAGTGACTCATGTTGCTTGCTTTTGGGCTATGAAGTACGGAGGTCGATGTGAACTGAAATTCTAATGTATAGTATACCAGTACAGTTAAGGGGTTAGGTAGGCTTTCGTTATCAGTGGTCATATAAGGTTATCTCTGCCACTAATTCATAATAACTAGTCAGGATGTTGGTGTAGTCGTTTCAAAGAAAAATAACATTTTAAAATCTGAACTGTACAGTCTGAGGTTCAGTCTTCAGTGTCAATTTAGTCATAATGTTTTGCTCTCTCAAGTACAATTTACACTGTGGTCCAGCTCAAGATTGTTCTTCTGTACAGTAGTTCGCCAGCAATGTTTTTTTTTTGTGTAGTGGTTAAGTGCGGCGAACTCCAATCCAGAGAAGTGGGTTTGATTCCCCACTCATCCACATGAAGCTAGCTGGGTGACCTTGGGTCAGTCACAGTTCTCTCAGAACTCTCTCAGCCCCACCTACCTCACAGGATGTCTGTTGTGGGGAGAGGAAGGGAAGGCGATTGTAAGCCACTCCGAGACTTCTTTGGGTAGTGAAGAGTGGGGTATAAAACCAACTCTTCTTCTTCTTCTTCTTCTTCTTCTTCTTCTTCTTCTTCTTCTTCTTCTTCTTCTTCTTCTTCTTCCAGTCAGGTATTTTATTTTTTGAACTTTTAGCAGTGTCTTTTGGCTAATAGCAGACTTTTTCATCATAGCCTTAAAAAACCTGGACTTTTCCCCTTGGCAAATAAACCTTTAAGTTATTGCTGTATTGATAATTCAGAGCCACGTATGCCAGAATACTCCTGCACAATAATATTTCAGGAAGAAATATTCAACATCTGATACAGCATTTACCACCACCCTGGAGAGTGCAGTGATCTTCTTCTAAATGACCTAACAGTTGCTTCTATGGGACCTTTGGGGAAAGTTCCTTCCTAAAATCCCAGGCTTTGTAAATTCCCACCCTTTCCCATAAGTACATGAGATCATATGTCAATCTTAAAAGTAAAAGGCAAAGTAAATGATTTCATTATAACCTAAAACTGAAAGTCAGATACATGAAAAGCTCAGCCATTGCTCTGCTTTGTATGAGAGGTGTCCTGAGGCTGATGGGGAAGAGGAGAGAAGGATCATTCTAATATACTGCCTTACCGCTGAAGGGGGTTGCTGCTGGGTATATATGAATATTTGCAGAATCTGTATATTACCTGTTTCGTCTCTCCAACTTGTTCTTTTTGTCTGGTTTACCTTTGTTTGTTTTATTTATTGAAGCTGTACAGCATTGCAAGGCAGGACGTATTGAAACTCACTTAGCCAGACCACTGTTGTCCTTCATCTGTGTGTGTTTCTAACCTGATATCCTCTGTGTGTGTGTGTGTGTGTGTTTCTAACCTGATATCCTTTGAGTTCTCAACCTCCTGTTGAGCCATAGGCAGGAACCGTAGTTAATAACAATTCTTCAAGCTAGAAAATTCTGTAAACTTACTATACACTAGAATTATTTAACCTGTACAAATGATGCAAAATGGACTTGATTGAAGTCTGATATTGCTCAGCATCTACAGAATTTATAGTAGAAAGTACCCCTGCATGCAAACACACATTGTTACCATGATAGGGGAGAAGGAAGAACAGGATTGATAGGATATTGGCAAGCAATAGGATACTAACAAATAAGGAAACCACCCAAGGCATGCAATTGTAGTGCTGATAGAATGCATGTAAGGAGGGACATGGTTTCTCTGGAATTCATATATAGAATAATTAGCATCCAAGTGTGCCCACATTAAAGTCTTCCAATTTTGAGAGAGGAAAGTGGAGTCAGTTCAAGCTTTCTTAGTTAGGTGCATGTTTTTCCCACAGAGTGCTTTCAAACAAATGTGTATTTTTCTTGTGTGAAATGTAAGATAGTTCAGCCTCTCTATGATGTATATGCCATTTGAGTTATGTACATTTGAATCTCTGTATGAAAGACTATGTACGTGCCCCTTAAGGGAGGTTGAATCCCTACAGTATATGTGTTTTAGTTGTACATACTGTAATGCGGTCCATTTGGAGATTATTACATCTCTACTGGACAAGATTGCTGGTCATACAAATAAAGACAGGCTTGGGTATCTTCTATCTGACATGAATCCTACTATTATTTACCAAGTTGTTAGAGTTCGTGTGTTGATCATAAGGAGATGGAAATTGTATTAGAACTAGGCTCGACTTTGAATTTTGCTTATATTATGTATTTTGTTTTTATATATAAGAGTGTTTTAATTATAATTTTAATGTATATGGATGGTCTAATGACTGTAATAAATATATACATACATACATAGTCTGTAATGTGACAGATTGACTCATGTAACAGTTAGAATTAGGTACAGATATTTGCCTTTTGGTGCAGCATGCTCATTATATAGAGTTTGATGATTTTTAGTATGGAAGTGAACTGGGCATGGTGCTTTGGTTCAGAAGCCATATGTTTAAGGAAAATCTCTGTGTTGCCCTGTTTGCACAGAAGGGTGACTGCCTGTATCATGAGCACTCCTGTTGATGGGCTCCCAGTATGCATGGTTGTGATATCTGAAAAGGTCTTATATCCATCACACTTGCTTATGGTAATGTGTACAAAAGGATGCATGTTAAAATTGCTGCACAGAAAGAGGGGTCTAAGATAGGTGATGATAGATCTTCCAGTCTGTCTTGATCTCATTTGAAACTTTGGATTTGAGGTCCCAATCACCTGATTTAGACAGTTCCATGCATAGGAAGGAGTACCTAATAACATTTGAAGCAGCAAAGTTGATATATTTAGATGGATATTTACAGTTCAGCCAGTTAATGGGGATCTACAATCAGGAATTTTATTTGAAAGGTAGAATGTTTTGTTCTATGAAGAAAAATGGAAAGTTTGTTTCTTTTAGAAAAGATGATTTCTATACAGTAGAAAATACATCAACACTATTGCATGTACCCTATTGCTAATATCATAATTGTGAGAAAATTATAGCTACCATATCTGGAAGTGGAAGTGGGGCCCAAAAGAACTGCACAGTTGTTTAATATCTGAGCTAACAGTAAATGTATATGGGTAGGTATGTTAGGAAACCAGTATCATATATTTACAACAAAAACAATTGGGAAATTCCTTATGTATTTTACCACTTGAAATTACAATGGTTAGGGAACCTCAGAACTCTTTCTTCTGAAGGTGGATGGTACATGTGTAGAATTCAAGTACATACAACATGCTATGCAAAAAAACAGAAAATCCACAGAATGCACAGTGACTTGCTTACGAATTGTTATTTTTCATGGTTCAGCTGATCTCACAATTTAATGGAAATTCCAGTCAAGTGTTTTCGTTTTTCCCATTGAAATAATACGTCTTTAAAGTATTAAACGCTGTTAGTATCAATATCTCAAACTGCACTAAAAGGTGATTTAGAAAGGGTTCACGCTATTGGATGACATAAACATCAGCATCCTGGTTCCCTAGCAACCTGCCGCAGAGTCATATGTATTAATGCTTTTTAGCTGTAAGCTCTGTACCAGAACATACCACGTACAGCTAAAATGTTCCTTGGGTGCAATGACCTGTTCAGGTTCACAAGGTGCGTATTTGTTTCATAAATGCAAGGCTGGATTAGCCCATTATATTAGTAACACTACTAGGCAGTGCTTCAATGATATAGAGGTTAGTTCCTCAGTGCCACAATAGTGCAGACATTGGAGTTCTGTACTCCTGTAATTGAAAAGATAAGAGAAGCGTAGCTTTCAGTATTTAACAGAAGAAAGATCATGCCTTAGGATCGTGACATGGTACTTCAAAATCTGGTTTAACAAGAACGCATGAAGTTGCCTTATCTGACTGTTGGTTGATCAAGGTCAGTATTGTCTACTCAGACTGGCAGCAGTTCTCCAGGGTCTCGGGCATCTATTGCTTGATCCTTTTAATTAGAGACACTGAGGAATGAACCTGGGACCTTCTGTGTACCAAGCAGATGCTCTACCACTGAACTACAGCCCGTCACCTAAACACAGAATACACCCCGTATCTTTTAACCTGATGCATATTTACATTATGGATAAGAGTAGACTAGGAAATTAAAATAGTTGTGGAACAAGCCAAGCTGAGCGGTCGTTGTGGTACTACAAACCAGAACTATAGGGGCTACTCAGAGCAGTTCCAGCATTACCTCATATATTGCTTTGTCTTTCGAATTGAAAACAGTACAGGAGACAGTGGGCAAGATGACATTGATTAGCCCCAGAGGCACTGACAGAGTTGCTAGGTCTTGGCTGTGCTTATACTGGGCCACCAAAGACCCTCTAGGTGAGTAACCTACCGGGAAATTTCCCTGCAAGTTAAATGGCCAGTCTGCCCCTGGTTATGTGAATTGCTGCACGTTATGGTGATGGCTGCTAGCTTAAACAGGTTTTTAAAATATTGGGTTGGATCCAGTGATCTGTGTATTGAAGACAATGAGTACAGCAGATCATTCCTATGCCCTTCCCCCCAGCAGTCCTTAACAATCCTGGGAAAGTTTATTCCTAGAGTCATGGGGCCTGTGTGGACTAATAGCCTCATGGGTTAGGAGGCTGCAGTGAGGATCAGGAAGGGCATAAATCACCTTTCCTTCTTCTTCTATCAGTGCAGCACTGCTGATGGAGAGAAAGAATGGCGCAATTTCAGCCACTCCTCACTGGAGTCACCTGACTTAGCATGGCTACTAATCCACAAGGGTTATGTGACACCAGAAGGAAACTTCCCTGGGTTCAAAAAATGAATGATTAGGTGCAGGAGAACACGGGAAAGAACCATGATACTTGAGTTTGCAGGTCAGCGATCCAACCCATTATATATTGTTCTATCACTAGGCGTTATTTATACTGTATGCCCCAATGGCCTGGTGTTAGGGGTAAATAACAAACAGCTATTTCCAGCATTCTCATTTCTAGGCTGTTAAAGGAGACTTATGTTCTTATAGTCAGATGTCTATCATCTGACAGTCATAGCTCACTCCTAATCCATGGAAGATGGATCTGGAATTTTAGATAATTGGATGGCTTCTATATTGTGACGTGATAATATAAGAGTAGTCCCACTCAGTCAGACCAAGTATCCAAGTTTCTTATAGTGGACAACCAGATACATCGGGAAAGTCTGTGAGAAAACCACAAAGGTACAGCCTTCCCTGCTTACAGACATGAACTACTTTTGAGAACGAAGGCTTCTCTCAGCCGTCATGGCTGTTGATGGGCCTTCTCCATGAATGGAGAAAAAAACCTTAATGTTAAATACTAGTGAACAATAGTCAGAATTATTGTCCGTCCCCCCCCCTCTTTCTGTATTGAGTAGGTCAGTGTTCAGGTTGCTATCTAGAAATCTGATTGTGTCTTATGCTCTTATTTCTAGTATTCAGGGGCAAATCAGCCACTGGAGGCTAGTGGGGAAATTCCTGAGGGGACAATGGCTTTGGGGGACTGCCCTCCATTTGGGCGACCCTGGCCCAAACAAGGGGCTTTCCTTGCCCTGTGTAGGGCAGGCAGCAGCTGCAGCAAGCTGGCAGCCCTGACCCCACACTGAACAGGCAAGGACACCCACTGTTTGGCTGAGCCCAGCACCAGGTGGAGAAGGAAGTGTGGGGCTGGATCTTTCTCTCTCCTGCCCTCTTTTTGGGGGGAGGTCCTCTTTCCCAGGTGTTTTTTCCTCATAGTCCCATTTCTGCTAATAGTGAACATTTTAAACTAAGTCTTCCTCCAGAGAACTTGGGTACACATAGTGGGCTGAACATTGTAATCATTTATTTAGACCAAGATGCTACTCAGACATCTACTGGAAAGGAGACGGAGGGACACTGTTAAAATCATTTTAAGCTGCTCAGTGTTTTTATGCTCTGGCTGGGCTGTTAATGCTGGATTTTAATTATTAATGCCTACATAAATAACTGAAGAAATTAATGCCTATGATAATTAGTCAAAGTCATTATTATGGAGGGAAGAGGTATGTGTCTTAATAGATTTGAATTTAAATAATCCAGATATTACAGACTAGCTATTCAGTTTGCTGTTTTAAAAAGCTAGAGGTGAAGATAGCATTTTCATAATAATTAATACAGCAACAACATAAAAATCCTTAGTCACCTTATGAAATGCCTTAAGCAAAAAAAAGAAAAGAAAGCATCTGTATGCCAGTACAAGCAGGCAGAAATCTTTACACACTGGGGGTGCTCAATGCATGTTCCTTTTGGGGGGTTAAAGAATCCATTAGATTGGCCACAATATTAGAACAAAATTGACATAATCTGCTTAAATATACTCAGAAACAGTTACAGATTCCAGTAATTCTGGACCATGCTTGCCTGTCACTTCCATTACATTGCAATTGGCTAGCAGTCAGCTGCTGGCATTACACAATTGGTTTGTATGCGAAATTATAACATGGGAACAGATCTCTTTATTTGTACTCTGCGTTTGTAGCACACACCGCTGAACGGAGCAAGGGAACAAAGATCCAGTTAGGGTGCTTTCACAGATTTCCATTTCAGTAAAACCATCTTTTCCTTTACCTCTGCCGTATATACGACTTACAGGATTCCTGCCTTGATTTATGCAGACCTTGGGAAAGCAGTTCTTGAAAATGCAGAAGACCAGAGCTATCTCAGTGATGCATGGAACCAGGATCCTAACAGCTTGCGTTTCAGGGAATTAAAAAAAAAATTGATAAGATAAAACTGATGTGTCAGTAAGAAAAGGTTAAATGAAGAAGAAAGGGAGATGTTTTTCATTCTGAAATGGATATTATTGCCCCCTGATACAAAGAATGGATTATAATTGTATCAGAAAACACAGCAACAGAAATCCTGAAAAACTGAAGTGGAAGCATATTTGTATACCTGATTCATAAAACCTGGTTGCCTGTGAAGAGTGGCAGTGGATGTTTTGATTATCTGAACTTGGAATTCTTCTTTATCAGAGCACATATTTCATCTTATTGGCATACTTAGTGACTTTTAAAAGGATCTTTGCTCACTGGAATAGCACTACTTGAGTTTTGGAACCAATTGTATAATTTTCCATAACTGTCTCTCTTTCTCCCCACCCCTCCAGTGCACAAGATGCAGGAATTGGATTTATACTTGTCATAGACCGCAGGCAAGACAAATGGACCTCAGTGCAAGCCTCTATACTACGAATTGCGGTGAGCAGTTATGCAATTAAGGCTTTTTGACTCCCTTGACAAACCTTCCTGTTCAGCATATAAATTGTATTAAAAACAAAAAAACAATCTATTTTCTGAGAAGCTTGGATGTTCCCATTTTATGTTTTAAAAAAACCCTTTTATATAATCATTCATTCTGATCCTAATTTAACAGTACCTGTTAGAATATGCTGGAGTTGTTAATATTATGCATAGTATCATACACATAATCGAAGCAGTAGTAATCCATATTAATAAAGTCTGCATTTTTTAAAAAATCTGAAGTTTGTGGAAACTGCTGCATTATCAATAAGTTCAAGTGAACCTTACCTTCAAGGATTATGTTGATTTTGTAAACCTGGGCTTCAAATCATACCCCGATGGGGATTTACTTTTTCAATTTCTTAAACCTACAAGAAACACTTGCTTCTAACAGTGCATTTCAATAAAAGTTAAATTAGCTGGTCTAAGTTGAAACATAACTGGCATTTTAGAAGAAAACCTTTAAAATACTTGCTGTGGTTACATGTTAGAGTACTTATGTTTATTACTACAGGTTAGTTTGCATACTTTCTGATTATACTGAATAATGCAAAACTAATTGTATCAGTAAAGATTCATTTTATATCAACATAAGCAGCAAGTCAGAAGCTTTAGTTTTCTTTAACAATGCAAAAGAAAGAGGGGAGGATGTTTGTGCTCAAGCAGTACACTGGTCATATTTTTTTTTTACCTTTTGTTCCTTGTTTTCAGGTTTTTTATCATTATTTAGTAGTAGACGCAAAACTGCAGCCACCTTGTATGTATTAGCCTATGTGATTTCTTTTTTAATACCTGGAAGGCATTAAGAATCACCATAAAATCCCGTGTCACTTTAGCAATGATTGCATTCCCTCCACCTAGGGCTTCCTATGTTTTAGAAACAAGTCTCTTTTTTCCTTTGTTTTCCACAACAGAATTGCTAACTATTTACTGTAGGAAATGGGGAAGTTTTTGGTAACCTCTGTTCAGAGAGAATGTTAGATCCAGAATTCAGAATATACTGTTTATAAGCAGTAAAATAAACCCTGAGCGCTAGGTCTAGTTTTATTATGATACAAGAAAATTAGGGTTAGTGAAATAACACCGGATTGTTATCTGCTGGTAGACTGAGGAAAACAATGTGTGTGTTCATTTAGGAGGAGTGGCACTGAAATGTGAAGCAATATTGATTCAGTATCATAATCCAAACCAGTTTGGGAGACTGGCAACATGGTCTCCTGTGTTTCCCACCCACTCCTTGCTCACCCTCATGCCCACGTGCAATAAGAATAGTTGTCTTGGTGTCAGGATTGCCTCTGAATGGTTGCACCCAACAACTCCCTTCTGCTAGGTGGAGGGATTGCCTTTTGCCAGAGCAAGGCTTGCTTTGTGGAAGGGAGTTATTGGATCCAACCACATGGCTTGAAATGATGGTTTGGATGAAATTGTTGGTTACAGTAACCATATCTTGCTTGATTCACAGCAAGGTAAGAAACCAGGAAAGGGAACCAGTACTTGACAGGAGCAAGGAGGGAGATGCAGAATGGTCCCTACCTTCAAACCATGGTTTGCTGAATCAGGAACAAGAACCAATGCTCCCTCTAAGCTGCGGAGTCTTGTGAGCAAAAATTCTACTTTGTGAGCGAGCAATTTGGCTACTGTGTAAATTAGTTTGCTGTGGAGCCATCCTTCCTGAGCTAAGACAAAAATGTGTGAGCCAGAGACTTAAAAGTGGTGAGCTAGCTCACATTAACTCAATTTAGAGGGAACACTGGTCTGAACTGAGCCAGCAGAGTTTTTAACTAGGATCTGAGAGACTCTGGTTGGAATCCCCAGTCTTCCATGGAAGCTTGGAGGGCTAACCTTGGGCCAGTCACACACTCTCATCCTGCCCAACCTCACAAAGCTGTTGTAAGGATAAAATGGAGGGGAGAAGAACAATGGGGAGAAAGGCAAGGTATAAATGAAGTAAATAAATAAAATAAACAATTCATTCTATGATAATAATGAGTCATATCTAATGCTATGCTATTTTTAAATTTAGACAATTTAATTTAGGCATTGCATAGTGCTTTTCTACTTCACACTTTCTTATTCAGGCCTCAGCTGAAATATTGTTTCCATTTGAGGCATGACAGATGTTAAACAAGTTGGCCAGCATCACAGAAGAGCAGTAAAGGGCCTGACTGGGTTTGGCATAAATACAGGCTATAAGGGAAGCAATGTGATTGCATATAAATATTTTACATGTACTGGTTGGTATACATGACACAGTACTAGGCCTTCTCGGAACCTTTATTTAAGGGTGATTTTCTGGGTTCTGAGCCATTAAAGCACACTTTCTGCCATAAAAGGTAGTTATTAGGCTTGAACTTTAGTAGTCTGAGCTGAGCATAGAAATTCTGGATGGAATTTCCAGAGTTTTCACAGGTCCAAGAATAGCATCCAGTGTAAAAGCTGTCTCTGCGTTTAAGGTGTACATCTTTTTTTAAAAAAGGCAGAATAGAAGAGAAAAAGAAAAACAACCTTTCCACTTGCTGTTTCCATGAACTAGCCTGAATACAATTTTATTCTGGCAAATTGGCAGCTGTTCCTAACGTCACTTTGCATACTGTTGGCTCAAGTTATAATACCTGGAGGAACTACTTACACTTGTTGGTATACATTGTAGTGCTGGCCACATCTAATTTCCAGTTCTCCTCCTCCAGCCTTTTGCCTTCCAGCGACTAGTGCTGGGAAAGGAGATGGTTTGTGTTTGTTTTTTTTTAATTATTTATTTATTTAAGGGTTTTTTTAGTCGCCGCTCACCCAAAGTATCTTGCAGCAACTTACAGCATTAAAACCAATAAGGTAAAAACATAAAACAATGAACAAATATAAAATAGTAACATTAAACTGTTAAACTATTAAAATATGTGGCTGTCAGCATACCACTAACAAAAACAGCCCAAACATGTGGTTACCTTCCAAAGGCCAACTGAAACAATTCAGCCTTGCATACCCTGCAGAAACTAAACAAGTCCAGCAGGGCACGGGTGTCATCCAAGAATGAAAAATCCTTTCCCCTGGTGACAGCTAACTGAGCCATCCTGGGGCTAGGCACCTGCAAGAAGCCTTTAGAGGACAACCAATGGGAGAGTGGGCGGTTGTAATGGGAGAGACAGCCCCATAAGTATGAGGGTCCCAGATTGTTAAGGGCTTTAAAAGTTAGCACCAACACCTTGAATGGGATCCCGAGACTAATTGGTAGCCAGTGCAGCTGCTATAGAATTGGAGTAATATGAGGTGACCATGATGTTCCAGTCAGCAACCTGGCAGCTGCGTTCTGGACCACCTGCAGTCTCCCAAGCATTTTCAAGGGTAAAAGTATGTAGGTGAATTGCAGCAGTCCAGTCTGGAGGTGACTGTTGCATGGATCAATGTGGCAGGGTCTGACCCAGACAAATAAGGAGCCAGCAGCGGGCCTGGTGTAGGTGAAAAAATGCCAATCATGCTACCATGGTCACTTGTTTATCCAATAATAGCACAGAATCCAACCGCACCCCAATGCTCTCTACAGAGTCAGCTGGACACCATTGAGTCTTGGGAGTGACCCTCCAGTTAGCATCCCAGACATTTTAATTACTCTCTACATAAAGAAGTATTTCCTTTTGTCTGTCCTGAATCTACACCCATCAACTTCATTGGATGCCCTCAAGTTGGAATAAAAGTTCTCTCTGTTCACTCTGTACTCTGTGTGTAATTTTATAAACCTCTATCATGTCGTCGTCCCCCTTAGTCATCTCTTTTCTAAAATGAAAAGTCCTAGACTCTTCAGCCTTTCCTAATAGGAATAGTGCCCTAACCCCTTACTTTTCTTGGTTACCCTCTTCTGTACTTTTTCTAGCTGTGCAATGTCCTTTTCGAGATACAGTGACCAGAACTGCACACAGTATTCCAAATGAGGCTACATCCTAGGTTGAAACACTGGCATTATAATATTGGCTGTTTTATTTTCAGTCCTTTTCCTTAATAATTCCAACATACACCTTGTCTTTTGCACTACTGCAACACATGGGGTTGACATTTTCATTGAGCTACCTATTATGACCCCTTCTCAGTCTCAGCAGATTAAGTATCAATTAGCATATAGTTAAACTTGGGATTTTTTGTTGCAGTGTGCATCACCTTAGACTTACCTACATGGAACTTCATTTGCCTTATTTTCACCCACTTACCCAAATTGTAGTGATCCTCCTTGAGCACTTCACAGTCAGCCTTGGTTTTCACCATCCTGAATAAATTTGGTGTCATCTGCAGATCTAGCCACTACAGTACTCACCCCAAGTCCCAGATCATTTATGAACAAGTTATATAGCACTAGTCCCAGTAATGATCCTTGTGTGGCCCTCTGCTTATTTCCCTCCATTGTGAGAATTGTCCATTTATTCCTACACGTTCAGTAATTTAGCCAATTTTTAACTCGTAAGTGTTTAGTATATTTCTGGTCACCATTATCTTTATGTTTGTTTACTTTTTCAAAGAACTCCAAAAGGTTGGTGAGGCAGCACTTCCTTTTGCAGAAGTCCGGGCCTCACCAGTCTTTTGGAGTTCTTAGAGCAACTGAACAAACACGTTAATGGTGCCCTAGCAGATATTTCTGTCTCAGGCTTTGTTCCTCTGTGTGCCTAATTCTGTCTTTGATGACAGTTTCTCAGAGCTGAACTAGGCCAGAGGTCATTGGAAGCTAGAGCATGGCTCAGCTCTTTCAAGCTAAATTTAAGGATTAATTTTGCTTCTGAAGCTGAAGGTCTGCTGTTCTTTCTTAAATGAGATGCTTACCATTCTTGATGAATGAAGACAGTAGATGCTAGTTTAAGGCAGCTGGGACTTATAACTGCTAGATAAGGCAAAGGCCCTTTCACTTGTCCAGCATTGCCTTATGGAATAGATTATGACAGTACAGTGATTCGCTCTCACAGAGTCTGCTCAAGTCAATTTATTGGCATATTACTGCCTTGGACTCTGCCATTCTACATGAGACACCTAACACACACACACACACACACACACACACACACACACACACACGGTTAGGGCATTCACTTTAGTTTGCCTTAATGCCATCCCCTTTGAAGTATTACAGGGCAGATTTTGTCATATTCCGTATTCATATCGTCTCTGCCTTTGCAATATGGTTAAAATTAAAACTATCTCACAAAATATTGGAATGTTGGTTTTTTACCACTTTAAGGAAAAGTTTGATCTCACCACTTTTAACACGTTCTTCGTTTAATAAACTTCAAGTGGGTTAATAATTCCTATCTGATGCTAAACAGTGACCCGAACACAACCTACTTGGTCACCAAATTTCTGTCTAGCATATTTTCCTTTAGATTCAGGTAGGTAGCCATGTTGGTCTGAACCAACAGAACAAAATTTGAGCCCAGTGGCACCTTTAAGACTAACAAAGTTTAATTCTGGGTACAAGTGAGAACTGAGTGACTTAGCATGTGTACTGAGATAAGAACCCAATATCACTGGGGATTCCATTGTCCTGAGTGTTGTAATAACATTTTCCCATTCCAATCTGCTTCTGAAATTCCTTTGCAGTAAAACAGCTACTCTGAGGTCCCCCATTGAGTGCCCAGATTTCTCAGTTTTGTGATTCTTGATGTCAAATTTGTGTCCATTTATCCTTTGGTGCAAGGTTTGGCTTGTTTGCCCTATATAGAGAATTGAAATCAACATGAAGTTTGTTGGAGAACTTTGCTGGTCATAAAGGTGCCACTGGACTCAAACTTTGTCATATTTTCCGTTAGTAAATAATGTATTATTATTTTAGTCATTACGCAAGAACATCTGATCATAGGAGCTCTGAAAAGTAAGATGACAGTTTCTACTAATTTGCTTGGGACAAATGTAGGCTAACTGGTCTGCAGTTTTTTGGTTCCCCTCTGAGCCCATCTATAAAAATTAGTGTAACGTTTGCTACTCTCTGGTCTTGTGGGAGGGGAGGCAGGAACGCTCCATTCTGCCATTTGAAAATTTAGCCAGGTGGTCCTAATAGACATAGTGCTGTATTGTTGGGCCAGTATTAAGCCCAACATTATTTTTAAAATTCTTTTTATTTTTTAAATTCTTAATATGAAACATTCTGGAATGCTATAGATTTCTAATGAATTCATTAAATAAATGTTTCTAAATATGAGGTAATTTTAATGGTTTTGCAGGCATCATTTCCAGGAAACTTGCAGCTAGTTCTGGTATTACGCCCAACAGGATTCTTTCACAAAACTCTACTGGATATTGCATTCCGATTCCATAGAGATGACTATAAGATGAAGGTACCAATATTTTATTGCAAAACATAAGTGTATACAGATTTTTTTTTAAAAAAATGAATACAGAGGACTGCTTACCAAGTGGCTAATTCTATTAATGATAATACAGAAATTTATAGAGCTGGTCCTTTGTTGTTCTGGACAATTTTATATTGATGATCATTCAGATTTCTAAGTATATATAGATATTATTAAAATTATCCTTGCCATCATATGGTAACTATAAATGGTGCCATGAAAGGGTTGCTGCCTTGTAACTGGTCATCTCTTTCCACCCACTGTCATCATCTGTTTTTCACGTTAACAGAGATTATTTATATTTGCTTGTGTTTTCCTTATGTTACAATACAGAGATGTGAAGCCAATCACAGGTGAAATAGAGAGTTTGGGTATACTGGGCGAGGCTCTAAGAGAGTTTGTAACAAGTATAGAAGACCATCTGAAGCGGCCTTACAAACATTAAGCATGCAAGTTGCCCTTCTGGAGAAACCACATAATGCTGAACATCTGCCTTTTGGAAAATGGGAAGAAGAAACATACCCCAAAACAGCATATAGCACCTGAAATTATTCAAGCTACTATAAACAGTTAAAGTTCTCTGGCTGTTTTGACACTAATGATCTTCACTGCAGGCTGGAGTGGATTTGGATTTATCAGAACTGGAAGAAAATTGTTATCTCCTATCCTAATTAAGCCCATGTCATCTTCTATTAGTCTTTAAGCTGCAAAGAGGACAGTGCCCCCAGTTTGTAATAGTCTGGAATGAGGGTTAAAATTAGGATTGTCAGATACATGCATGTATATTTCCAGGGCCAATTTCCCTACTCGCAAAGTCTCCCAAGCAGCAAGTAGAAGTTAAAATAAAAGATCCTATATTGTGGCTGCAATCCAAATGACCATTTCTGGGGAATAATTCACATTAGATTACTTGTGAGCAGACCTGCTTTATCGTGCTGCTATGGGAAAAGAATTTCCTAAATGTGTATTTCCTACCCGCACCACAGCTCATGGACTCCCAACTTGTACAACTTACATTAATATAATTATTGCTCTTCATTAAAAGTCTAAATGTCTCTTTGCTTGTTGTCATAATTGCTGACAGATAAATCCCTTTCCACTTGGTTGCACATCAAATGCAGTCAAATGTAAAATAAGTAGTTAGCTACCTTTGACGAGACGGCTATACTTGAGACTATTTTTAAAAAACATAATTTTATCTGAGATGAAAGTTGTGTTTTCAGAATCTAGATTTAAGATTTTGAGTTAAGAAACATACAGTTCAGCTTGTCAAACAAATCTGTTTTGGAAATTCTAAGCTCCCATATGTCTTTCTGTTCCATTGGATGTCATATTTGGAAAATGACAGTATGGCAGCAAACAGTAATCAAAAGATAAATCAGAGACACGGTATATTTTAGCAACAGTGTCCAACATATATTCAAACACATGCGTGTTATGATATTTGTACGGTGCAGACCAATAGGTTTCAATCCAGCCAACCTATCCAGTAGGCGGTAGAGGGGCTGTGAATGAGCAGAATGTTCTTGTGCTCACTTGGAGGAAGGGGGCATGTGACTCTGGTTCCTACTGATTGTCCCACATTCCAGCATTAGCTTCTAAATGCCACACTGAATGTCAATCCAGAAGGTCTGTTGCCTTTCTGAAGAGTTCTTGTTGGGGAGGAGGGAGATCAGGGAAATGCTGCAGAAAAGCAAAGGACTTCCTCAAGCAGGCATTTGCCCACAGATTTTGGGTTCCAAGCTATTCAGTGCCTCCATTTTAATCTTGGCCTGCTCAATGGGAAGTGACCAGGCAGGGTGGGAGGGCCTGCATGGTTCTCAAGTGCTGTTGCTGAACAGCAGCTAGGAAGGTATGAGGGCCTGGTATGCCTGGTACAGCTTCTTTGACGGCACATTGATCTATAACAGCTTATATGGACATGAAATGATGGTATTAACCAGGTCCTTCCAGCAGCTGATGCACATGCAGGCTTCTTTAGGCTTCCGCAGAGTCTCAGTGGCTACACCATGCTGCTCTCTCTCATCTTCTGTTACTGCTTAGTGACAATAGCCATGAAGTGCAGCACTGTGACTGCTTCTACCACATGTGGAATGACTGTAAAACATTCATAATAAATATCTACTGCTCTGTTAATAAAGTACTTCAGCTTATCTTTGTAGCCATGCCTCCTGCTGCCATGTGATCGAAACTCAGAGAGGAGAAATTACAGATTTTGTCACTCCTGAAAGTAGCATCTTAATTTTTTTCATCTGTTTCACAATGATATTTCTATGTTGTTAGATCATAATGCTGAGCTCACTAACAGAACTAAATAGCTACATTGACAAAACACAGCTTACAGAGGATCTTGGTGGCTCGCTGGATTACTGCCACAACAGGTGGCTGTCTCATCGCACTGTAAGTAATTCTTTTTCTGACTACTCTGGATCAATGGGCCCTTCTGTTGCGTACCCAGTTACTAACCAGCTTGGACACATGAATGCAAGTTGAAATAGCATGTATGAGAAAATGTCTCAGAGGAACTTAGTCATCTCAGAAAATCATCATGAGTAATGAATCTGGGAGTGGTGATTTCAGAGCTTAGATATCTACAGTATGTTATTAATGGAGTTTTTTGTGATGTCTCCTGAGAGAGGGAGAATACAACAGCAGGACTGTGTGTATTTTTTAAAAGGTTTTATATTGAAAGTGGTGAAAGTATTTTTATTTACACATTTTAACATTTATTCTAAAGCGGCCTTTTTTTTAGTCTCGTACGTCATGTTTGTAAGATGCATTTTCAAGACATGGATGTCTTTTAAGTTAATTTGATTATGAATTTGGAGTGACTTGTGATTTTTTTTTTTCTCATATGCCCAAAGGCTATAGAAAACTTTGCTCTCATGGTTAAGCAAACAGCTCAAGCACTTCGGTCCTTTGGAACTGAGCTGGCAGAAACAGAGCTGCCAAATGATGTACAATCCACCAGTTCCCTCCTTGCAGTACACACTGAAAGAAAGGATAAAATGAAGGTATGCTGGTTATACTGGAAATGTATACTGTATTTAGCAATGTAAATCAGACTATTGAGATGGTCCCGTGGCAAAATATTAGCTTGTGGACAAAGCTGTGTCTGCATTCAGGCATCTCAGCAGACAGAACTTTGTCCACAGCTGGGACTAACGTAGCCTTGCCTGCACCCAGGCTTCACTCCCTTTGCGTGTAGAGTGTGATTGAAAGTTCCCAATTTTGAGAAAACTTGACACATACTCCAGTGCTCTTTGACATCAGAATGCATTTTTCTGGGTAAATCTGAGTTCTCTGCAGTAGGCATTTTAAACTTTGGTTTAAATGTCTGATCTAATTTTGAACTCTGTGCTGTCTTCTATCACTGTTTGACTTTTGAGTTCACGCCTACCAGGTTGACTTCTGTGATGTTCTTCCACCATGTCTTCCCCCAACAGAGGAAGACTTTCTTCAACAAAGAGTTTTTTCCATCAAAAAAACTCATTCTTCGCCAAAGAAGTCTTCTTTCCCTTGAACAAAGACTTAACAGAAGACAGTTATCTGATGCAACCCACCATTTATAAAGCCCAAAAGGAACCTTTTCAAATTTTAAAATCTAGAACAATCATAATGATATGAGTTTGCCAGTTTTATAACAAGTTTATTTGTATTATAGTATCTCTTGTTTCATTTATTTAGATCTTGTCCTTTCCCTACAAAATCTTGAATTTGAAAAACTGCACCTGCACGTGTGTGTTAATGGCCATTAAGTCACTTCTAATTTATGATGACCCTATGAATTAATAACCTCCCAGAACATCCTGTCATTAACAGCCTTGCTCAAGTCTTGCAAAATGGAGGGCATGGGTTCCTTTGCTAAATCAATCCATTTAATGGATCTTCCTCGTTTCCTGCTGCCTTCAACTTTTCCCAGCATGCTTGTCTTTTCCAGTGACTCTTGTCATTTCATAGTGTAACCAAAGTACAATAGCCTCAGTTTAGTCATTTTAGTTTCTAGGGAGAGTTTCAGGCTTGATATGATCTAGAACCTAGTTATTTGTCTTTTTGGTGGTCCATGGTATCTGTAAAACTATCCTCCAGCACCGCATTTCAAACAAATCATATTTTTTTCCTGTTGGATTTCCTCATTGTCCAACTTTCACACCCATACATAGTAATGGGGAATACTATGGTATGAATTATCTTGATCTTGGTCTCTAGCAACACATCCCTACACTTAAGAATCTTTTCTAGCACCTTCATGGCTGCCCTTCCCAGTCTCACTCTTGTTCTGATTTCTTGGTTGCAGTCTTCCTTTTGGTTGATGATGGAGCCAAGAAATAGAAAATCTTGAATAATTTCAATTTCTTCATTGTCAACAGTAGTAATTTCTTTCATCTTCTTGACATTCAGATGTAATCCTAATTGGCACTTTCTGCTCTAACCTGTATCACTAGTTGTTTCAAGTCTTCGCTATTTTCTGCCAGTAACGTGGTCTCATCTGTATATCACAAATAGTTCATGTTCTTTCCATCAGTTTTCATTCCAGCTTCATCTAAATCAAACCCAGTTTTCCTTATTATGTGTTCTGCCTATAGACTGAAGAGGTAGGGAGATAAAGTACATCCTTATCTGACACCTTTGCCAACTGGAAACCATTCTGTTTCTCCATATTCTGTCCTAACAGTAGCCTCTTGTCCAAAGTACAGTTTGTTCATCAAAACTGTCAGATGCTGTGGCACACCTGTTTGCTTTAAAACCAAACATAGCTTTTCATGATCCACACAGTCAAAAGCTTTGCTTTAATCTATGAAACACAAGCTGATTTTCTTCTGAAATTCTCTTATATGCTCCAGTAACCAATGTAAATTTGCAATATGATCTCCAGTGCATCTTCCTTTTCTGAATCTAGCTTAAACATCTGGTAACAGTCTTTGTTTTTATTTTTTTTAGCAACACTTTACTTGCATGAGAAATTAATGTGATGGTCCAGTAATTGCTGCAGTTTTTGACATCTCCTTTTTTCAGAATTGGAATGTAGACTGAGTTTGTACTCTGTGGGTCATTGTTCTGTTTTCCATATTTGTTGGCATATGTCACTAATTTCCTGGAAAATTGTAGTTATATCATTACCTCTCCCAGTGTCTGGATTATTTATTAGAAAAGTTTGTCTGAGGAATCTTATTCATTTAAATATTTTGAATTGAAGTAGTTGTTAAAGACTTTACAAAAATGTTTCAAGGTGTATGTAGGACCACTACAGAAAGTGGAAGTTCCTTGAGTCTAGAATAAGGAAAAGTATAGTAGTTTATTGGCAGTTTCAAATGCATTTAGTATCTGATTTGTTACATCAAATTCTTGTTAGTTGCTTTACTTTTTAAAATTTACTTTTCCTTTTTGTCTCTGACACTATTCAAGATATACTTACACTTTTCTAGTATGAAGCTGAAGCAGATACTGCAGGGAATATCAGGATCTCAGGCAAAACTCCGTCTGGTTTTAAAAAAAGCAAGGCACAGCTAGCAAGGAGCAAGGTTTCTGAGTCTTTGCTGAGCTCTTGAGATGATGCTCCATGGTATCTAAAAGAGATTCTGATGTCTCAAACCACTTCAGGTCTGGAAACTCTGAAGACCCCTGGTGTATGCACTGGCATCAGTGGTGGTAGCTGTAGCTCAGGCTCTTCCTACTCAGATCCAGTCATAAAGATGGCTAGTGAGAGCAAAGCAGAGATTATGATGTCCCTTTCCTTAGAAAGTATTATCATGATTTCCATAACTTCGAAAATTCTGTTATGAACTACTCTTCTCTAATCTCATATTTCATAGAATGATTTGGGTTAAATCCTAGTAAAATATATCTTAACAGTGGCCTTTTAAATTTTCTACAGGAAGATCTCAGGATAGCATTAATACAAGGTGATGACATTCTCAAAAGTATTAAAAAACCAGTTTTTGAAAACCCAGAGTACAAAATGAATCCAGATCAACTTGAAAACCAGATCACTGTGGAAAGGTGAGAGTAAATCTGCTTATGATACAGATCATATTGTACACCTTCCCTAAAATAAAACTTAATGCTAACTTATAGCCAGGAGGACAGCTGGAATATTCCCATGTTGGTACCCTCTGGAAAGTTTCATCCGTTTATTCTTGATGCTTCCCTCTAGGCAAAACAAGCAAAATTCTAGGGCTGCACTGTACACTGCGGTTGCACATAATGACATAAGATTAAGGGATGATATAGGAATGGCAATGAATAACATAAGAGTGCTGATACCAACACCTTGACAACATCTGCAATTGCACTAGTTGGCAAGAAAGATCCTGTAGCTCCTTCATTTAACAATGTAAAATCTCCCTTATGTGGATCAGTTTGCATGCCGTGACCACTGGATATTTTTAGCAGTCTATTACATTTTTAACCTACAGACCAGTCCTCATAGATGTTTGTGAACCCAGAGCCAAAGGGGGAGGCAAACAAACCACAGACATATTGATAGCCACAGCTTTATTGGCTACACCCTGGGTGCAGCATAGGGCAAAGAATCCAGGCGTTGGCTGCCACCCAATGAACACCAAACACCCCTGGCCCACCTTCTGGAGGATACTGCAGAATGGCAGGACATGGGACTCCACGTGGGCACAAGCCATTGTGTCATTTCCCTGATCACTTGAGAGTGAGGCTGCCTCAACAGCTCCTGAACTGGGTGTGTCCCCAGGAAGCCCTCCCCCCAAAATCCTTTAAATGGATCCCCAAAGTTGGGGGAAACAGGCATGCAAGGTGTGTGTCCCCCATTTCATTCAGCCTAGTTCTGACACTGGCAAAACACAGTTCTGACAATGCAAGCAAAGATACTGCATTTGAAAAATCAATACTTGCCTCTGATCTGACAGATAAAGGCATTATCTCAAAACTGTACTCTTACATTAACCGAAACCATTCATAAGAATAGGATAACAGTTATGAATATGGAAAGAGACCTTGAGGTTTCCTTAACTGAGAATGACTGGCATGAGGTCACCTCAGAGGTATTAAATATTCAAACTTTATCATTCAAAATTTGGTCAAGGTGGTATTTTACCCCACAGATGTTGCATCATTTCTGTAGAAAGTTTCCAAATGTCTCTTGGAGAAAATATAAACATTGTTGGTGGCAATGCCCAGCCATTCAAGGGTTTTGAAGCAAAGTACTTATGGTGATTCATCAGATCTGTAACGCAAAGTTAAAGCTAGATCCCAAATGGCTATTATTGGTTTTACCTTCTTATAAGGATACTGATACACCAGAGCTTAAGCTCATTTCAGCTTTATTGACAACAGCACATTTGTGTATTGCAACAAACTGGAAGAAGGATACACTTCCATCTTTAACATTGTGGAAGGTTAAAACTTGGGATCTTATGGTTATGGAGACGATCTCTTTAATAGTTAACCCTACAGATTCAGATTATAATGTTATCTCACTTTCTGGACAGGTGGCTGCCTCTTATTTCTTATTTGGAGGGAATGAAATGTCATAAAGGCAGGGAGATCCCCTCCAAATATTGGTTCTTTTTTGCATGATTGTTAAATCTATGTCTCCTGTAATAGTGTATTGTATTTTATTTGTTTGTTTTATGATTAAATTGAATTTTAAAAAATGAACATGTCACTGCACTAGAAAACAACAACCCATCAGCTAAATGAACTTACGTATGCTATAGCGTAGACAGAGGAGTGTAGTGGCGAAAGCTGGAGGTCAATGGAGGCCTATGGCATGGTAGGGCACCTCTAATCCTGGCCATGTGGACCAGAGGAAGACTGTCTCCCTAAGGCACCTAACCACAACTTTCTCCCCTCCCCCCAGGCCCACAAACAGAGCCCCAGGTAAGTCTGGGGCTGTTGCTTTAGACTGCTCCAGTCAAACTTGAACACACATGAATGCCTAAAGCTGTCTTACAGTGAGCCAGATCATTGCTCTGTCCAGGTCCGTATTGTCAACTTTGACTGGCAGTGTCTCTCCAAAGTCTCAGCTAGAGGTCTTTCACATCACCCATTTAATCAGAGAGCCTAGGATAGAACCTGGCACCTTCTTTGTACTCTATCCCCTCTCCAAACCAAGGGCTACTGTGAATTGTCCTCTAGAATACTACTGAGTAAGGAGGTTCTCCCTGGCATGGTCCAGCAGTTGGTCCTGTCATCATGTTCTTTGCCTTAAGCTGGCCAAATATCAAACCTGTAAATTAAAATGTTCTGGCATATGCTGAGTTAGATCAGTGGTATGTCTAACCCAACATAGTCTAGTATTTTATGGTCACTAGTAGCATGGGGGTGTTGCCCTTCCTTCTACTTCAAACTGCAAGTGGATTTGTTAGGAAAAGTAATCTTTTACAGAACATATTGTTCCATTAAAGAAAAAGTTACAATTAATAATGCCATACAATAATAGTCACTTATTTTTTCCCCATTTACCTTGCAAGTCCCATTTATTTCCCTTTAAATGATGAGTTTGATTTCCAAAATGAAGAGAGCAGTCTGTTTTATGTACAGTGTGCTGGATATGTTTTTGTCTTACATGTATTCTCTTTTTAGGCTTCTAGCTCAGCTGGATGAAACAGAAACAGCCTTTGATGATTTTTGGTCAAAACACCAACAGAAGCTTGAGCAGTGCTTACAACTTAGGCATTTTGAATTGCATTACAAGGAGGTGATATTTTAAAAAAAATATATCCATGACCCTTTAGCCTTGTTAACTTTAGCACTTACATTGCCTGTTGTACTTCTTGCTCTTTTGCCTTTCTCCTCTTCCATTCAATTTGCCTGATGTAGTATTGTGAAAAAGATTTTATCAGTTATTGAATGAATCCGAAGGTTCCTTTCTGCCAGCAGAAGAGAGAGCAATTTTTACTGGTTAATCCCTCTAACAGCAGCTCCACCCCTGATGCTGAAAGTCCCGTGTTCCCTAGGGGAATTTGGAGACTTCAGTGAGTTGCAGAGGAAAAGAAGGAATGCCACTCCAGGCTGAGTTCCACTGTCAGAGAATGACCTATGGATTCAACCTTGTGTTTGTGGTCGCATAAACTAAGTATGCCAAAGGAGTAAACCACAATGAATAACAAGTCAAAATGTATAGTGCATAAAATTAATGAAAATGTTGCAAGCAAGAAAAGTTCATAATTGGTGAAATACAAACTGAAATGTACAAATAATATCTTGTTATTTAAAGACTACTGAAATAATCCGTTCCAGAACTAGCTGAGCTAAATCACTTCTCAAAGGGGTAGAAGACACAGTCTGCTGTTCTTTTTTTAAAAAAAGTTCTGAGAGTCATATAGGAAAATTTCTTCAGTGGGGGCACTCCTCACAGACATTTTATTATTTACCCTTATTGTTTTATTTAGACAACTGATAACACTGCCTCTCTAGAAAGTTGCTCAGACCAGCTCATAAAATAAAATGTTACAATAAAATTGTATAACTGTGGCATAAAAGTTAACCATTAAAAACTAGCTCAAGAACAGCAAGTACCTAGAAACAATACCAGCTGCTTAAAACAATGTTCATAGGAAGTCCTCAGCTAGAAGCAGATCATAAAAACTTTTTTTAAAAATACTTTCAATTAAGAATCACGGTAAAAATAAATGTTTTGGCTTGGGGCCTAAAGTAAAGTAAGGTTGGCACCAGTTTCTATAACTAAGGTTGATGTAAGAAAGGAGGATCTTTTATTTGCCTCTCTTGCACCTAGAGTGTGCTCTCACCTACCACTAAGGGTCAGGGGACTGTGAGAAATAACATGGAATGCATTGTAGAGGACTGCAGCTGAAAGGGAGACATTGTCCAGCTTCTTGTACCATTTCTTTCTCCATTTGCACAGAAGGTTTCAAATGGGTTGCCTCTTTGACCGTTCCTGCTGCATCCTCTTGCCATTCCTGATAGTCAACTGCTATTTAGTAGTGACTTTTGGTGGGTTCTTGTTGGAAGAGGGGAGGTAATCGTGATTGCTTTTGGTCTGTACTGTGTTCACAGTTCTTAGGATCAGCGATTGAGAAGTCTGCCAGGTTTGGTTTATCGCCTAACAGAACTAGGGTTGAGTTCAGACTGGCAGTTTGAAGTACGAGGGAGTTGTGGCAAAAAAGACCCGGAACAACGTGTTCCGGGTTTTCCTGGTCATACCGTGCAGACTGATGCAGGAGCATACCAGGGAGGAGGCGCAAGGGAACGTTCACACTATTTGCCCGCCCCTGGTGGAGGTGCGGCTGTAAGGCGCGCCTTTCTTTTTGGTAACCCGGAGATATGCGCATAAGCGCACAAGCAAAGATCGCAGCTTTTAGCGTTCACACTTTGTTGGTGCAGGATGGATGTGGGATAAACATGCTTTCCAGGGTTTGATACCACTTTCACCAGATATTCTTTAAACTCGGGAGGGAAGCGCTACAAGACGGGTTGAGTACGGCTGGGGAATGGCTGACAGATGTGCCTGTGTGAAACAGACCCTTTAATCCGTTTGTGATACGTTTCTGAAAGGCGCCTATCTCAGGGCAAACTGCCCGTCTGAACTCGGCCTAGGATCTTCTTACTCTGTTGATGATTCATGATGGTACAAGGAACCTTTTGTTCTGTCATAACTGTGTTTTCCCAGGCTTTTATTTATATGTACCTGTCTTTCATTTTAGGTTAAAGCAGCACTAAATATTGCATCTGAGAGGCTATCTAATTTCACAGAAGTGGGAAATAGCTGTTCGCATGTGGAGCACATTCTAAAAGAACTTTCCCTTTTTGAAGAAAAGTTGCATGTAAGGATTATAAATTTCTGTTTAGTGCATATTTTTCACTGAGCTGAATTTATAAAAAGATATTGTCACAACTTATACTTTCCTATCTTACCAGTCATCAATGTTTTTTTTTTCTTAGGATGTTTTAGAAAAGGCGAATATGCTTATTTCTGAAGGTGGAGATTTAATACAAAACAATCATTATGCTGTAGACTCTATTCTCCCAAAGTGCAATGAACTTCAACATCACTGTGAAATGATTACTGTTGAAAGGAACAACAAAAGGGCTCTCCTGAACCAGTCACATGATTTACATAGCCAGTTGGAGAAGGTAAACCTAGTCTTACTGTTTCTTCTCTTGTTTGCTAATAATGTTGTAGGTGTGTGTGGTATATCCTACCTGGAGCTGTCACTGTTGCTTACTTTCAGGTAAATAGCCATGTTGGTCTGGAGCCATAGAACAAAGTTTGAGTCCAATGGCACCTTTAAAACCAACTAAGTATAATTCTGGACATAATCTTTCGTGTGCGTGCACACTTCATTATGTTGCTTACTATTGCTTACTGTTGGGGAATGAAGAGGACCTATAAGAATGGGCTGAGAAATCTAACTAAAACATGAGACAAAGTTATTGGTCAGAGAAGACAGGCCAAGATCACTCAGTTCCGAGAAGGCTGTCCAGACAGACAAGGTAGATGTGGAGAGAGGAGCAGAAACCAAGACAATATGGCCAAGAAAGCAGGAAAGTGATTTTGAATCAAGGAGGGTCAATGAAGATCAGAACCAGTTTCTTCTGATTCTGCCTTTCCAGTCCCTTCTATCACTTCAGAGTTTTCAGGTTTGTTTACGAAAGACACAAGAATGTCTTGTAGTCAGCCTCATAAGTCAATACAAATGAAAAAAAACACCCTTGTTTTAAATATACTGCTGAATCTCTTAATTTAAGGGCACATGCTGAGATGTGTTTGGGGAGGGGCCATGGCTCAGTGATAGTTGGCATGCAGAAGGTTGCAGGTTCAGTCCCTGGCATCTCCAGTATAAAGGACCAGGCAATAGGTGAAGTGAAAGACCTCTGCTTGAGACCCTGGAGAGCTGATGCCAGTCTGAGTAAACAGTAATGACTTTGATGGACCAATGGTCAGATTCAGCATAAGGCAGCTTCATACGTGTTCATGTGTGTTTCTTTCTGCCTCCTTTGTATATCTGTAGTCCATGAAGTGGTGCGATGAAGGAATTTACCTGCTGGCTTCGCAACTTGTAGATAAATGCCAGTCCCAAGACGGAGCAGAATCGGCTCTACAGGAGATAGAGAATTTTTTGGACACTGGTGCAGGCAATAAGCTCAAGGAGCTGAATTACTTGTACAAAGATTATGAAGCCCTCCTTAACCAAGAATTAATGGTAATATTAGTGTACTGATACCATAGTTTAATATTGATATTCATGAACAGAGGCATTGGATGGGGGACTTTAGCTACCTGATCAGCATCTTATTCTGATTGAGAATTTTATTCTGTGAAATACCGACATTTCAAATTAGATAAAATGTGTATTTTTAAAGCTGAGCAAGTTCTTTCCCTGGGGCATTTTTGTATTTGAAGAATGCTGTTGTCTTGTATGCATAAAGAGATATGCTACTGAAAAAAGTGTAAAGTAAACAAATGGATTCATGGCATATGTTGGCAGGGTTTTTTTTTAAACAATGATAAAACTTTGGGTCTTTCTACAGGAGCATGTGCAAAAAGTATTTCAGAAGCAGGAGAGCATGGAAGAAATGTTTCAGAAGAGACAAGTCAGTCTGAAGAAACTGGCCGCAAAGCAAACGCGTCCAGTTCAGCCAGTGGCACCTAGGCCAGAGGTTTTTGTAAAATCGCAGTGTACCTCTCCAGGTAGGAAAGTGCAGTGGGCTTACAAACTGGGTTTATTTAACAGCAAATAAGATAATTCATCTTGTGATTTTGGCTGTAAATGTGAGCTGAGACATGCTCCAGTTTCAGCTGTTGGATTCTATTTCATACGCCAGGCCTTCAAAGAGAATCTGAAGACTCATCCAGCCCAGAAAATCACATGATCCGAAGAGGGAACTACAGAAGAGCCAAGGTGCGTGGTTTAATCATTATTGTCCTTACTTTCCAGTTCTCCTTTGTTTTTATTTTTTAAAATGTATGCTTGTGGAAACAGGACTGGTTTCATGCCCTTCATTTCTAGATCTATAATCATAAGTTTCTACACCTAAACAAATTCCTTGAGATTTAACTTCAACAAAATGCAGAGGGCGGTGTTGCTAGCTTGTGTAACTCTGACCTCTGCTCAGGACACAAGATTACATCTCTGTTATTTCAAACTTACTAGCAGCGTTCAATATCATTGACTAGGGTACCCTTCTGCTCTGTCTGAATGGGGTGAGATTGGGCAGCTCTGTTTTGTCGTAGTTGTGAGATTGCTGCCCCCACCCTGTGGTTTGTAAGATGTTGCAGGGATTCCCCTTGTCCTCAGCGCAGTTTAATACATACATAAAACATCTGGTTGATATTGTCCAGAGATTTGATGATGTCACTGATATGCAGATGACATCAATTTTTCCCAGTTCTGTCCTAGAGAAGCAGTGGAAGATCTGGATTATTGTCTGAAGTCAGTAATGAAGTGAACTGGGGCAAACAAAATGAAGCTTTGCCTAAACAAGGCAGAAGAGTTGCAAACTGCAAACGCTGTCTGATCTAAGATTAGGTGTAGAGCTGTTAACCATTTTTTCCTTTCTTCAGAGTGAAATGAGTGAAATCCATCAAACCAGAGGTGGATCAGTAATGGATGGTGATGAAAATCTAGCTGTGTTACGAAAGTGAGTATAGCATCTCATGCAAAACACAATCATACTGTAGAGTTATCATACCAGAGTCTTCTACAGCGATTACAGTTATGTAAGCATTTAGTACAGAACAAAATATTCTTCTACCATTAAAAAATTGAATGAGTTGTCAGTATAAAACTCAAATGTGTTATGTAGCAGGAAATGACCAAAAAATGTTCCTGCTCTGTTTCATTAATCCCTTCGTGACTTGGGGCAAGAAAAGCAAATAATTTAAAAGCATGTCATTTGGCTTCACTGTTATGTTTGATAAAATATGACTGAAGATGTTTTAATGTGAATAATTCATGGAGAAATGGTACAGTTTCTTTGCATACAGTAGTCTATCAGTGTCCAGTGTCCAGCAGTCTAAAAGATGCACTTCTAATTTATTCCTTATATTCACAGACATGTAATTAATGAACTTATTGAAACTGAAAGAGCTTATGTGGAAGAACTCCTGTGCGTTCTTGAAGTAGGTATTTGATTCTGTAGCCTTGCTATATTATGTTATTTTTTTTATTTAGTCCTGCGGAACAGTCCAAATATGTGTTTATGAGATAGAGTGCATACGTGCATGCTCTGTAGGTGGTAGTTGTAACATGTTTGTTCATTCAGCCATTTCTGTGCTGCGTTTCTCCCTAAAGTGGCTTACAGAAACTTCCATCATACAACAAAACCAATTTAAATACAGTAAAGAAGACTGAGACATTGTGAGCAGGTTTTAATTCACTGGGCTGGCTACCAGAGGTTCTAGGTTGCGTGCCATGGACCAAGAACCCTTTGGCTTGTGCTCTGGCCATGCCCAGGCTAAGTACCTGTAACCAGAGATTGGGGGAAAAAACCCTCAGCCCTGATGATATTTAGCTTCTGCTAGCAAGATCTTTGAAACATCCATATATTGAGCTTCTGAGGGTTGGAGTACATGCTACCTTTCCCAAGAAGATACCATTGAAAACAGCCTTCCCGTGAAGAGTAATTCCACACACGTGCACACACACACACACACACATTCTTCTTGCCAAAACCTTTGGAATTACGTATTAGGACAGGGGTCCCCAACCTTTTTCTGCCCATGGACACATTTGGAATTATGACACAGCATGGTGGGCACAGCAACAAAATGGCGCCACAATATACCTTCAGTCACACGGTGAAGATCCTTGTGCTGTGATGGCAGATGCTGCCAAAGCAACATTTTAAAAAATCTTTACAGCTAATCAGATCTCCAGTAGTCAGTCAGAAGCCTTGCTGGGCAAAAGCTGTCCCTGGCCCTGCACACTTCCTAAAAACACTTGGTGGGCACCAGAAAAGGGCTCCACGGCACCCACACTGGGGACCCCTGCATCCAGGAGATTGGGGCATTGCATTGTGTGTCTCTGCTCCACATTTCTGATAGCGAACTTCATGAAGACTTGCAACATAATGGTCCTGATCGGAGTAAAGAGTGTTACAGGAGCAAAGATCCTGATGATGACAGAATTAAAATGTGCTCCAAACTTGAACTAACTCCTCTAAGAAGAGGGGAAATTAGAAATTGCCTGAAGTGACTTTAGTATGGTTTCCATTCCTGAGCTTGGTACTTTATATGAAACAGCCAAACTGAAAACCTTCTTTAGTTGTGCCTGAGGAAGAACACTCTAGCTGGGAATGCAGATTAAAACCAGGCCTTTCTTGCTGTCTGGAAATGCTAAAGATTAGGCCCTGGTTTTGTTGCTTCCAGCAGATGTCATAAACAGGAACTTGTTCCAGGAAGGAAGAAGCAAGAACAATTGTCTTGAAAGGTCATGATATGAGGTTCTGAAGTAATTGTTGTCAACTTTGGAATTATCAGCTGTGTGAGTAGTTTATAAATAGCTACAACATGTTCAGAAACATGCTTGATTTCAAAAGCTGCCTTCCTTTCTTGAACTGGAATGTACCGTTTGCTAGCAGTAGATATATTTGTACAGAGTTGGGCTGGTGCTCTAGAATTTTATAGCTGATGTTGAGATACTGCTGTGTGCTTATCAGCTTTGAGCAAGCTGGACTTGCTGAAAGAGAGGGTGATGCTTGTAGATGCATATGAGCCATAAATTTTGTTCCCTTTTTGTATCACAGGGGTACGCTGCAGAAATGGACAACCCCTTAATGGCACATCTTATTTCACCAGGGCTGCAGAATAAGAAAGATGTTTTATTTGGAAATATGGAAGAAATCTATCACTTTCACAACAGGTTAGCTTTTGTGCTCCCCCTTTCCACTGGCAGAAATTGACCTTTTCAAATCTATTATTGTTAATCGTGGTCTCAGACCCATGTTGTACATGAAAGATCATTGCTGTGAAAAGTGGCTTGTGTCCGTTCACTCCCATAAATTCATAGCTGATGTAACATTTGAGAGACAAAATTCTAGTATATAACTCATGCTTTACAGCCAGTATGGCACAAAAATGTTCATGGTATGATCCAGCCAAAGATAAGCACTTTCACTGCGCTTAGATTTACCTTTCTTCCATTGAAACCAGTGGTGGGGGGGAGTTTAAATTTTGGCCAAATTTGTTCCCTTTGCATTTACATTCTGTTTGGGTTTTTAAAAAATCCCAGAAACATCTGTAAAGTAATAACATCATGGCCATATTCAGTGGTCACTTCTAAGCAATATTAACATAAACCTGTACAGTAACCTGGATGGTTGCCTTGTTTACTTCCCCGTCCCTTTTGTCATGGAAAATCTTGGTTAGAAAGTAACTCTCGCTACCCATTTAGAGTCCAGTGGCACCTTTAAAACCAACAAAGGTTTATTCAAGGTATGAGCTTTCGTATGGCACATAAGGTTCAAACTTATAGCCAGAGAATTCTCTGGCTATAAGTTTGAACCTTACGTGCCATTCCAATGTATTTGAAAAAGTGTATGCGCACGAAAGCTCAAACCTTGAACAAACCTTTGTTGGTCTTAAAGGTGCCACTGGACTCTAAATTTGTTCTACTGCTTCAGACCAACACAGCTGACCACCTGGATCTGTGTGCGGTCTCGCAAGTTAGTTTACCCTAGTAAAACTGGACTTGAGACCTGGATTTGGGTTGGGAGGAGAAACCAGCTCCAGTTCACAATAATCTGTCATAGATGACTGGAATTAGTTTCTAACTGGGATTTTGTGTGAGAAGGGAGCACACCTGATTCCATGCACAAGCCTAAGAACAGGTGGGTTTTGTGCAGATCCTGGCGTAATATAGGTTGAAAGTCTGAATGCAGCCCAAAAGTGATTCCTGTAAGGTGTTTTCTGTCCAGTGGCCATTGTATTAAATATGCAGTTTGTTTGGAAAACAAAAAAGGCAGTAGAAAGCTGTGTTGAAGTAAATGCTTTTTATGCATATTTGTCTAGTTTTATATATGTATATTATAGCTCCCTGCTTCTTGAAATTTTAGAAAATACATTTTTACGGGTACATCTTGTAGATGTTTTAGGTTATTTCATTGTATTTTCAAATACAATAATTTTCTTTATAGAATATTCTTGAGAGAACTAGAAAACTACATAGAATATCCAGAATTGGTAGGAAGGTGTTTCCTTGAAAGGGTAAGTGGTACAAAAAAAAGGGAATGTTATTCAATACTAAATTATATTTGTGGTTGATCATGCACTGGAAGATGGTTTTCTTTGTGGTAGCCTCACTTTTAGCAAAAGTTATATCCTAGTTAGAAGCATGAATAAATCTAAAATGAACTTTGATCATTCTTGACTGGTTTACACAATTTGAATAACTCCTGTAATAGAATCCATTTGTGTACACAACTTAATTTTAGTAAACCAGAGCAGAACTGTTTTAATAAATTCTATCCCCTAACTATTCTAGTCCCAAGAGAGTAACACTTATCTGTATGAACATTTCTAGATTCTCACACTAATGAAAACATTTCTGTTGATTCAGTAGGACTCATTTACATGTCTCAGGCTGGATTAAAAATGTGCATACATTACTGTGTTGATCATGCAAATTGCTGTATTTGTCTTGTGATAGGTTAGTTACATGAAATGCCTTACAGTAGATCAGCTATAGGGGAAAGAATTTTCTTCTCCTAAGGGCACAATGGTAACTTGAGTCATTCAGAAATTTCTACCTCAACTGTTGTGAACTGGCTTAATTGTATTGAACTTCCATATCTTGTCAGACATTGATATTTAAAGGTGGTGGAAAGCTCCCTCAAGTCATAGGTGACTTATGGCGACTCTGTGGGGTTTTCAAGGCAAGAGATGTTCAAAGGTGGTTTCCCATTGCCTGTCTCTGTGTCGCAACCCTGTTATTTCTTGGAGGTCTCCAATCCAAATACTAGCCCGGGCTGACCCTGCTTGGCTTCTGACATCTGATGAGATCGGGCTAGCCAGGTCAGGGCAGAATTTAAAGAGCTGCTATGCTGGTAGAGCAGGGGTCCCTAGCTTGGCGCCCCATGGGCACCATAGCAACTGCCAGCACTTTTCCTAGTGTTGCCAAGTGTTTTTTTAGAAAGCAGGTGGGACAAAAGGGGCTTTTGCCCAGCTGGGCTTCTGATTGGCCATTGGAGATCCGATTGGTTGAGTAGTTTTTTAAAACATGTTTTTGGCGGTGGCAGCTGCCACCACAGCACAAGGATCTGCACTGAGTAACTGAAGGTGTAAGCTATGTGTATGCAAGAAGTTTTTTAAAAATAAATTCTTTATTTTAAAAGGCATCCTGTTTAGCAGAGCTTCTGGCTGTGGCAGTCATTTTGTGGTTGACACCACCTCCTGTGGCAGCCATATTGTGCTTGTGCCCACCACCCTCTGTCAGAATTCTAAAAGTGCCTGCAGGCTCAAAGAGGTTGAGGAAGGATAGTAGAGAGCGTATCCAGCTAAATTTCACTTTTTGTTGAGATGCATTTTACAGCCAATATTGTTCTGTAACAGCACTTTGAAAGATTTTTCCTACAGGAAGCACAGTGCTGGAAGAACAAACGCACATGTTTTAATCTGTTAGTTTGATTCCTGTTGTCACTTTGACTGCTTAGGTTTTTTAAAAAATAGTAATTAACTGCTGTATTTACTCAAATTAAGGACTAGGGTTTTTTTAAGGTATACTATTAAAGAGGGGTGCAGTATCTTGCATTTGCATACAAGTAACAGTTATGTCAAGTAATTAAAAAGTATATAACTTTTTTAGGGTTGTGGTTTTACCTTCATGGTCATCTTCCTTTTGAGTAAATACAATAAACCTTAGAAATCAAAGACTCCTGGACTTACAGTTGTTTTCTTTCCAATTCAGATGGAAGACTTTCAGGTTTATGAAAAATATTGTCAAAATAAGCCTCGATCTGAAAGTCTGTGGAGACAATCTTCAGACTGCGTTTTCTTTCAGGTATTCTTTATTTTGTTGCATTAGTTTGTTTCTCAGTACATCTCACCAAAGAAATATTGTCAGCTCTTTATCCACGTCTGTTTCTTCATAGGAGTGTCAGAGAAAACTTGACCATAAGCTGAGTCTGGATTCCTATCTACTGAAACCTGTTCAAAGAATAACCAAGTATCAGCTGTTGCTCAAGGTGGGAATGGCACAATTTTCATCATGCCCTTAGTTGATTTCTGCCCTAAATCTTTAATAATGTGAGGTAAAGGAAATGAAGTTAATTTTTCATTAAAAATAAGAGGTATCCATAGACCCCTCTGCAATTTATACTTTAGACAACATTTGTAATTTGCCATGCTGTTTACACTCTTGGTCATTTTTGCCTTTCTGTGGCAAAACACCAGTTTACATTTGCCCCTTGCAAGGAAAAGATAGTAGGAGAACCAAAGTCATTCTTTGCAAATACCCTCTGTAGCTCTACCCATATCTCTACTTTTTTTTTTATAACGGCATTCTTGTTGCTTACCTTAAAAAAAATAATTGTGTTCCCATGGAACTTGACGTGATTGTGTATATTGTTCTTTCCCAGGAAATGCTGAAATACAGCAAAAATTGCGAAGGGGCTGAAGATCTTCAAGAGGCATTAATGTCAATCCTGGGAATTCTTAAGGCAGTTAATGATTCCATGCATCAGATTGCCATCACTGGCTATGATGTAAGTGATAGCATTTTAAAATATCATGATTTAGAAGAGGCACATAATAAGAGGACATGTGCAACATATGCAACAGGTCAAATACTTTTCACCACAATTTTCTTGTTTACAGTTATCTGAAATAATTGTTAGTGTTAAATATGGGACATAATTTCATCATTTGTGCATAACTTCTAATTTTTTAGCAGTTGAATGGATGGAGTTATGCTCCTGGTCTACCCATGCAGCAGACTGAGCTCGACAAGGCCTGAGTTTGTAGAAGATAATTTTATCTCATGCCAAAAGAATAGTAAAACAAACACCAAAAAAGCACAGCTGGCTAGAAGGTTTCTTCCTGCTGTCTAGTTTGTTGCCTTCGTTTTGTTTTTTACCTGCATAGAGTTTTGTATATGGATAAGCAGTAGAAACTCCAATCTTCTAGGAGCAGTTTTAATAGTATGGTTTAATTCTGCCTCTTAGGAGTCTACCAACCTGTTCTGCTGCCATGACTAAACCAGGCCTACCTCTATTATCCCTCTCTTTGCCCAATTTGTATCTTGAGGGAGATGGACATGCCTTTAGTTAAATTATTTGGGCTTTATATATAAGTCACTTGAAGCTGACTTCTCTCTAATAACAGGTATTTCCAAGCAGGGGGTAAAATCTAGCATACAAAATGTTGTTCTGAGATCATTATTACCAAAAAGAAGTTTAGTTGAATTACACTCAGCTTTTTATCATCAGAGTTCAGCTACAGAAAGATCAACAACCTTGCATCTTTTTTTTAGTATACTTTGGTCTCTTATGTAAGTGGATGAAGCGTGATTAAGAAAATCATGTCAATATAAGATGGTGTATTCCCTACAGTGATTTATTCTCCAGTGAAGGCACTGGGCATGGATTAGTGTGGATGAAGTATTACTGATTTTTTGAGCTATCTTGCAACTTTTAGGATATAAAGGCCAAGCCAGTTTTGTATAATTTGGCATTCTTACATTTCCTGCTACTTGGGCAGCTCTTTTGGTGGTCCAAACACTGGGCATTCCAATTCAGTGACTACAGGCAGTGGTCTGTGAAACCCTCTAGAACTACAAAATGTATTGATTTCCATGAACCTTTTAAAAGACTGTTTTCTTTTCCTTTCCAAATGCAGCCAATGGGGGCTGCTTTTTTCAAGAAGGAGAAAAGTACCGGGGGAGGGTTTTCAAATCTTTCCTCCAGTGTCATTTTCCTGCTGAAATACACCCCTCCCTAGTTATTTTAACCTTGGCTGGATGTCCAAGAACCAAAATTCTACTGCTGAAGGACTGGAGTACAACTTTAGAGTTCTGCTTGGCTTCAGGATGGGCTTTTTTCTTTTCCAGGCCAGAATGAAGAAAGGATGATAGAGAAAGAAAGACTATTTAGTAGTACTTAACATTTCTACTGTGTTTTTTTTAAAAGGGAAACTTAAATGACCTAGGAAAGCTTTTAATGCAAGGATCGTTTAGTGTGTGGACTGATCATAAGAAGGGTCACTCGAAAGTGAAAGACCTGGCACGGTTCAAGCCAATGCAAAGGCACCTCTTCCTTCACGAGAAGGCCATCTTATTCTGTAAGAAGAGAGAAGAAAATGGAGAAGGATATGAAAAAGCACCTTCGTACAGCTATAAGCATTCCTTAGACGTAAGATTTTTTTAATGTTCTAACACGTGGAGTGAAATTTATGGTTCGGCTGTAGTAGCACAATATATTCCTTTACATCACTGAATGAATCTCTTTTCTGTAAGAAAAATTTCATGCAGCTGTGTAGGTCTGAAATGTTGACATCTAAATGTTAACTGTCTGACATGGCAATTTCAGTTTTTGTCCAGTTTGATTTACACTGCTTTCTTACTTTCTTTAAAATATGGACCAAAAATCAGCAAATGATGGTTGTAAATAAGTACCATTGGAATGAATGGGACTTAAACTTAGTTTCCATTATATTGATTGATGTTGAAATCCTCAGTGGGGGGGAAGCCACAGCAGCTATGGCACTGAGATAACATGAAAAGCTCCGGGCCATGTATGAGAGTCTGCAGTGCACTTCCTCCCCATGCTAGCATTAAATCTCAGGAAACTATGTTAGTACTAGTTGCTGTAGATTTTCCAGGTTGTGTGGCCGTAGTCTTGGCCACAAAACCTGGAAAATCTACAGCAGCTAATGAACTCTGGCTGTGAAAGCCTTCGACAACATATGTTAATACTGTTTGCTCCCAGGTTTCTGATGTTATCCAGCTGCATGAGAAGGAGTGGCACTGCAGTGGTTCCAGTGCCACTGGAATAGAAATGCAGATGTCTGTGAAAAAACATAGGTTAACAATGGGGTTTTTTCCCTAGTTTTTCTCATGTACCAATTTCTACTTTTTTTTTAGTAACGATGCAAAAGGATCCACTACTCTTCTCAGAATTAACTGTGGAAGAAACCACGTTTCTTCATTATGGAAATGACTCTTGGAAATCCTCAGCAATCCACTTCCTGTCTTGTCTCCCATTATGTACAGCTCTCAGACTGATGATGCCACATTCCCAACAAACTATAAGTTATCGTGCTGTCCAAAGTGGACAGAACAAGAAATTAGGGTTTGTTCTTTTTCCTCCAAGCCAAGATTGATATCTGCTTTGGAATCCTGGCTTGTAGCCAAGAGAACAAATGAAAGACTGCACAACTAGAGATGGAAGTCTTCACCACACTTTGAGTCACTTATACCAACTCCACTACCTTGGATAAGCAGTTTTTCTGTTTTCCACCATTATAATCCTTCTTTTGGTCAGCTGACACTACAAGTTCATAGGGAGGGGCAATGTTAAAAGAAACCTTAACAAACCCACAGTGATAGATACCTCTGGCTGAAAACAAGGGAGGTTTTGCTTAGCTATGTGTGGTGTGTTTTCTAGATGACTGCAGTTGGAATAACAGAGAATGTTAAAGGTGATGCTAAAAAATTTGAAATCTGGTATAATGCAAGGGAAGAAGTTTACATAATTCAGGTAAGCAATATCATTCTTATGCTGTTTTTACTGAAATTACGCAGTAGTGCATTTTTGTTCCCATACACATGACATTATGTTCTTTTTAGTGAAAATAGAGGCAAATCATATGCTTTCTGCACTGTTTTAAACAAGCTATATGCTGCATCTACAGCTGATGTAGTTTACAAATGTAAATGGATCTTCTATATTGAGGTTTTTCTCCAGTTTGGCATCCAAATTGGAGATGGTTTGTTCTCCAAGGCACCCACATGATGTTGCCCCAACTGTCCACTTAACTAGTTTTCCCCTGCTTTGCTCTGATCTTTTCTAAATCTGGTTTGATATGATCTTTTGGGGAAAGATTGCTGTCAAAATATTGTTATATGCTGTGTGGATGGGAAGTTATGCATTTTTATGCCCATATCAGTGCCATTTTCCTTGCCTCAGCCCATTGTGGCCACCATTCCCCCCCGCCATGTGCATACCTTTGAGAGATTTTTAAAAGAAGGTAATTGTTATAGTGCAATCAAGAGAAACATTTTCAGTTTTTTGAAAAAGCCATCTGGTGCAGGCAGGCAAGCTCAGGCAGCTGAAGCAAGGAAAGTAGAGGGAAAACCACCCAGTATATGTTCCATTGCTACTGTGGGTGTTTTGGCATTGGCTACACAGAGAATTGTCACTATGTGGAAGCAGTGTTTCTTAAAGATGACAGCATGAGGGCAGTACTGAGCAATCCTATAGAAAGCATTGCAGTGCAAACAGATCAGATGTGACCAAATACATAATTGCAAAAACTGTCTAGGTATTAGTAAAATGTATATGAGTTTCTCTGCCACTCATTTTCATTCCAATTTCAAATAGGTTTCAGGCCTAAGCCCTATTTTTAACAGGAAACTAAGAATAAAGCCCATGTGCAACTGCTCGCCTTATAACAGTGTTCGAACATCAAACCTGCAATGTCTTTCAGAACAATAAGACATTTTGGTAGCCATGGCAAAGACACAATCCGTGCTTCATTGTAGCCAAAAATAACACCTCTTCTTTCATAACCCAGGATACTGGTTCTTCTGACTGCTTTCCTTTGGCTAGCTTAATTTGGCAAGTGTTTGACTGGAGTATTTTTCTTCTTTGAGGTAGGCTCAGACCCCTGGAATTAAAGCCACCTGGGTAAATGAAATCAGAAAAGTATTGACCAGTCAACTTCAGGCATGCAGACGTAAGTCTTGTTTTTTCCACCTGTAATAATCACAAAGCGACTTGGGATCAATTTATACAAAAGTAATTCCTTCCATTGTGATGCTTCATTAACTTAGTTATTGTTCCCAACATGGATGATGTCATTTTGTCCAGCATAACAGCAGCACATGTGGATTACTGTGGCATTAATTTGCCCTCCGTCCAGAAGGAAGGGAGGGTCTGTTGCTTCTCTACCAGCACAGACCTCTTCCAGTGTCCTTCCCTCCCAAGCGAAAAAGTGACAGTTATTTTTTTTCTTGGAATGTGCTACTCTGCATCTCCAATAAGTGTCTCCATCTTGCCAGGGAGGGGACAAGCTTGCTATATAAATCACATCCCCCCCTGCCCCACACACCATTACTCATTGAAACTATCTGGGAATATTCCCTTACCTCCTAGCCCAAGTATGTGTGTTTGGGGGATGGAGAGTCAGGAGATTATGAAGGGTAGGACTCTAACATTGGAATGGGTCTTGTGGCAGGCTGCCTGGCAATTACCTGCCTGGTGGACCCCCACCCCTGACACCAGCAGCAGGACTCACCTGGGTGGAGCAGGGCGGGAGCAGGGGCATTGTAGCCTCCCCAGTAGGGTAGCTTTAGCAGTCTGTCCTAGGGAAGCTCAAAAGGTATGGAGGCAAGTGAGCAAGCCTGGGCCCAGGTGTTTTAAGGGGAGGGTGTGGCTATGTAGAAAAGGGAACAGAGAAGAGGAAGGTGGAGCTCAGTTCAGGTATAAAAAGAGAGGATGAGGTTTGTGACTGCAAGAAGTGCAGACAGGGTGGGTAGCAGCATGGGGGACCAAAGAACATAAACAATAGCTATCAAGGTTCCAAAAGGGATGGATGGGTGACTAAGGAGAGGCCTATATGAAAAAAAGAGGTGAATGTGAAGCAGCAGGCATATGTGTTTCCCAGGGATGGGAAGTGTAAGTGATATCAGATGCAGCCCATCCAAAATGCATCACCACATTTGTAGAATATCAGTGGGAGAATGGAACCACAGGGCAGAACTACCGTGGTAGACTGCTTCACATCAAAGCACGACAGCAAGCCCTTCAAATTGCAGAAAGGTTATCATATGGATTTCCCTTGACTTGTGACAGGTGACATTTGTCTTCCCCAGACTGAAGGTACTGCAACTTAGGACATTGCTCCAGTGTGAATAAAATCTGCCGTTGACACTGGGGTCATTAGAGTTTGGGGCAAGTTTTGCTTCGACTTTAGTAATGTCACCAGTTGCAGCCCCTTTTTTTTCTCCTGTAGAATATTGGGAGGAAGTAAAACAGAACTGCATTCAAGGCATGCCACTGGAACTTGTATGAACTGAAAGGAGATTCTTGGTGAGTGGATGAGACTGAAAACACTGCCTCTCTTCAGAGAGACCCATAGCGGACTTCTTGGGATCATTGGTGGACTTCTGATGTATGTGTGCTCCTTATAGGATAGGAGAGAACACAACATTGGAAATCAAGGAGGCTGACACTGTATTGGCATTTACGTGCACAATCCCAAATATGTTAGTCTGTGCTGTTTATATTGTATGTACTTTTAGTGCACAGTGCATTTGTCTTGCATTGTTCATGCTTTATTATATGCTAATGCACATTTTTTAGGCCTAAATCTTGGATTACATGCATGCCTCAGGATATGTTGGAGATGTTTGCTTTACTGTCCTATGTTAACAACTTTTGTTCAACTCAGATGTTATGCTAGAATAGTTTGCCATAAATGTAGTTTTGAACTCAGACTGTATTTTGGATCCCATCGAAAAGATCTGCACACGCAGTGGAGGGAAGCAATGTCCACTGATTGCATCCTATTGCCGAAACCTCCAGCTCCCTCCTCCATGCTGCTTCTGGGGATCCTTCTTCACTAGAAGCATATTTTAGCAGCATTTCATGCTGTAGCAGGAAGGAGGAGAGGCAAGTCACACTGTGCATGGAAATTTTAGACAGGATCTAATACTACAGTTTGAGCTCTGAATTATGCAATGGGCAAACCATGGTTTAGAGCTTTTTTTTTGCCTGCTTTCATTTCCCATCCTCTCAGTATTCACATATGTAAGGAAGGAGAAGAGGCAAGTCACACTGTGCATGGAAATTTTAGATAGGATCTAATACTACAGTTTGAGCTCTGAATTATGCAATGGGCAAACCATGGTTTAGAGCTTTTTTTGCCTGCTTTCATTTCCCGTCCTCTCAGTATTCACATATGTAAAACTTCCCTCGATCTCCATAGTGCTGCCACCTCAGGAGGCAAAATAATTCACATACAGACTGCGGTTTACAGACCTAGTCAAAACCAAGTTCATGGAAAATAATTGTAATTAACTGTCAATTCAAGCATCACAACAAATTGCAATTAAGCTTCCCTAACCATGGATGGGTATGATACCTTTAAGAACAAATCTCTTTTAGAAGTTGTACAATTGCACATTTATGTGACATCCTGAAGTCAGTTATGTCAAACAAAAAGCAGCAAATTAGCCAAATGAAGGCACAAAGGCACAGTTGGTTCTGCCTACAAGTGTAATACTGAGGTCCAATGGTTAATATGAAAACAGTTTGTTGTAGTCTGATTGAAACCGTATCATTTGACCTGTCTTCTGTAGTATGGCTAAAGTTCTTTTGAGTGTCTCTCTTCCTTCTTTACAGAAGCCAGCCAGCATAGAGTTCTTGAGCATACACACAGTTTACCTCTGCCTGCATCGTCTAATGCAAGGTGATTTACTGTCTTCATATTATTTAGAAGATCTTTATAAAACATACTTTTCTCATGTAAATGCCTTGGCTTGGCTTCTGTTTAAATTATGTAATGGAATTTAACCTACTACATAGGTAAAACAGCTTTTAAGTTTTACGTGCAGCCTGCTTTAGTTGTTAGGAACAGCAGAAGATCATGAACCCAACTTTTGCTAGTTCTCCTACAGTCTTCAAAGCAACCACATGTATCTGTCCCACAGTATCATGTCTAGTTTGGCTCTTCATACCAGGTACTACTTTTTCTGACCTGAAAGGGTCTTCAGTCCTAAAGTGGGCCAGCGATAGAACATATTTCAGTAAACATCTGTTTGTATAATTTATAATCTTTGCAGTGTGAATTTTAAACGCTGGTCAAAATAAAATATGTAATTTCTTTCAGATATAGTTAGGGTGGCACAGCTGGGAGCACTGAAAACAGGGCAAGGGGAGGAAATGATGTCACACACTGTGTCCACATCACTTCCAGGTAAAAACTGAGATGTGATGTCAATGCATCATATGATGTCATTTCTACCCCTCACAAGAGTGGGTGAGATGCCAAGCCACTAGGAGATTTCCCACCCAAAGCAGGCAGATTATAAGCTTAGATACACTCAGTGTTACTGGATTTTGCTTTAATGTTGTTCTTTAATGTACTCTTGTATTTCTTTTGAAAACAGTCCTTCAAGAAATCAAGGAAGGAATATCAAAAGACAGGAAGAAAGGAATGCTGATCCCGTAAGTCCTGATGGTTGCATCACCTCATCATCGCCAAAGTATCCTGAACGGGGCAAAGGTATGTTTGAAATATATTTTAGTTATCCCTTGGCATCAAGGATTGTGAAGTCTCAGAAGTTGTAGTGTGAAATGATAGTTTCTTATTTTGCAGTATCAGTTTTTGTGGAAGATATACCCAGCAACATTTTAAAAATTACTTTGTTGTTTGTTTATGTTATTAGATGTATAGCTAATGTTATCTATATCTGCTAAAAATTACCTAAATTCTTTATGGAAATAGCCAGGATTTTTCTGCATGAACCTATTTTCCTCTTTGGTTTTCATTTCTAGTTTTCAAGCCCATTTTTAAATGCAAAAGATTGCAGAAGGTATTGTTTAGATTGTTACGTTAATTTGATCAATTATTCTTCACACAAAAAACTCCACCCTTCTTCTGTCATGACATTGGATAACTTCTGCTTACCTTTGTCTTGTGTGTTCTTCCTTTCTTCTCCCGTCTTCTTTCTTTTTCTAGACGATACAGTAACTAGTCCTACCTCAGATTGCTCAGCTCTTTCAAAAAAACACTTCACATTGCAAAGCTTTCCTAACCCCAAAACTCAGAAAGGTAAATCTTAGAGATCTAAACTCACTTTGTGTGCCTGTGTATATGGAAACCATTGAAGAAATACCAGGATTTCCAAGCTCTAAATTGGTTCTTGCTGTCTTAAAGCCTTCTGTAGGCATCCTAGTTTTAGAAAGCTCGGACACGTTCTGAACACTACAAAAAGGCAGAAATCACCCTTGAGCTATGAGTTTATCCTGGCCTCCATTGTGACTTTTCAAGAGATTATTTGCTACCAAGCTCCTGTTCTTATTCTTTTTTTTCTGAAGTGTCCTCTTGTTAAAATTCTGGCATGGCACGGAGACCCCCATTTGTGCCTCATCTACCAGAAATGCTTCTCCTCATGTGTTTAATGTTCAAAATTTATTTGTGAATGGTAATGTTAACACAGGGTTCTAGAAGAAGGTTGTGATGAGACAGAAGAAGAGTCTCCATGAATGATAGCTCAAGCTATTGAAGGTGCCATTGGTCATTTACTGGCATCTTGATTTTTGTCACAGGCTTGATCAGTCTAGACATCAGTGGGTTGATGTGATCCCCATGAATATTTTCTGCCACTCCTTTCTTCCTTTTCCAGCTCAAGGAGTTAGATTCTTTAGTCTCTAAAGTATCTTCAATGAATAGTGGATGTAGGTTTGCCGGGTCCTTCCTGGCAACTGGCAGGGAATTGGGGGGGGGCTCACCAGGGGAAAGAGGAAGGCCCAGGCCATGTCACCAGCATCACACAGGAAGTGATGTCATCATGCTGTGATGTCTCTGCAACATTTGAGCAAAAACTGTATGGGAAAAATGGCTTCTACCGTAGAGTTTTTGCCCAAATATGAGAGCATCACCCAGATGTCACTAGTGTGATAACATCACTAGCATGATGGTATCACTTCCTGTGTGATGCTGGCAACATGGCTTGGGCCTTCCTGCTTGACAGCTGATCGGCAGTGAGGGCCAGGGCCTGGTGGCAGGGGACCCCCGCCTTCACTGGGGGGCCTGGCAACCCTAAGTGGTTTCCATTCTATTCCATTCTGGTCATTACTTCTACCTTGAACACAGTTGTTTACTTCCAGAAAACATTTTAGAAGTGTTTATTACATTGATGCAACATTGAATTATTTTTATTCAAAAAATCGTATCTGCAAAATACGATTTTATTAAGCCCTAAGGTGGAGAGAATTCTTGTTTCCTAGAACATTGGCTGAGTTTTGCTCTGAAAACAGCTATTTTAAAAAAATTGTTTTCCTTGTCTACAATTGTGTATGAATGCATTTTTGACATATATCACCACTCTGGTCTGCTTTAAAATATGCTTTCAAAACATTTTTCATTACTTGTTGCCAATGCTGCTGTTGCTTTGCGTTGTGAATGCATTCTGTCCTGTATGGTTCCATGTTCATAGGTCATATGAACAGTACAGGGTTATGCAAATGTGAGTGTTCATTCATAGTGAATGAGGAAGACACATTTGAGGTAACCCATTTACAATCTCAGAGCCATCATAAAATGGAAGTGAGCAGCACTACAGTATGTGCATCAGCTTCCCTGTGCATTTTTGGTGCCCATTTCTATAATGTGTCTTTTGAACAACCTTGATTACTTTTTAAGGCTTGGGTGTTTTATTTTCTGGACAGACCACGGATTGTTGCAGCCAGATATGTAGCATTCACATAGGATAAGTTTTAATATTCCATGTTTGACTTGACAGAAACAGAGTCCCCTACAGCTAAAAGCTAGACTTAGCAGACCAGGTATTGATTATAGAATTTAGTTCTGCATGAATATATGTTAAACCAAGAGGAAGAGAGGGACATAAATATTTAAATTAAATAGAACATGCTTTTCTCGTGACAGATTGTTCCACTGCCTGTTTCTGTTCCTCAGTACACACCCAAACATGACTTGCATGCCATCCACCTATTCTTTCTCTTTCTGATTCTTCAATCTCTCTTTTTCTGTCTTTTTGCCTATTCCTCCTATTGCAGCTTCTCCTACCAGCCCTGACAAAAATACTAAACGACATGAAGTAAAGAGTGATCCAACTCCTTTGGGCTTGAAAGGTAGAGTGGAACCTACTTTTCATATTCCATACATACTAGGGCCTTGTTGTAATGTATTAACTCTATCACCAATCCCTTTTTTCCCCTCCAAGTATTCTCAATACTGCTTCTGTGTGTAAGTTTAATATCCCTTTATAATCTGTCTCTTGAGTAAACTGAAAACCACCATGGATTGCTCTTTCAAAGAAACCATCTTCTTGTCATCTAGTCTACCCATTACAGTTGTCCCACAGAAGCTACTGGAAACAGTAACTGTAAGAACATAAGAACATAAGAGAAGCCAATGTTGAATCAGGCCAATGGCCCATCTAGTCCAACACTCTGTCACACAGCGGCCAAAATATACCAGGTGCCATCAGGAGGTCCAGCAGTGGGGCCAGGGCACCAGAAGCCCTCCCACTGCTGCCCCCTCCAGCACCAAGGATAGAGTGCATCACCTGCCCCAGACTGAGAGTTCCCATCTATACCCTGTGGCTAATAGCCACTGATGGACTTCTGCTCCATATGTTTATCTAATTCCCTCTTGAAACTGTCCATGCTTGCAGCTGCCACCACCTCCTGTGGCAGTGAATTCCATATGTTAATCACTCTTTGGGTGAAGAAGTATTTCCTTTTATCTGTTCTAACCCGACTGCTCAGCAATTTCATGGAGTGCCCATGAGTTAACTGTCTTAATATGGATAAGATCTTACCAGGCCTCTGACAAATAGCATGAAGAATTCTAATGTCACGGGTGGATTTTGATATTCTCAATGAATCTGGAGGATGTCCTGATACCCACCCACCCCGGTAATGTGGTATGCCACATCCAACTTATCTTGGAACATGTTCTAAGAAGTGCTGTCATCAGAATGATCATCTCCTCATTTCATTGTGCCAATATCCACTGAGATACTAGTGAACTGGTTTCACTGTTTAAGCATTTATATGCATTCTATCCTAATTGATGCTAGAATTCCACATGGTCGAAGAATGTAGGCCACAGATCAATGCTTGACCTTGGCTTCCCACACCTGTTCTTCAAAGACCTGAATCAAATAAAGAATGTTACTTAGACAAAGTAGAAACTTTAAAGGTTACATGAATATCATGTTATTTTCAGTGTATCCTTGTTAAAATTGCTAATTTCACAGGGACAGTTGTAGGTTTCACTGTAACCAACCACATTGGAATCATGTAAGAGCAGAGCTTTTCAATAAAAAGCACATTTCAAATGAAGAGCAAGCGAGGGGCCCGGTATGAAGCTGGAAAAAAAAGATTTATGTGGGTAGCTATCAGCATTAAACATTTAGAAAAATGAGACCAGGGATTTTGGGGAGGGCCACCTGCCAGTATTAAAACTGAATAATAAGCCTTTGAAAAAAAGCTTCTACATTTGTCTACATTTTCATGGAAACATAATTGGTCTAGCTGTGTTAGGCAGGAATTTTTGAAACTGCTTTTGCCTATGCTGCTTTTCATGTAGACTATTTTGGGGTTATGCAGTATCTAGAACAGCTGTGACGTGGGTTGTACAAAATCACAGGCATGGTTGGGGACTGGGGGCTAGAGTGAGGAAAAGGAATGGAGGGAGGGAATGATTCTTCTTTGCCGCTGTCTCCAGTGCTCTGTGGCACTTTGTAGACAGGGTGCTGCTGGGAGTGGGGAAGGTAAGGAAGGTCCAGTTGTGCACTGCTCTTTCCATTCATAATACCCAACCTAAGGGTGTTAACATCAATATGACATGATGCTGACAGCAAGTGTAAATAGATAGCAAAGGTGCAATAAAAATTAAACATGAATTTATTATCAAATGAAAATTCAGGTTATCGTGTGATTGGAAGCTTAAGCAAGAGTCTAAACATGACATGAGAAGAATAAAATACAAGATTGTAAACATTTACTTCAGAGAGGCTCCTTCGGAACTTGTGTTTTAATCTTTGCTCGAGCCATTGTTAAAAGAAAGTCAGGCATCAGTTTGAGAAAGAAACAGCCAACAAGGGCCCCAGCAGTGTTCCCTCTAAGCTGAGTTAGTGTGAGCTAGCTCACAGTTTTTTAGCCTCTGACTGACACATTTTTGTCTTAGCTCAGGAAGGATGGCTCCAGAGCAAACTAATTTATGCAGTAGCCGAATCGCCCATTCACAACTTTAATGCCAGTAGTTCACAAAGTAGAATTTTTGCTCACAAGACTCCATAGCTTAGAGGGAGCATTGGTCCACAGGTACTGATCTTTGCAATGGCATATACCTGAAAAGCTCCAAAAGACTCGCTGGTGAGAGCCCCTGAACAAAAGATCTAAAGCTTATTTAAGCCTTTTGAAGATAATGAAAAAACCTCAGTTAGGAATGGGAAAGCTGGCCTTTAGTCAGTAGGACAAAGAATTGCAGTCCAGCCAACAGCTAATCACATAGAAGTATACCGAGAGTCATTCCATGGAAAGTGCAAAGTGGCCTGGTATAGGGAAGTCCACCTAAAATATTTTACAGCACTCTAGCACAACTTGTGAGAATTGAAGCCTCCATTGTAAGATGACGAGCACACCGGAAGGTTACATACTAGTGATCAGATGTTAGATAAAATCGTTCAAAGTAAAAGAAAATGAAGTATTTCAGTGTCCACATGAGATGAGGGAACTTTGGCAGATAGACAAATACTCAGTCAGGGTCAGTCTGGTATTTCTAAAATACAGCTAAGAGAGAATAGGTTTATGATACCCATACGGTTGGTTCTGTCCAGTGTGAATAAGGCTTTTATATTTCATTGAAAATAAAATTCTGAGTCCACTGTAACCTTCCTGAAAAAGCTCATCTGGCAGGGCCGTGTCAATATTCTTTATTACCAGCTTCTTTAATTAATGTGAAAGGGGTGTTGGGGTGGGGGTTGTGCTGATGTGGAAATTGTTTCATTTCTCCCTTTGCAGAAGAACTTTGATTTCATAACACTGTAGTCTGATCTGCCAAGAGGCTTGTGCAATTCTGAAGAGCCTTCTTTTGGCAGCTTCTATAAAAAACTGAAAATCTGTGACGAGAGGTGTTGCAGCATATAGACAGCAAATATTATGAGAGGAAAGGAAGGGGGAAAAGAATGTTCTGTGTTTAGTAAGCAGTGCTGAACAGCTTACTTTGTATTTCACTCTAACTATGATGGGGCTCCCAATTTCACTCTCAGAATGAGGGCAACATCACAGCTACAGTGTAATGCACTGGAGATTTATTATTCAGTTCTTCCACAGATGCCAGTTCTGTCTTAACATGGAACAGGGCCAAGTGGGTCAGCACTACTTACCTTATGCTAGCCGCACAACGCAGGCAAGGTAATGTATCTCCTCTGGGTCACATGAAGTTCTGCATGGTGTGTTGTGCTTTGCTGTGAATTGTGACCACGTAAGGGGGTTCCTTTGGCTTTTCCTTGGCATCTGTTAGCCTGACCTGACAGGCAATAATATTTGCTTGACTGAACTAGTTAGATAAAATAAAAAACTAGTTTCTTTGTTACATTTTAGATGTAGCTATAAAGCTACAATTTCCCCCCACTTCATTTATTTTGTTATACCTGCAACATAGGGTTCCACTTTGAAGGTTTTCTTTCTTATTAATTTGTGTTGTACTTCGTCAGGGTAGCATACAATCTCTTGCCTTTTCACCAATCTGTGAGGTAAATTACAGAAAGAGAGAGAGTTGACTGAAGTCAGCATTGAGCACCTTCATGGCAAAGCAGGGCCATCAAATCCAACGGCAGCTCTCTGTATATCCTAGGTCATACTAGCAGAATGCCTGTCAGTATGATAGAGGTGGACAGCAAGGGCTTGTAGGTTGCAAGGACTGTGAATAGGGATGAACTCGCTAGTAGGGATGAGCACAAACCAGCTGACAAACTAAAGTGCGTCACAAATTTTGGGCGGTTTGTGGTTCGCAAACCAATGTTTGTGAACTTAAGAATCACTATGAACTTTCATGAATTTTGATGCAGTTTGTAGTGGTTCATGAAGAGCAGCTCTTCACAAAAAATAGCTCCCCACCGCTCAGCTGTTTGGTTTAAATGTCTCCCAGCCATTTCACTCCCTGCTTTCTGCCTGTGCTGCAGAGAGCAGAAAGCAGTGGGCCATTTAACCCAAACAGCTGAGTGGTGGCAAGCAGAAAGCAGGGGGTGAAATGACTGGGGGCCATTTAAACCCCTACTTTCTGCTCCTTGCAGCTTTTCATGTGGACCAGAAAGCAGTGGCTTTAATGGGCCCCCTACTTTCTGCTCCCTGTGAAAAGCAGTGAGGAGCAGAAAGCAGGGGGTTAAATGTTAAACAGCTCATGAACCAATATAAACTAGGACAGTTCATGAACCGATCTCCCAGTTCGTGTGGGTTTGGGTTTCGTGCCCATCCCTACTGACAAAGTCATCTAAAAATTCCCTTCAGTCAAAGCTGAGCCATCCAATGTCAGGGGTGAGGGTGGCAGAGGTTGCCTTCACCATGACACTGTTCCCAAATGTAGTAATGGTAGCTATTAATTTTTTATGAGAGAGAATAAAAATATACATATATTAACACCATGGGGTGGGGCTAAAGCTGCCCTGCATGACTCCAATGTGAAAAAGGAGGTTGTGTCCCTCTTGGAGTGGTCTTGGCAACTGTAGCCCATTTCTTTTGTTCCAACCAAACCCTTTCTTATCTGTGTACTTCAGGTAAGTTTGATTCTCCAGATGGCTGCAAAGAGAATTTATGATTGTCACAGCATTGATTCATATTCAATATAGTTAAATTAATACAGGGATCAGTGCAATTGGCTTTAAAGGCATCTAATGTCTGGTCTAAGCAGCTGGTCTAAATGGACTCAATTTCATTCAGGTGTTGCACATTTAAGTGCCAGCAGCTTTTAATATGAGTGTATAGTGTTTCAAAATGCATATGTGTATAGTGTTCAAAATCTTCATAGATTGTATGAAGATAGAGTTTGATGCATTGCCTAACCATGGCTTGATGCTGTGTGTCGTGTTTTGTGGCCAAGGCAAAAGGCTCAGTGCCAGTAAGTCACAGAAAGGCCTCTGGCATCTGGGTATGGTGGACTTTCCCAACTATAGTCAAGTCCCAGGCAAGAGGTCAAAGGACCAGTGTTAGGAATCAATACAAGGCAAGTCCAAGAAGCATAGTCCAAGTCCAGAACAAATATCGTAGCACAAGGAGCCAGGATATAGAGCAAGTCCAAGAGGCGTGGTCAGGTCCAGAATGAAGGTCAGAGCACAAGCGGTCAGGAAGCAAGACTGATCCATGGAGTCACTGGAAAACTTGGGAGCTGGAACGAAAGTTGTTGCCAGCAAAGAACTGGCTGTAACCCTGTTGGGAGAAAGTGTTTACACGTCTCTATATGTGTGTGTATAAACCACCACCGCCCTTCATATGCGCCAGGTGATGCCTCCTCACCAAAGGCTAACAGTGTGTGTGAGAGAAATGCCCAGCGCAGGCAAAGGCACTCTTTACAAAGTTACTTAAAATGAAACTTCCTTTATTATAGTTAATCAAAACTAAAAAAAAAACAATAGACATGAGCCAGCAAGTCGCTGGGCGCTCAGCCAAATAATTAAACAATATACAAACACTTACTTCTTAAAAAGAGATAGCAATTGGTTGGTGAAGATAACAGAGTTTATCCCCCAGCATGTAGCAGAGGCCCTCTGGGCTGCCTCAATGTAACCCGTACGGACAGTTGTCCTGACTGAGTTCCAAAGAGACAGTGAAGAAGGAAGGTAAACGGCCCAAATTTATGCAGATTTCACAAGAAAAATGACAAAGTTAATTACATCAGTGGACATATGAAGGTGTGACAGTTTACAGGCGGTTACTCTTCTTATTACAGAGGTTGCAACTTTGTTTACAGAACAAAGGCAGATAATACTTTGCATTCTGACTGACAACCTAAAATGTTTAAATTATAAAGTTCTTGGATGTTCCCAGCAAAGGAGATAACAACATCTGTGATATTATCGCGAAGATGCAAGTAGGGTGTGGAGCTTGGTTCAATGAAGCTAAGCAAGAAAAACTGCCAGCTTACAGAAATACAAATAAAGGCAATGATCTTATACTATTAGGCATTGGTTTTTCTTACCCAAACTTATATATATATAAAAATTTCTCACAACAAACCTCACAGGGTTTATGGGACTGCAGCAGCCCCTCCCTGTCCCGGTGTTTCTTGTCCTTTAAAAAGAGCCAGCAGTTCCTCCGGGTGTGAGCACTTACTGCTGCATTCTCTTCTGCCTTTGGTGCTCTAACAGTGTAGGTGGGGAGATTCCCTCCTCCTCAGAGGTGGGTTGTAATTCCCAGGAAGAGTTCATGTGAGTGAACCCCAAATGAGCCTTGGCTCTTGCTTTCCCTCTTTCATGACTGGCAATTCCCATCTGTTCCTTGGCCAACCAGGTTTGCTATGATGCATGAGCCAGGCAAGCTGTAGTTTACAAAAACAGTAGGTTGCCCAGAAGACATAAATACAAACCCGCAACTCAATTGTTTTAGTTGTATGTCTGAAACAAGTTATGGGGGGGGGATTGTTTGTGCTTGCTTGTTAATAATGGAGGACAATTGGTTTATTAAGGCTGGTCTAAAACTTCTCAGTCCCTTGATGCTTCGGAAGAAAATGATGGCTGGTCCAGTGCTGAGGACCCACTTAATTCTTCAGATGCAGAGGAAGAAGGAAGAGGAGAGAAAAAACTGGTAACTATTACTTTTTTCCTCTGGTGTCTGGCCACTATTGGGTTTGGGGTGGGTGTATTTTTTTATATATGCATGTGTGTGTGCACACTTGGAAGTGACTGAGGCTATTCAGAGAGGTGGCTGAATAAAGCCTGCCCCTGCCTCCGGTATTTCAAGGAGGTCTCCCATCCAAGTACTTGCCAGAGTCGACCCTGCTCAGCTTCCGAGATCTGATGAGATCGGGCTTGCCTGGGCTATCCAGGTCAGGGCGAGTTTTATATTTTTAATTGTTTACTGTTGGCTAGTGGAGGTGGTGTGTTCGCTGTTTTGTGTATTTCAATACCATATCCAGTTTGTAAATTGCTTCAGGCTGTGAATATATGGAGTATGTATTTTTAAAGTAATTTTTTTTTCCATGCTGCATGTACCTCCTAGAACCCCAGCGGCAGATGGGAATTAGTTTATTTAGTAGGGGAGGGCATAAACTAGATTTTTAAAAAAGCTAATAATATCCTGCGGTGGTATTTCCCAAATACTGTTCAGAAGTATGGAAGTTCATACATACGTACACTCTAGTGCCCATCATTAATAGGCAGTGGAGTGGGTGGAGCAGAGAGATAACTTTGCATGTTATTTCATTTTTGTGGGAAGCTGGCCTACCCAGTGACAGGGAGATTTATCAGATTATTTATTTATTTATTTATTTCAGTTTATATTCTACCCTCCCCGCAAGCGGGCTCAGGGCAGATCACAGAGCAAAATCAAGACATCATAAACATTTCAATACATATTAAATATTATTTACAAACAATTAAAACAATGTAAAACAGCATAGATTAAAACAAGTCATACTATTCATATGCATAGATTTCAAGCTGGTGCCATTTTCTTCTTCTTAATCTGGGCCATGTAGAGGTGATAAACTTCAGCGGGGGCAAGCGGGGGAAGTGAGATTTTGTTCCCATCACAAAGTTGTACTCAGATCTACCTATTTACTTGTCAATGGCAGCCCTTCACTTATATGTCAGAAAGTAAAGAAATAACCCAGCAGGGGAGAAGGGCTAACCTTCCAGCTTATATATAGCTCATAGGTCCAGTCAATTTTTTCTGTACTGTAGAACATTGTTGAAAGCTTCTCAGAGTTTCACAGCTTCGTCGTGGGCTTTCTTGATCATACTAAAGTGTGTTATGTTCTGTGGGCATAATTAAGCCCCCCACCCATGGAGCAGCTTCCATGTCTTGTTTTTAAGGGGAAATACTCCACATTTAAGAAATCCCATGGACACTCAGAATTTGTGTCTTCATAGGGGAGAACAGGACTTCCCTATGCATGTGGGAGGAAGGCTTAAGTTGTTCCCAGTGTTAGTAGTTAATGTGACCACTGGGTCTTCTGTGCCGGGTAGAAATCAATCACGGTAAAAACCATGTTCGCGGGGAGGGCAAGGTAAAAATAAATAAGTAATTCATTAATCAGTCGTTTTTGTTCTAAAAAATTGTGGTTTCCAACTCTCCCATGTACTTAGACTCCTGGTAAATACACTGTTATAGCTGATTGCGACAAAGGTCATTCTGAAGACCTGATGCTGAAAAGTGGAGACTTAGTTCAACTGATGCATGAAGGAGACGATGGACTTTGGTATGAAGAAGAATCCTAACTCTGATCCCGAACGGTTGTTAAATGTGTGTGTGGGGGTGTGTGGTAGGATCTTGTCCTCCTTCCTCAGTAGTAACCAGCTGGTCTGCAAATTATGGTTAGGATTAGTGACGGTATAATTCTTAACCATGTTGTAAAAGCAGGTGATCTCATTCCCCAAGAGGTGAGACTGCTACTGTCTCTCTAGACTTTCAGGGAGAACTCAAGACTCCTTCAGGGAGAACTGTTCAAAAGGCCCTTGGACTGACTGGTGCCATTTTCTCTTCTGTTGCATTTTCACCGAGTCCTTGTGTTGTTTTACAATTGTGAACAATCCAGTGGGGGAAGAGGGCTCAATGGGTCTGAAATGCCCTATGCGAGTAATCTCAAAATGTTGTTAAAGATCTGGTGTGAAGTCCATACTGGACTTTCATTATTAATTTAAAATATTATCCATCCGTAAAGACTGCAATAGCTTCCAAGTGAGAGGAGGTATGTATAATCATGTTTTACGGCATGCAGTTTAAAAGCAAAATTTCTGCTTCTTAGGTATATTAAGAATCTGAGCACAAGTAAAGAAGGCTGGTTCCCAGTTAATAGTCTTCTGTTGCTTCTTGGCAACTCAAAATCTGCTGTGTCTCTGAGCAGCTCAGGTAAGTTGTAGACACTTTAATTTAGACTGTTTCCACTTGGACGTTTTGTTGCAGTTTGGTATCCAAACCAGAGTAGGTTTTGTTGCTGTTGTTTGGGGTGGGGGGAGAGAATCTACAGGATGATATCCCCAGTCACCCACTTTATTTTGCCCTACTTTGTTGCAAGTTTTCCAAAACCTGGTTTGATACGATCCTTTAGGAAAGAACACCATCAAAGTGTATTTGTGTGCCATGTGAATGGAAAGGCATGCATTTTTGCAGGTCCTGCCCATATCAGCACCATTTTCCTTGCCTCAGCCCTTTGCTCATTTTGCCATTCCTCCCCTACCACTAGATGGCTTTCTCAGGCTTCTTTTTAAAAATGGCAATTGACATATTATTATATCATCATAGCAATATATCAACTAGCTCCTGTGAATCCCAAAATGTTCATTAAAAAAACAAAACCATCTGTATCCCTTTTCATTGTGAAGACATAAGGGAAAAGGTTTACCCCACAAAACTCTGCAATCACAAGGCCCTGAGACACCTTTTTTAGAATGGAAGCTGAAGATTCAGAGGAGTTAGCAGATATATTTTTATAACATTATCACGCTATGGAAATATGCCATTTTTTAAAAAGACCAAGAACATTTCCTCTGATAGTAGTGGTAAGGATTGGTGACAGCAAAAAGCTGAGGCAAGAACAGTGTGGGGAAGCTGCTGAGTGGATGCTCTGCAGTAGCAATGTAAAGAATTGTCACCATACAGAAACAGCCTTTGATGAGCTTGTGAAAGAGTCCAAAGAACTGTAGTTCAAAAATTACAGGTAAAATATATTTCTTTGTAATTTTTTATGCATTCCTGCTCTTCCATCTAGAATCTGCAGCTGGTTCAAGTACACTGAGCTCATCTTCAAGCTACAGTGAAAGCTGCAACATTAGTAGTACCAGCTACTCAGACATTAAGGCATAACATCAAAGCTCTATCAAGACTCTTGTGAAGTTATCATCTGGTAATGCAGGTACTGGACAGTAGATGAAATATAGAAACACCAGTCTTCTGTTTCTTTTGGTTTCTTCCCATTTATGAAGTCTTCTTAAAGAGACCCCAAATAAACATCTACGGAATTCATCAGGAGCATGGAGCAGTTGGAAGGATTGTTGGAAAGAAAGTCTTCTGGAAGTTGCATGTTAGAAATCTATCACTTTGCTAGAATTCAGTGCACCTTTGTAGATGGTGTGGGAAAATACTGTAAAGTATCCAGATTGTATTTGTCGGTGTAAATCTGTACAATAAAACAAGTATGAGGGTTAATGTGTATGGGTGAGAGAGAAAAAGAAAAGTGATCTTTAAGCAAAAGTCTCATGTGGTAGATATATAATGTATGGAAAATCTTATAACCATCAGGGGATTCAGTTTTGATCTGGCTATTCCTTCTGACTTTTTTTAACCACTGTGCTTTACATTTCCATAGGCTTTGACACCAGCAAAGCTATGGAGGGGGAATGAACAATTCCACTTTTAACAGAGACAATACTTTAAAGAAAATAGTCTGTAACAATGACCTTTTTGAGAGGGTCTTTTTAAAATCACTAAACCAAATTCCATAACAAGGGTAATTGTTTACAGAATGATGGCAATTTGATAAGTACTTTGATAAAAACAAATCCTATTTTTTTAATTATGAAGAAAACCACTGAAACACATTTTATATTAGTTAAAGTATTTCTCACCATTATCTAATATCATGCACTTGTCATCAGCGCATAGAAGACAGCCCCAAACGAATAAATGAAACTTTTCTATTAGCCCTGTAAACTAAACTCCTTTCTGCTATTAAAGATTGAGAACTGCGTTTAAAAAGAAACCTTTTATGAACAGAGCTTGTTTTTTAAATTTAAATAAAATAAAGGAAAGCCATAAATATGCTGTGTTCATCATGTGAAATAAAGTAATGCGGTATAAATTACTCCCTCTCAGATCCATCTTACAAATGTAAGCATTTTATCAATTCATGGATTCTCCCATATTTCACATAATTCTGAATTCACGTAGAAGTCATGTAGATTGTTCCTCATTCATATATTATATAATGCAATGCCACTTGGGAATGGGTGCTGGACTTTCAGCACTTAGGTAAGCTAGGCAGTCGTGGTATGGCAAGAAACAATTAATTTGACCTTTTGCTTTCTGAACTATTAACAACGTCTTCGAGAGTGAACTTATGGTTCCAAACTCTAGAAGTAAACCTGGGCTCACAATTTACAATCAAGCTATGACTGACCCTGGTCAGCAAAATTTTTTACATGTATCTGTCTGTTTATATGTATGTGTGTATGTATCAATGTAAAAAGATGTATTTATACTCTTCAGGCTGCTAAAGATGCCGTTATGTAATTGGAGCTCTCTGAAAGGCAGCAATGTGGAAGCTGTCCGTGGCTTTACTTTAAGCCCCATTTCTGGCACAAGACGATGCATCTCTTCGAATTATGTTACGCAAGCAAGGCTGTACTAGCCAAGGCACAGTCTGTTCTGTTGCGATAATTAAAATAGCAATAGTCTTTGTAACTTATTTTGTAAATACAAGTGTTACAAAAAATACCTATGTTGCTTCAAAACTTGTCCCTTCATGAAACACTGGAGGCAGCCCTGGGGGGGGGGGTCTGAGTACGCACCCAGTACACACATGGGGGGCTTTGCTCATATCCTTGCCATTCCATGTAGGGAGCCTGACAAACAATAAGCTAATCTTTTGTAGAAGTGTTTTTTTTTAAAAAAAAAGCATTTTATTAATGCTCAGTCTCATGTGAAGGAGAAGTACTGGGGAAGGAGGACTGTGGAGTTGGCCCTTGTCTCAAGTCCTGTGCCTCTTCACCTAGCTCCTGACAGTGTCTTCTCCCATTAGTCACAGGAATCATGTATCATTGCACTTTACCACTGCCCACATTTCAATTTTCTACTGCTGTTGTAAATTACTATTGCAGAATCAAATGTCTTTAATGTATGTATGAAACTTTGAATAAATGTCAGCATTTCTTGCTGGGGCCTATTAAGCATGGCTGTTTTCCCTCGCTTTCACCATGCATATCCATTGGGTTGTCTTTACTGTTCTGCATTGATTTTCCTCCCTTCAGTGCTCAGTTCTCTTTCTGGTCACTGTTTCCCCAGGTTTTCTGAGAGCCCACATTCAGCCAGTGTTCCACTAGCTGCACTGGCTCCAAGATGAATACCCAAAATATTGTTGGGTTAATATTTTTACACCACCGTTCATGCAAGGAGCTCAAGGTGGCATATATGGTTCATATCATAACCAGTGTTCTCTCTAAGCTGAGTTAGAGTGAGCTAGCTCACAGTTTTTTTAGCCTCTGGCTCACACATTTTTGTCTTAGCTCAGGAAGGATGGCTCCAGAGCAAACTAATTTATGCAGTAGCCGAATCGCTTGCTCACAGCTTTAATGCCAGCAGGGCCGGCTCGCCCAATAGGCGAACTAGACTTTTGCCTAGGGCGGGCCGATCATGAGGGCGCTGAACTGCGCCGTCCGGTGCCCCCCCCCATCAAAAGTCCTTGCATGTAGAAGCACGACTCCCGAAGCAAATGGCAACCTGCCAGTGGCACCTTTCCCGGCCATTCCGGAACCCATCCCTCACCGGTGCTCCTCTGAGAATAGCGGGCTGGCTGAAGCCCCGAGCCTCCCCCGACTCCCCCATGAAGGCGAAGGGCTGACAAGAGGGTGATGTGGGAAGGGCACTGGGAAGGGGGGAGGCAGAGGCTGGTGGGCAACCAAGCCAGTCCAGGCCCACACACAGTTGCGCTGTGCTTTGGAGAGGCACCACCGCCTCTCGGTCAAATGTCAGCTGCCGGGCCCAGTGCACGCTGCTCGGGGCTGCACAAGGCCTCTCCTCTCACCGTCTCATCAGGAAGCTGAGGCTGGGGACGACGGGTCACCAAGGATGAAGCGCTGCCCTCTCCTGAGCCCCCGAATCTGGCTCCTCCCCCCGAGTTGGGTGCTAATGGCCAGCACTTCGTCTGGAAGTCACCTGCTGCGGCATACATGGAGGAGGAGGAGGCAGCCCAGGAAAGCTGGCCACCGGGAATAGGGGCTGACTCGGGCTCACCCTCTGCTGTAGCCACCCACAGCTGCTTGCCTGCCTGCCTGCCTCTCCTCCCCTTGGCCCAGGTGATCTGCTTCGTGTGCGCTCCCAGAGGGGGGCTGCATGGCACCGGGGCTTCCAGGATGCCGGGGATCCCAAGCTGTGGTCAGGGCCTGCCTTCCGAGCCGGGGGGGGGTGAGGGCGTGAGCCGGCGCGTGGTTGCTGCTCGGAACCAAGCCCCCATGGGAATCAGAGGGTCTTTCATCCAGGTTGACTCCTGGAATTGTTATTCCCAGGTAAGTGTGATTAAAACAGGCAAGGAGGGGGTGGGAGGGTGAGTAAGGGACGAGCACAGCCGAGCATGATGTGCAGAGTGAATTTGCATGTTGCTGGTTTTCTGCACAGTTGAGGCTGGGAAACGGTTATGCATCTAGCACACTGCAGTGACGCGAGTTTCAGTTCTTTTACTTTCATTTTTTCGACAACTGCTGAGGTGTGCGGTTGGGAAGCACAGTTCCCGTTAAAGAAACCGCCGCTGTGAGTTATGGCTGTCCCAGGAGGGCCCCCTGTAGGCAATGACCAGATCCTCTCTGTGGATGGATCGTGTCTTCTCCAAACGTTTCCCAGGGTTTTTACACACAAAAAACCTGTACCATCAGGAAAGGATACCTTTCCTTCCAGATGAGGTGTATGTATGCATGAGTTGTCTGTGATTGTGCCCGGTTGGGAAGCCAGGGAGCCACACTGCTGTCTTTGCTATCAACTGACTGAGGACCTGGAGGAAAGTCTTCCTTCTCTCCAGACCCTCCCTGGAGGTTGGCAACACTGTAATTGGTGGGCGGGGGGGGGCGCCAGAAGGTAGCCTTGCTGCCCCTGGTTGTGCATGTGTCATATATTCTGAATTCTGGAAGCATCTTGCCAAAACCAGAAAAACCTTTGTGTGGTGCACAATTATGCTTAACTTTTATTTCCCAGTTTTCAAGTACTGGGAGAGAACTTAATGGGGTGGATCCAACCAATTTTTTCACTCAGTCTTCCCCAGTTCTCTTGTGGCATGTGGCTTTTGTCCATGTAGGTCCCATAGTCCTCAGCGCAATCTTTTTGGGTGGTCGAAGAGGACCCTTTCTCCTTTTTTCATCAGCAGAAGGTCTGGTTGGATCTACGCCAGTATGAACAACAACTTCATGCATTTATCTCAGCGCATGCCTCACTCAGCTTTTCTTCATTCAGTGACTCTCAGCTGACTCTGTGAAGTGCTTTCATTGGAGAGTGAGGGTATGAGGTGACGGGGAAAGCCGCATGCTGTGACAGACATTGTGCATGTGGAAGCTGTGCATCAGGTGATGAAATAGGCACATATGAACACACCCCATGTCAGTTTGGTCTAGTGGTTAGGAGCGTGGACTCTAATCTGGGAGAACCGGGTTTGAGTCCCCACTCTTCCACATGCAGCTGCTGGTGTGACCTTGGGTCAGTTACAAGTTGTTTCAAAGCTGATCTCTCATGAGCAGTCCTCAAAAGAGCTCGCTCAGCTCCACCTACCTCACAGGGTGTCTGTTGTGGGGGGTGGGAAAGGAAAGGAGTTTGTGAGCTGCTCTGAGATTCCTTTGGGTAGTAAAGGGTGGGGTATAAATCCAATCTCCTCCTCCTCATTAATTTCAGAGGCGCTTACTTCCATGTAAGTAAATTTAGGGTTAGAGTCTGATTGGAGCTGACAGGGTAACTGGGAAGTGAAGGTAAGAACAGGTCAAAACAAAGATGAAATACAACTATTGTCCAAGAAAACCTGACCTGTGAGTTTATGGCAGGATAGAATTTGTTGATGTGTGAGATGAGCAAGACTATAAAGAAAGGGAATGTGACTTGACAGGACGGCTATTTGAGGCATATGGTTTTTGAGGCTCATTCTCCAACATTCTGGAAGAAACATTCTGAAACATCTACTTAGGAGGTGATACTTTATCCCTGTTCACCCCTCAAAATTAGTTGCTAAGTATGAATCAAATGAGATGTGTGCAGATTTAACATCTATAGCAAATAGAGCAAATGTAATGTCTCTAGAAAACAGCCTAAGGTTAGTTTCACTCCAAGCACCCTCTATTATGGCTCTGAAATCATTTCTAAACACAGGGAAAATTTTGCCATGGTCAATCTCCACTGTTGGAAGGAATTTCTATCAACAAAGTGGGACCTCCTCACGTCCCCTGCTTCTGCAGCAGCCCAAAATATTGTTTATACCACCATTCATGCAAGGAGCTCAGGGTGGCATATATGGTTCATATAATGTGTGCGCAACTGGCCCAGCATCAATAACTGTGCTGGCCTAGTAGGAATTTGAACCCAGATCTCATGCCATTAAGAGCCACACTAGATGCAACAGCATCCTTGTGGCCACCATGAAGACACTGCTGCCATTGTAAATCAAAGACCGGGATCACGGCTTGAAAACCAAGTTAAAAAACAACCACCCCCGTGATAACATGCTACAAAAAATTATGGCACACAATACAATTACAAAGAATTTTCAGTATTATAATTACAGAAAACTTTCAAGGACATAAGCAGCAAAAATTTATAATGTCCATGAAAGCCTTGAAGATTTCAGAAATTCCTGATAGCAGCTGTGGAAATATTCATAGTAACAGCCATTGGACAGGTATCTGAATAAACACCTGTTTCATTGTTTTCTTCTTCAGCCACTCCTTACACTGGCTAAACTACCTGATAAAGGTAAGCCATATTAACATAGAGCAAGTTTTCCTTTTTCAGCAAGTGGGAGCGCCTAAATATATCACACCATTATTTAGAAATGCAGTAAGTTGGAAAACGACTTCGTGGATTGAGGATACCTTCATCAAATAGTAAAACATTCAATTCATCGAGCTCAATCAATTTCTAGAGGAGATTTGTTCAATGATAAGCAACCATCAGTTTAAAAAGGCATTGCATGTGCCTTACAATACACACCTCTGGCCACATCTATTAAAATAATTGTTTACAGACATTGCCATGTAGTTAGTGACATACTGGGCTGTGAGAGTCATCCATTTATAGGCTTTAGGAGAACTAGGAACTTTAGAAATATTGTCACCCATTTTGATATTTATAGGAATCCTAATAAGGATATTCATCTTGGATATTACAAGTGTGGTAGCTGTTTAGTTTGCTCCCTTCCAGTTGAAATACAGAGGTTTGTACATCCTCAGGATCCATAGAGCTTCCTCATTTTTTTAATTGCAACACCAAAAGGGTAGTTTATGTCATTACTTGCCCTTCTGGATTAAGTTACCTGGGCATGAGTTTGCAGTCTGTAAAAACTCTTGTAGTTGAACATCAATCACATATGCCTAATAAAAACACTTTGTGGGAAAGGGTCATACTTATGATGATTTGTGTGGGGTTTTTTTGGTTATCTGAAAACCATCATGACTTCCCTTTTCTTACAAATTTTCAGAAGTTGTTACAATGACAGGAGGCATCTTCGATTTTCAGATTAAAAATGTATATGCTTCACAGGCTTAATAACAGTTCGGACTTCTCTTGTTTCATCTGAGTAATTACTCAACAGGTCATTGTACCGTATGATGGAAATAGCTGTGAACCTATGTATTGTTCAGAGTGTTTATCAAGTTGATAGGTCCTTGTATGTTTTCAGTTTATGTAAATGCTATGTTTATGCTTATAGTATGATATATTAGAGCTAACAAGGAATATGCCTTTAAATCCTTGGCCTTTTTAATTGGATTCATAACACAGCTGCATGGAACTGAATGGTTAGTTTCCACTAAGTTTGGTGATCTTATTAACGTTGTCAAAGAGCTTTTTAGCCAACGTAGGCATTCTAAACAGAAGCACAGTGTTTGTTCATTACTCAGTGCCTGTAATTTAGAAACCTAACCCTGAAAAAACACTACATTCCTTAGATGTGAAGAGGTCTTTATTGTTTTATCTAGACAGAACAAAAGGTTGCAGGCAATCTCCGCGCCTGTTTGTGTGCTTCTCTGGTAGTTCAAAGGGGAAGCCAGCATCTGTGCAAACAATTACTAGGTGCATAGTCTCGGCTATTCAGCTGGGGAATGACCAAGCCATGCTACTATGTCCTCTGGAATTTCTAGTGCACTCTACAAGGGTGCAGCCAGCGCCAGCAGCATTTTGGAGAGGGACCCCCTTAAAGGACATCTGTCAAACAGCAACGTGGTCATCTTCAGACACCCTTGTCAAGCTCTGTTCTGTGGACACGAATGTGAGAAGAGATGCAGCAGTTGGCAGAGCCGTACTGCACTCCTTGTTCAACTGAAACTCACCCCACCTCCAAGGCAAGGACTTCTATAGTCTCCCAGTGTGGGACTGTACAGAAGACTGAAGATGAAAACAGTGTTGCCCTTACCTGTAACCTGCTCATCGAAGTATCTTCTGTGCAGGCACACATTCCTTCCCTCCTACCCTGCTGTGAGTTCATAGGATGAAGTTATACCTGTGACACTGGCAGCAGCCCAGGAGGACTGAGGGAAAGGGGGCCCCTCCCTGCAGAGCAGGTGACTGTTGGGTGGGAAAATGGCCTCTAATGAGCTCTGCAGGGGAGGGGCTCTCAGAGTGTTGAATAGTACCAGAAGAGCTGTAAGCGAGCCTCTGGTGGCTGGCTGGCCTGCAACAAGCTCAGTCCCCCTATGTGTGCCGGCACAGAAGACACCTCAGGAAACAAGTTACAGGTAAGTGCGACACTGTTCTCCCCTGGAGAAAATGGCTACTTGGGAGGGTGGAGTCTATGGCATTATACCCTCTGAGGTCCCTTCCCTCCTCAATATCCACCCTCCCCGGGCTCATCCCCCCACAAATATGTAGGAATTTTCTAATGTCTTTCCCTCATCTTGGCAATCTCCGTATCCTCTCCCTGCCTCATTCTCTCCTTCTCAGCCATTCACCAATCTACCTTTTATCTGCTTGCCATCTTCAGCTACATTTATTATTTATTTACTTCATTTAAACCCCACCTTTCTCCACAGTGGGGGGCAAAGCAGCTTACATTATTCTCTTCTCCCTTTTCTCTACACAACAACTCTGTGAGGTTGGTTAGGCTGAAAGTATATGACTGGTCCAAAATCACCCAGTGAGCTTCCACAGCGAGATGAGGATTCGAACTTGGATCTCACAGACCCTACTCTAAAAGTCTAACCACTACATCACACTGGCTTTCTTAGGGTGGCTGCTGTTGAACAGTAGCAAGAAGCCAGGCCTTGTTCAGTCATGCAAGTCAGGTGCTATCAAGTCACCCAGAAATTGCTACCTGGCCTATGGTTGCCAACCTCCCGGCAGGTCCTGGAAATATCCCAGAATTAAACTGAACTCCAGAGAACATAGCTCTCTTCCCCTGGAGAAAATTACTGCTTTAGAAGATGGACTCTACAGCATTATATTCGGCTGAGGCCACTCTCCTCCCCAGACCCTACCTTTCTCAGACTCTACTCCAAAGTCTCCAGGAATTTTCCAACATGGAGCTGGCAACTCTAGCCAGGCCTGCCCCAATGAATTCTCCCTCAAAGGCTAAAATAGGCTTGGAAAGGGCCCTTCCTTTTACTGACAGACCAAGCCAAGGAATACTGTGGCTGCCTAGCAACAGCTACTGAGGGAATATTTTGCTTAAAGCTACGGGCGGTCTTTTTTTTCATTTTTGAGTTTTTAAAACTCCCCAATGTATTTTTTTAATTTCACATTTTTCTGTAAACCTTGGGCCCCTTTCAGGTTTGTAGAAAGATATGTTCTGCCGCTTCACAGCTCCACGCAACCAGATTTAAGTATCCAAGGATGTGGCCAGCTTTGCCATTAGAATATAAGATAACGGTGCGATATGTATCCTTGAAAGTTTCTTGTAGTTATATTACTGGAAATTCTTTGTAATCGTATTATGTGCAGTAAATCTTTGTAGCACGTTACCACAGTAGGGTTGCTAAGTCCCTCCTGGCAACTGGCAGGGGATTGGGGAGGATTTACTGGGAGCAGGAGGGAGGCTCTGCTGATGTGCAGCGATGTGCCTACATTACTGCCCACATGACCTGGAAATGACATCAGGGTGACACTCGAGTATTTGGGCAAAAATTCAATGGTAACTTTGGCTTCTACTATCCAAATACCAGAGCTCTGATGTGATGACGTCACTTTTGGGGCACATGGACAGTGACGTAGGCAAGTTGCTGCACATTGGCAGAGCTTCCCTCTTTTTCGGGGTAAGTTCCCCCTGCCAGCCAGCTGAGCATGGCTGGGCAGTGGGGCCTGGCAGCGGGGGACCCCCACCTTCATGGAGGGGGGGGGGTCTGGCAGCCCTATACCACAGTGGTGGTTGATTTATTTTTTTTACTTGCTGCCATTTTAAAGTCATGTTAAAAGGCTGTGCAGGCCCAGTTCTAATCACAGTGCTCTTGTCTCCGCGCCCCATGCCTTTTCAAGTATCAAAAAGAGCCATGGGGACATCCCTAAGGCTGCAATCCTAAGAACACTTTCCTGGGAGTAAACCCCAGTGAATAATATAGGACTTCTTAGTAGATCTGCTTAAGATTGCTCCCTAAATCCAGCACTCTAAATCCACACTATCTGTGACATCACATTGGCTGTTATCTATACTGGATGTTACGTTTTTCCGTTCTTTCTCCTGTAGTGTTTCAGCACCCCTCCTCCAACAAAAGTAACTGTAACAGAGAACTTTGGTCACAAAGGTCGTGCTGAAATATCCGTTCACTGTTTGGACACTGGTCGGTTTCATCATGGCTTCCCGTCACTACAGCATTCTGTTTTCCTGCTTTTTCCTGATATATCCTCTTTTGCTGACTGCAGGTATGATTTAAGGGATTATCAAAATTTACATTTAAAAAATGATATAGTGGTTCAATGTCTCATGAAAGACTCTCTGAACAAAGAAATTATTACGTACTATTTCCCAAATTTGAAACTGTTTTGTATGATAGTGCAGTTTATTCCTTTACCTAATGATCAAAATAGAAAACCTGTTGTTAGGCTTAGTAGTAACCTTTTTAATCTTGTGTTTCACTGTTACATCAATTTTTCAGGTTCCAAACTATGAGATCTTCTGATATATATATAGATATATATATAACATTATCAGTTATTTAATACATTCAAATATAAGCAGTTGTGCCTATGGAAGTTATAGGAGAAGCTGTAAAGAAAAGCAACTTGGACATCTATGTGCTTAAATATTCACAAGTTCATTTCAAAATTGCTTTCTGCGATTGTAAAGGATTGGGGGGTGTTAGTCATTTAGGTTCACGGTGTTTTGTTCACAATTAAAATGTAAACATTAGCTCTCATAGGCCACAATAGTTCATTTTTAAAAATTAAACAACAGCAATTAAAAATGCCCAACTTATTAGGACTAAAAGTCAAAGCTAGATTTTGTATTTTATTTTAAAAATCATTTTCTCAGGATTTGATCATAGATCTGCAATTTAAAATTACTTCAGAATGTAACCTCGGATTTTGGTAAACCCACAAAGTATAATGTGTCAGAAAATTTATTTTCTGTGTACAAAACTTAGAGTGTCACCAAGTAGCACCAAGGCATCTCAGGTCTATGTCAGCTTTTTACTATCAAAGGTATGGATGGCGGTACCTGAATTCCTGGTCTGGAATGACAGGTCCCAGAGTGGAATGACACTCCCCAGTAGTAGCAGAAGCATTCTGTGACTGGAATGACAGCCCCAAGGAGTAGCAGAAGTGTTCTGGACCTAGAGTGACAGCCCCCCAAAAGGTCCCTAGGAATAAAATTAGTGCTCTGAGGATAGAATGACGGCCCATGAAGGTAACAAAAGTATTCTGAGCCTGGAGTTACAGGCCCCAGAGTGGAATGATGGCCCCTAGCAATAGCATCAGTGGTCTGGGACTGGAATGACACACACACTAAGTAATCCGCTTTCAATGCGCTGTTCAACTGGATTTTGCCAGTTCACATGGTAAAATCCTGTTAGAAAGTGCACTAAAAGGGGATGGAATGTGGATTATTTAATGCAGTGTTTTTCAACCTTTTTTGTGCAAAGGTACACTTTTTTCATGAAAAAAATCACGAGGCACACCACCATTAGAAAATGTTAAAAAAAATTAACTCTGTGCCTATATTGACTATATATAAAGTAATTCTCTTCAATAGGAATCAAATAAACACAAAGAAATTATTTTATAATTACTTTATTATGAAATAATAATACTTTATTTTATAATTGTTCATATGTTACGGATGAAATTGGAATTTTTCCCACGGCACACCAGACAATATCTCATGGCACACTAGTGTGCCGCAGCACAGTGGTTGAAAAACGCTGTGTGACTGCAGCCTAGGAGTAGCAAAAGTGTTGGGTGACTATAATGACAGGTCCCAGAGTTGAAAGATGCTCCCTGTGATTGAAATTGGTGCTCTGCACCTGTAGTCACAAATTTATTAGAGTGGAATGTATTTTTTATTTTTTTTTGCTGTCAGTTCACAGCTACTCTGGGGGCTGTTGTTCCAGGCCCAGAACACTCATACTACTCCCAGGGGACATCGCTCCACTCTTAGGTCCCAGAATACTTCTTCCAGTCCAAGGGGTGATCCCATTTCCAGGGTGTTTGTCAGGTTTGTAGAAAGATCAATCTGATCTGTTCATGACTTCAGTCTCTGGATTTAAGTACCTAGAGATTTAGCCATGTTGAGATATAGATGGATTGATTTGTCATGGCATGTCATATGAACATAAGAAGAACACTGTTGGATCAGACCGGTGGCCCATCTACTCCAGCATCCTGTCTCACATAGTGGCCAACAAGTTCCTCTAGAGGGCCAACAACAGGGCATAGAGACCGAGACCTTCCTTTGATGTTGCCTCCTGGCACTCAGATCCAGAAGTTGACTGCCTCTAGACATGGAGGTTCCCCTCAGTCACCATGGCTAGTATCCGCTGATAGTCCTATGCTCCATGAATCTCTCCAACCCCCTTTTAAATTTGTCTATTCCTAGGGCTATCCTTACATTATCTGGCAGCGAATTCTAATCACTCTCTGGGTAAAGTAGTGTTTCCTCTTGTCTTTCCCTATAGGAAGTTTTAGGCATTGTGTTCTGTTTTATCATTGGTTTATCATATCAGGCATAGAATAAATGGTTGGATCCAAAATCTTTCATGCTCTCTACAGATTTTTCTTTCTTGCTTTGAGCAGCAGGCACCTTTGCCATATCACGTTGTTGTCAAACTTCCTATCAGATTCAAACAAACAACAAACAAAGGTTTATTACAGTAATAAGACCAGTCACAATAAATACAGAAAAAGGACAAGTTAAAATGAATAAATACATAAAATATATGGGGATATATGTATAAAAGACACATATATGTGTAAAAAACACACTCATTTCATTAATTTATTTCCCAGCAACTGACATTTCCTTCATCAAGTGATACCGCTTTTTGAGTGCTATCACACAGAATTTTGCTACTTCATATGATAAAGTTCTCTATCACTTAATAGATATACCCAAAGGGTTTCGAGACTAAAATCTATATAATACTGTAATGTTTAAATCTGCAGAGTAATGAAATAATTAATTGTAGCCTTTCTTCTTGATAGAATTCACAGTGCAAACGTATATGTGTGATAGATTCAACCACTTTGTTTGAACAGGGACAGCAACGCTGCTGCAAGGGCGGGTGGGAGAATCTTCCATATCGGATTCAAGAGCAGTTTGCCTTGCAGTATGGGGACTGTTTATAAGTAATGCCAGGTCCTATCCTTTTTTTGCAGAAAAATTGGAAACCTTTTTTTAAAAGGGAGGGTTAATCCATTTCTCCCAATTTAATGGACACCGTGCCTGTAAAATTAAAAAATGGGCAGCCTCAGTTGCCGTTGCTAGGCAATCACAATAGGATTGCCAGTCTTTCAAGCCTTGGCTTCTATCAGAAAAAGTGTGTTTGGGGGGGTGGCCCTTTCAAGGCCTGTTTTGGCCTTTGAGAGGAGGACTTCTTGGGGCCCGACCTGGCATCAACCACTGGGTGACTTGATACCATGTGATTTGCATGACTTACCCAGGGCTGGCTGCTTGCTGCTGTTCAAAGGCAGCCACACCATGAAAGCCAATGTGATGTAGTAGTTAGAGATTCAGACTAGGAACTGGTAGACCCTGTCAAGGAAGCTCAGTTACTGATTGTGAGCTAGTCACCTTCTCCCAGCTTAACTTACCTCACAGGGTTGTTGTGAGGATACAGTGCAGGAGAATTGTGTAAGCTGATTTGAGACCCCTTTGGGGGAGAAGGTGGGTTACAAATCAAGTAAATGAGTAATACATATAGCTGAAGATGGAGGATAGATAAAAAGCTGGTGGTAGGTGAGAAGGAAGCAAGGAAAGGTGAGGATATGGGGGCTGTCAGGAGGAGGGGAAGAGGGAAGGGTGTGGGGAGGGGGGATACAGGGGAAATTATGTACCCCCAGCAGGGCCATGGTTCAGTGGCAGACCATCTGCTTGGCATGCAAAAGGTCCCAGGTTCAATCCCTGGCATCTCCAGTTAAAAAATCTGACAGTAGGATATATGAAAGATCTATGCCTAAGATCCTGGAGAGCAGCTGTCAGTCTGAGTAGACAATGGTAGACCAAGGGTCTAATTCACCATAAGAAAAAGAAGAGAAGAAATTGGATTTATACCCCCACCCATCACTACCCAAAGGAGCCTCAGAGCAGTTTACAATCTCCTTTCCCTTCCCCTCCCCACAACAGACACCCTGTGAGGTAGGTGGGGCTGAGAGAGCGCTTTCAAGAACTGCTCTAGAGATAACAGCTCTGAGAGACCAATGACTGACCCAAAGTCACACCAGCAGCTGCATGTGGAGGAGTGGGGACTCAAACCTGGTTCTCTCGGATTAGAGTCTGAGCTCCTAACCACTGCACCAAACTGGCTCCATAAGGCAACTTCATGTGTTTTCCCTGCTGAGCAACAGAGCCTGGCCAGCATCACCAAACAGAGTGAATTCAGCCAGCCAATAATTTCTTTTTACAGTCTTCTTAGATCACAAGGAAGCGAGCAATATGCTGCGAAGAATAAAGCGAGCCAATACCTTCCTGGAAGAGCTGAAAGCAGGGTCATTGCTGCGAGAATGCATAGAAGAGAAGTGTTCATTTGAGGAAGCCAGAGAAATCTTCCAGGATAACAAAAGGACTGTAAGTAATGCAGCAGCTGAGAGAGGGGTTTTCCATTGTCCTGGGGTTTTAAATGCATCTTCCAATTTTAATGACAAAGTGACTTGGAATTTAGGAGTTGAAAATGGGTAACAAGGTGGTGGTGCAGCAAACAAAGCAATGCCTGGATTTCCATGGGCACAAGGGGGTTAATTTTAGCTAATGCTGCTCCTCAGGGACAGCCCCACCCAAAATAGCTTGGGAGAGGAAGACCAACAAAAATTGCCTTCCCTTGCAGGTGTAGAAATCTAGGCAGGATCGAAGCTAGTTGATTTTACAAGGATGTAAAATTCAGGTTAAGCTCTATTATGGTTATATCTTTACAATAAGAAGCCCCTTGGCATAGCGGCATAAGGAATAGCAAGCATATTTAACATTGGCACAGGCTACAGAATCTTGGTGGCTTTCAAGAGAAGCCTGGTCTGTCTCATCTGGCAGCAATGCTTTGGGAACAGGGCTGGTGACACTTTTGCCAAAAGTGGTGATCTCACATTTCCTCCTTTTTTTGGTCTTGTGCACTGAACAGAAAATGGAAATTCTGGCAACAGTGATGTCATGTCACTCATCTTCTGTTACTGCCCTTTATCAGGGGAAGAAGGAAAAAGAAATGTAACATTGCTGCTTTGGGTGGGAGCCACGCTTCCCTTATGTTATCTGGTCTGTTTGAAGACAAGAAGTTGAGCTAGATCAGGGGTGGCCAAACATGCGGCTCTTTCACATATATTATGCCGCTCCCAGCAGAGTGGCTGGGGAAGCCAAGGGGAGGCATACATTCCCAATTGGTCTTCCCTTCCCCAGCCATTGTTCACCTCCCTGGGTAGGCTTAAGGGAGGGCAGAGAAAGAAAACAACTTTAACTTCTAATGCATTCTCAAAGTCCTCCCCCCCAGCCAGTCAGCTTGGAGAATGCATTTATCTCTTTGTATCCCTTCTCCAAGCCAAGCCAGCCGGCGTGTGGACTTGGGGGGGGGTGCCCTGGAGAACACATTTAAAGTTGCTTTCTTTCAACTCCTGCCTGCCTGTCTCCCTCCCTCCCCATTTATTTGCTTTCTTTCCACCTTTTTCTCTCTTTCTCTCTTTTCCCCTTCCTTCCTCCCTCCCCCCATCTATTAGCATTCTTTCCATATCTTTCTTTCTTTTCACCCTTCTCTCTTTCTCCCTTCCATCCTTCCTTCCTTACTCTTTCTCTCTCTCTTCCTTCCTCCAACTCCCTCATCTATTTGCTTTCTTTGTTTCTTTGTTTCTCTCTCTTCCTTACTCCTTCCCCCTCCCTCCTCTATCTATTTGATTTCTTTGTTTCTATTTTTCTCTTTCTCCGTCTCCTTCTTTCATTCCACCTCTTTCATTCTTTCAAGCTTTCTCTTTCTCTCTTTCTTCCAATGTTCCTCTCCCTCCCTCCCCATATATTTGCTTTCTTTTGTTTCTTTCTTTCTCTCTCTTTCCCCCTCCTTCCCCATCTATTTGCTTTCTTTCCATCTTTCTTTCTTTTTCTATTTCTCCCTTCCTTCCTGTCTCTCTTCTTTCCTTACTTTTACTTCCCTCCCTCCCCATCTATTTTCTTTCTTTCTTTCTTTCTTTCTTTCTTTCTTTCTTTCTTTCTTTCTTTCTTTCTTTCTTTCTTTCTTTCTTCCTTCCTTCCTTCCTTCCTTCCTTCCTTCCTTCCTTCCTTCCTTCCTTCCTTCCTTTCTTTCTTCCTTCCTTCCTTCCTTCCTTCCTTCCTTCCTTCCTTCCTTCCTCTCTCTCTCTCTCTCTCTCTCTCTCTCTCTCTCTCTCAGACAAATAAATATAATTAGCAAACAAACAGAAGAAGAGGAGATTGGATTTATATCCCACCCTTCACTCGGAGTCTCAGAGTGGCTTACAAACTCCTTTCCCTTCCCCTCCCCTCCCCACAACAGACACCCTGTGAGGTAGGTGGGGCTGAGAGAGTTCTTTCCAGAACTGTCCTTGAGAGAACAGCTCTGACAGAACTATGGCTTGCCCAAGGTCACCCAACAGCTGCAAATGGAGGAGTGGGGAATCAAACCCGGATCTCCCAGATTAGAGCCCACGCGCTTAACCAAGGCATCAAACTGGCTCAAATATCATTGGACAAATAAATATTATCAATATCTGTTTTTACCCCTTTTGTTTTTATTTTAGGCAGTCTCATTTAATGTTAATAAAAAGCAAATTTGCATATTTTTCAATAAAACCATGTGTGTGATACTTGTTCATGTCTTGCAGCTCTCAAACATCTGAGGTTTATTCTATGTGGCCCTTACTTTAAGCAAGTTTGGCCAGCCGTGAGCTAGCTTATTTACTTGACTTTTTTTCTAACCTGTCACCTTGTGAGTCTGTTATTGATTCTTAAATGTGAAGGGTTGAAACATCTTTCAGAGTCCTTGTTCTCTGATGTTTGTGCAGCTTGGAACTGACACTTGCGCATCAAAATTGTATCCTTCATATCTATAGTGCATATTCATGTTAATGCATACACCAATGCAATATGTACTATGCAGTTTGCTATTTCATATGCTGCAGCTGAAGAAACCCAATTTGAACTGCTGGTAACATATTTTAGGACAAGTACATATTTTTTTCTTCTGTACCATTATCAAAGTGAGCATAAGTCTCTTAAGTTACTGCAAGACAAATTATTTATGAATGTCCAGAAGAGCCCTCTGCAAAGCAGTTTTCAACTAGAACTCCTCAGGCACGCCTCCTGAATGGGACACAAGCGGGATAGTATCTGAAATGTAAATATAATCCATCAGCAGCTGGTTACTAAAACGGATCTGTCTGAAATGACAGAAATATTCTGCTAGTAACTGGTTCCTGAAGTGGAATACAGAGGCTGTCTGAAAAAGCCCAATGTTAGTGAGAAGAAGTGTTGTCTCTCTTTACCATTTCCATCCCACCAAGAAGATATCTGTATTATCCTCAGAACCAACTGTGTTGTGTTAGGACTCCCGAAAGAGGCAACTAGTTAGCTTTCTTGATTTTCTGTGCTTCTTTACTGCCACTGAATTATATGCCTTTTTCTTGAATTTCTTCAGCTAAGCTCTGCTTTGCTTTATTATGGCTGCGGTCACACATGCCAAAAAAAATGGGGGGGGAAGCAAGGCTATTTCCTCTGGAGGAATTTGACCCACAGTTGCATGATCACACCCCCTCCCTCTGAAGCTGTGGGCGCAGTCCGTCAGTGCATGATCAGATGCAACTGCGGGTGAGTCGGGTTTTTTTGTGTGTGCCATTTTTTCCCATGTGCTTAACTGAAGGATCGATTAATCACACCTCACACCAAGGGATCCCTATGGAGTTTGCAATGATGCACATACTGTGAAGGGGGAAAAAACAATGGCACAGAGTCAGGATGGCCTGATCAGACCATCCCAACACCATGAGAGCGCACTGGAGCAATCAGACAAGGGACAGTCCATCTGTGGCCCATCGCAACCCATTAACTACAGGATTTCCCCTGGTGTCTTTTCACTCTACTTCTGCAGCGGAGCAGAACAGGTTGCTGATGGCTGCGGGCGCTTCCCAGATGTTGTTGTCTGATCGCGCCCTTTAAATCCGTCCGGCATTTGCACCTATGTCAGGTCTAATTGTGCATATGATTGCAGCCTGTGTGTGTGCACTTGCTAAGTTGCTGAGACCAAACCCAAGAACAGCTTGGTTACGTTACCACACCAAGGTAGGGTCAACCTTGACAACCATCTGCCCCAAAGAAGAGTTTTGGGGAACTCAAAAGCTTACGTGGCCTTGGGTTGGTCCTAATAATAGGTATCACTTGGATTGTGGTCTTGGCTTTTTGGATATCTCTTCAAAGCTAGCACTGCTATAAACAATTCACAATACTATTGCCCCAGTGTTGCAGATCGGGGATTGCAACTTCAGTATTTTGCTCAAGGTCACTAAATGAGCTTGTGGCAGAGGTAAGATGTAAGCTAGGGCATTCCCAGGTCATAGTTCATTTTCTGTTTGTCATCTATGAACTATTGTAGGGGTATGATAGCCTTTTGTTTAGCTATTAGGGTGAAGATACTTGTTGTAGTTGTGAAAAGAACAGGTGCTAACATATGGAGACATCCTTATGCATGATTTGCTTCTTCTTTTTCCCACATCCTACCCCATTGTGCTTAGATGGAATTCTGGAACACCTATGAAGGTAAGTCAATTCATACAAACATTGTTGTACAATGCTTCCTACTGGAGTTCTTTCCAAATGTTTTGCTGACCCCAAATACTTTTTACAGCTTCCAAAAGTTGCAACTCCAACCCTTGCCAGAACGGTGGGACGTGTACAGACGATTATCAGAGCTATATATGCCTGTGTCCTGTGGGGTACGAAGGCAGAAACTGTGAAACAGGTCAGATGATGATAACTGCCATAAATAGCTTTTAAATTATATTTAGAATTCAAGTCCCAGGCATTTCAAATATATATGTATAGTCTGTGGTTCATACATTTGAGATATTTAGGAAATGAGTGTGTGTGTGTGTGTGTTTTCGAAGGGGAAGGTTAATAATAATAATAATAATACTTTAGATTTATTGATTGCTTTTTCCCACACACTTCTGGGCTCAAAGTGATTCACAGTTACTCAGTTTTGACAATGGACTAACAATATTCATGGGGGAATAGGGGAGACAACAAACATAATTATTAAGCACACACTGTAGCCACTTGGGAGGATTTGTCTCTTTTTCTATTCCTTCCTTCCTTCCTTCCTTCCTTCCTTCCTTCCTTCCTTCCTTCCTTCCTTCCTTCCTTCCTTCCTGTCTCTCTTCTTTCCTTACTTTTACTTCCCTCCTTCCCCATCTATTTTCTTTCTTTCTTTCTTTCTTTCTTTCTTTCTTTCTTTCTTTCTTTCTTTCTTTCTTTCTTTCTTTCTTTCTTTCTTTCTTTCTTTCTTTCTTTCTTTCTTTCCTTCCTTCCTTCCCTTCCCTTCCCTTCCCTTCCCTTCCCTTCCCTTCCCTTCCCTTCCCTTCCCTTCCCTTCCCTTCCCTTTTTGTTCTTATTCAATTAGGAGTGCTTTCCAAATGGGGCTGGGAGGCTGGTATAAGACTTGTGCAAACATGAGGCCTATTTTCACATTACAATATGCACCACATTGTGTCCAGGATCACCGCGTTGTGTCCCAGTGTTGGACACCTCAGCTCCTGCACACACAGTGCCCAGTTAGGGCTGCAACTGCAATGTGTGTGTAGGGAACAGGCTTCAGCCTCCTGCCCTCACCATTTTCCTGACCTGAAATTGTCCTCACACCTCAGGGAAATACTGCAGTGGGAAAGACTGGAGTCCACATGCACCATAGTCATTCACCAGATGAAACATCACACACACTGAGGAACTAATGTCACTGTTACATAGGGTGGGACCTCAGACTCAGCCGATGTCTGTGACACCAGCTATATTATCATTTCCATTGCCAAACACATGCAAAAGTCGTGCTTGCTGGTGAAAGAATCACAGTTTTCCGGGAGTTATGCCCTATGAGGGGCCATGCCTTAGTGGTAGAGCATCTGCTTGACATGTAGAAGGTCCCAGGTTCAATTCCTGGCATCTCCAGTTAAAGTATCTGGCAGTAGATAATGTGAAAGGCCTCTGCCTGAGACCCTGGAGAGCTGCTGCCAGTCTGAGTAGACAATACTGACTTTGATGGACCAACGGTCTGATTCAGTATAAGGCAGCGTCATGTGTTCATGAGAGCCAGCGTGTTGTGGTGGTTAAGAGCAGCCGACTCTAATCTGGAGAACCGGGTTTGATTCTCCACTCCCCCTCCACATGAAGCCTGCTGGGTGACCCTGGGCCAGTCACAGTTCTTTCAGAACTCTTGCAGCCCCACCTACCTCATAAGGTGTTTGTTGTGGAGAGGAGAAGGAGACTGATTATTTTCTGAAAGCTGGCTGCACTTCTACCATACATCTGACTCACACAAGGTCCATGGGAGGAGGCTGAAATTGGTTTCCAGTTCCTTATTCTATCTTCCTTATTTGTGAATCCAACCACAAATATTGAAGGCATTTTCAAAATGCTGCACCCAAAAACACACTTTGGACTACCGCATATAATATACCTCCACATTCAGCAGACTCTGACCTCCAAGTGGACCTGTGCTGTCTTGTGGTCCAAAGACCAGTTCTTGTACTAACTGCTCCAAACTGAAATGCCCCCAGGACAAATGCACATTCAGAAGTGGAGGAAGCTGAAACCCCAAATAATCTTTGGACCACCCAGAATCACATATCATTGGGCTCCAGAGACTGTAATCTACAAGAGAACATGCACTGGTGCCTGGTCCGAGCACTGGTTCTGGCACCAAGAGCTTCTATTTGGGCTGCCTCCAAGAAGCTTGTATTGGGCAGAAGTTTTGAATAAGGAACTGGAATAGCTGTTCACTCTCAGTGTTGGAGTGAGTGACTCAGCATGCCCGGACACTGGGGGCGCTACGTCACTCTAAGGGTGTATAGGTGTTACCTCCTTGAATAAGATGCCTCTCTTTGTCTTAACCTGGGAGCTGCCCTCTGACCCCTCCTCTCTCTCTCTCTCTTTTTGTCCTCTCATTCTCTCTACATGGCCATGGAGACTGTCTCTGCTGGTCTCTCCTGTACATACAATGCCCTCGTACTCCCACACATATGATGCTGCACAAGCTGGCCATTCGTGATAGGGAAAGTACTTTTTAGATAATGCAGCTTGAATGTGAAATGGATCTACTTGAATAAACCCCAGTTTACCTTTTTTTTGCAATATACTTCTTGGGAGATTTACTTACTGCACTCAGAATCACGCTTCTATGACGGGGCAAACTCTGCTATGTTAATCAAATATCCCAATATTCTGCACCCCAAAATAAGCTTTGGACCACCACATATCATATACCCCACATTCAGCAGACTCTGACCTCCAAGTGGAATTATGCTGTTTTCTGGTTGAAAGAACAGTTCTTGTTCATCATTGTGTCTTCTGTGCAGTTCCACGTGGGACTGCGCAGGCTGGCCACAGAGAAAACTTTTAAGCTTCTAGAAGGTTCAGTGACTTTGAAGTGCTCTTCCTCCCCTCTGTCTCAAGCCAAGAGCTGAGTTCCCTTCTTGCCCTAATGGTCACATGATGGAAATGGAGAGAGTGCTCCTCCCTCAGTCTTCTCTTTACCACCATGGAGAGCAAACATTTCTTTGGGGCTTCTTCACGGCGTCGACTCTTTTCTCTCATTTTCATCCATGGCATTATTTTAAAAATGCCAGCAATGGGGGGTACAAAGATGGCACAAAATGATGAACAAAGTGAGTGTTTAATCTGTCTGGAGGTAGGCCATATTATGGAGGCTTATCAGGTTTATAGCCAGTTAACACCTAAGGTCAGGCACGAGACAGCATCACATCTCATCAAGAAGAGGCTGGATGAATATTTGTCAGAGATGCTTTAGGCTGGTCCTGCATTAGGCAGGGGGTTGGACTAGATGGCCCCTTCCAACTCTATGGTTCTATGATCTCCAAGCAGCCCTGTGGGAAAAATCTCTTAAAGGAAGTGAAAAGCCACTGAGAAGTCCTGCAAAAGATTGTGCACACCTTCCATGGTGCTCCTACCCTCTGTTTACTCACTTACGTTGTCTTCTCTATTTATTTGCTGAAACAGAAAAACTGAAGTGCATTTATGGCAATGGTGATTGTCATCATTACTGCAGAGATACCCCAACTACAGTATGGGAGTGTTTTTGTTCAATGGGATATAGGCGAGCCAAGTATGGAATTTCTCCCAAAGGTGGTTTCATGTTTCCATATGACTCAAGACATTTTTTCCCAGCTCCTCAGGCAACAGCAGAATAGACACTGCACACACTTGGCATCAGAAGGGCATTACTATTTTATTTACAGCATACAAGATGGTTCAGAAAAGACAATAGTCTCTTTGTTTGTTTGTTTGTTTTAGAGGTCCCAAGATGGGCAAGGCAATTAGCTGTTCAAACTTGCCTCCTTAGATCTCCCCTCTCTGCTGTGATGGCAGTAATGGAATATACTAAATGCACAGCTCCAGGCGCCCCACCCTTCTCAACACCAAAGCCCAGTATATCAACATCAAAGCCTGAAATAAACTCAGTGCTAGAGAATTGTGCTGAATGTGTATTGATTAAAGTATCCTCAGTCTTTGTAGTTGGATTTGTGAGCAAGGAACTAAGGACTATCAATAAGGAACTGGGAACCGACTTCAGCCTCTTGTCCACAGGGGCTGTGCCAGTTCATTTGCAGGTCATCCGGATGGCAGGACAAAGTCTATCAAGATTAACACAGGTGATGAACCCAAAATAGTGATCACACAAAAAGCCAAGTGCATCCCTCTTCCTTGACTACCTTGCCCAGCAACTTCTGGCATTATAATGAATGAAAATGCGGTGTAGACATACCACTAAAACCCATGAATATTAACTGTCTGTCTCTATTTCTTCCTTGAAGTTAGTTCCATCTACATTGCCATTCTGATAGTCTTCTGATATTTTTCTCTAGCTTCACCGTTGCCCAAGAACTTGTCGGAAACAAAATTTGGTTCATTTATGTTGTCTTCTCTATTTATTAGCCGAAACAGAAAAATTGAAGTGCATTTATGACAATGGCGATTGTCAGCATTACTGTAGAGATACTCCAACTACAGTACGGGAATGTTTTTGTGCAACAGGATACAGGCTAGCCGATGATGAAATATCTTGCATCCCAGAAGGTAAGGAACATTTCATGTCACTCACAATAACGTATGGTAAGTAGCATCCCTTTCCAGATAGACACAAGTCAAGACAACAGAACTTTTAAAAAAATGATGGAACTGAGATTTAATTTTAATTCTCTTAGTTTAAGACTAAAATTAGCATGAATAACAAAGGAAGTCAGCCTGACTGCCCAGGGGTGGAAAATCTCATTACCCATCTCAGGGCCAGTTCCAGGTTTTGGGGGTCGGCCCCAGGGCAGACAGTGCCCAGAGGCCCCCTCTCCTCCTTGAAAGGGAGATGGCAGAACAGGCAGGTGGGCAAGAGGACACTGGCAGTGGGCCCTAGGTCCTGGCAGCTGCTCCACCCCACTGCATGCTGATGCTGTCCTTGACCACCTTTTTAAAAGGCTTCCTGTAATTTCACCTTTTGAGGGGTGACTTTTTCTTCTCACATAAATTGCATCTCCTTGTTCTGTGCTGAAATATGGACATTTTGGCTTCTGTCAATGATCTAGCTCGGGATGCCAGCCTCCAGGTCTATGGAATTACAACTCATCTCTAGACTAGAGAGATCAGTTCTCCTGGAGAAAATGAATGCTTTGGAAGGTGGACTCTTTGGCACTCCACCTCAGTGAGGTCCCTGTCTTCCCCTGTCTTCAACACCAAATCTCTGGGAATTTGCCATTCTGGATCTGGCAACCCTACCCCTCCATCCCCTGCCAGTGGCCAGGGGGACCTGGCAACCCTAGATCCAGCATGCAACTGACTTGTGTACCTTTTGGGCTAAGCGCATGACATTTGCATCATCAGTAGCAGAACTGCAACTCCTACAGAGGCAGTTTCATAAATGGATAATGCAAACTCATGGAGTTGGATCTTTTGACTCTGAAGAAAGTGTCCTCCCTTAGCAAAAACAAGTCACAGGATCCAACTCATTAACTGGATAGTGAATCTTAAAATCAGTTTCAGTCCAACAGTTTGTATAGGTGGCGTTTCTTGGGCTACAACTTTAACAGCCCATTGGGAATGAACTGAAAATGAATTGCATACCATATTTAGATAAGCATGGATATTCAGTGAATGCGACGAAGGGTTTAAATGATAACAAAACAGGCACTTGAGGCTTTTTGAGAAGTCCAGTTGTGTAACCAGAGTCGGTGTGGTGTAGGAATTAAAAATATTGGACAAGGATCTGGGAAATTCAGGTTCAAATCTCCACACGGCCATGGAAGTTTGCTGAGTGACTTTGGGCCAGTCACACATACCTAACCTACCTCACAGTTTTTTTCTGAAGATAAAATGGAGGCAAGGAGAACAATTCTCCCCATTGGGGAGAAAAGCAGGGTATAAATGAAATAAATAAATAAATCATAGGACTATAGAGCTGAACAGAGCCATATAGGCCATCTCCCTGCTCAATGGTCAATTGTAAAGGGAGACTACATAATTATGGTCCAGACGATCATCTGTGCTTTTCAAAATATAATTTACTGCTGTTCAGTATTAAACCAGCCTAAAATGGCTCGTATCACAAGTTTTGTACCTAATGAGCTATGTTAATCCTTTTACAGTTGATTATCCATGTGGGAAAATACCCATTTTGGCCCAAAGAAATAAGAGTGAGGAGGGAAGAATTGTAGGTGGTCAGATCTGTCCTCCAGGTGAATGTCCATGGCAAGTAAGTCGTTACTGAATTTTAGTAACATTTTCTCTTAACAGTTTCGCATTTCAGGTGGGTGGTACAGGGCTCTGTAATCATGCTTTGCATGGTGTCCTGGGTTGATTAAGAACCTGTGGGAAGGGAAAGAAGCCTGGTTGCTGTTCTTTTTAGCCTGACTAGCTGAACATTGCTACACCCATAATTTTATAGAGCAAAAAGTACAAAGGCTCCAAAGTAGTGAAGAACTTCAGGTTCACAAAATTATACAGTTAGGGGGCCACACTAATACGAAAACATTTTTTAAAGCAATCTCAAATTAGTGATTAATTACTAACACGTTTTTCACAGGGGGCAAAACCTCAAATATTCCACTGCTCCCCCCAACAGGTGGTGCAGCCTTGAGGAAGAATGGTCTCTGACAAAGGGGGGCATTGGCTTTCCAAAGCTCATACCCTGAAAATCTTGTTCTCTAAGGCGCTACTGATCTCAAATCTAGCTGTACTACTGCAGAGCAACACAGCTACCCTCTGAAACTGTCCTCTTCAGTGTGGCAGCACTGAACATGGGTAACTGCAGTGAGACTTACCCAACCATGAATGGCTGCTCCCAGCTCCCTGCATTTCAGAAATAGCTTTACCAATTTGTAACAAAACTGTATAAAATGCCTAGAAGGTAGCCTTTCTTTGAGACTTCAGATGCTCAAGTCATTCGGCTGGCTACTTTCAGCTTTTCTGCTAGTGCAAGAGGAACAAGGGGCAATCTTGTCTGGTTCCTTCCTCACTGCAGACCCGTCCCTTGTGGGTGGCTTTTTGTCCACCTGCATCATGCAATTCCAGCACAGGAGGTCAAAGGAACAACCTCATTCCTCTTGTTCCAGCAGAGAAGCTGGTGGGATCCAACCCATTTTAAAGTGTTCTGCTTAAACCCACATACTTTCTCCAGTGCTAGATGGCTGACACTTGAGCAAATGACCTCTGTGTAAATCCTTGCATATAGTGACGGTGGTTGTATTCTCAGGCACTCTTAATAGATGGAGTAAAAGAAAAATGTGGAGGTGTTCTACTTGCTCCATCGTGGGTAGTTACTGCAGCTCACTGCTTGGACCATACTCACGCCAGAGTACTCAAGGTAAAATTGGGTAAGTGCGGTCGTCATCACTTTTGAAAGAGTTGTAGGAAAACTAAATGGGAGGAACGTTTGAGACATGAACCTAAAGAGGACCTGCAGCTAAGTGGGCAGGCCGCCCTCTCCTCCTCTTTGCTGATTCCACATGGGTTCGTCCCCTTCTTGTTCTTACCTTCGTTTTCTTACCTTGTTATTTTCCTCATCTGCTTTGCCCTCAGGCCTCTGATCTTTGATACTTTGGAGGATACCCTCATATATGGCAGGTACTTCCTGGTGGGTGCTGGCTACTAAGCTTACCCTGGTACACCTCTCTTTTTGGTTCCTTTTTCTCCATACTGTCCTAAGCCTCCCTCTCTCCCTTTGCTTTTATGTACTTCAGAATGCAGGAAAGGCTACTGCAGCTATTTGTTTTATTTGTGTGTTGGGGGGGGCGGAAAGACAATGGTCCTTGAGTAATTGTAATTACCCTTTTTTACTCTAAGTGTACCCCCAATTTCATCTTTGATACTTAGGAGGATGTATATATAGTGAGCACTTCATGTGCAGAGCTTACATGATAAGCAAGGCTGGAAATGTGACTTAATGTGCTTGATTCTGATAGGAAACTAGGGTAACCACTTCCCGGCCACAAGTAGTTACACTGCAAATGAATATGGAAACAGGTTTTGTATTTCCTTTCTTCCCTGTTTTTATTTAGTTATCATATCTGTATTACGAGTTTTTTCCCAAGCACTTTAATGAGTAGCTAGCCCATTTTGTTTGGGCCTGATAAACAATGACTTTATAGTACCAACTAGTTAGGTTTAATGGCTGAATGAAATCTATAAAACCCAATGGAAATAAGGACCTGAAAATTTTAATAAATAAGAGTTCACTATTGTATGTTGAGCCACAGGAGAAAAGGGGGGTTGAAAACAGGAGTGTAAGAACAGCCCTGCTGAATCCAATCTCAGGTGCCTCTAGTTCAGCATCCCGTTTCCCACAGAGACCAACTAGATATCCGTAGGGATCCCCCAAGGAGAGAAATAGCCCTCCCCCACTGTTGCCTTCTGGCAACTGATACTCAGGGACATACATAGGAGTAGCAGAAATGTGCTTTGAAGAGTTGTGACCCAGTTCACACATTTAAAGATAGCAGAGTACCATGCAGGTAGCTTCTCGTAACACAATCACGTGGGTACTTCACCATGTCACGTGGGTACTTCAAAGCGGGAAGGGGGCAGGGGGGGTCTAGCCGCCGCCGCCCTCCCTCTAGAGCCGGCTTTCCCAGGGGCTCCGCGGCTGCGGGGTCCCGGGAAGCGGGAAGGGTGGGGGTCTCGCCGCCACCGCTCACTCCCTCCCAGGACCGGCTCCGGGGCTCCGCGGCTGCAGGGTCCCGGAAGCGGAAGGGGTGCGGGGGTCTAGCCGCCGCCACCCTCTCCCTCCCAGCGCAGGCTTTCCCGGGGCTCCGCGGCTGCGGGTCCCCGGGAAAGCGGGAAAGGGGCGGGGGGTCTAGCCACCGCCACCGCTCCCTCCCTCTCAGCGCCGGCTTTCCCGGGGCTCCGCGGCTGCGGGGTCCCTGGGAAAGCGGGAAGGGGATGCGGGGGTCTAGCAGCCGCCGCCACCCCCTCCTCCCAGAGCCGGCTTTCCTGGGGGCTCCACGGCTGTGGGGCCCCCAGGAAAGCCGGGAAGGGGACGGGGGTCTGGCGGCGGTGGCGACAGCGGGCGCCCGGTTAGGGCAGCGGGGGGGCGCTTTGGGGGGGAGTGGGGCACCAAATGGCGCCCCTTAGGCCGGGGGCACCCTAGGCGAGTGCCTAGTTCGTCCAATGGGTGATCCGGCCCTGACCCTGGGCAAGCCATAGTCCTGTCAGAGCTGTCCTTGAAAGGGCAGTTCTTGAAAGAGCTCTCTCAGCCCCACCTTCCTCACAGGTTGTCTGTTGTGGGGAGGGGAAGGGAAAGAAGTTTGTAAGCCGCTCTAAGACTCTGAGTGAAGGATGGGGTATACATCCAGTCTCTTATTCTTATTCTGGTACAGTGGCTGAATCTAATGATAGGTTACATATACAGGTTAGTAGATCAACGATCTCACATCTGAGTTCCTTAAGAACTCGTGGATATATGTTGTCAGGACCTGAAGACGTATTGGTTTTTAATTTCCCCAATAGATCTAGAATTTCATCTCTGGTCACCTGACTTCAAACTCCCTTCCTGAAAATAGGGGATCTGTTTGCCTCTTCCATTACCACTTGTTTCATCTTATTCCATTATCCCATGCCTGCTAAGTATGCTCTGGAGTATTTGTCAGGGGACTTTGTCACAAGTTTTTTGGAAATCCATCTAGTTCACATATAACCAGTTCTTCCCTGTTGTCTGCCTGTTGACAGTCTCAAAAACTCTAAAGTTTGCTCAGACAGAATTTTCCTTTTCAGAGGCCATGATTTTTCCATTTATAGAGCTAATAATATTTGTTTGCTGGTTAGTTGTTGTTGTTGTTGTTGTTATTATTATTATTATTTCTATAAAAGGAAAGTTCATAGCCACTGAAAAGGAAAATTCTGTCTGAGCAAACTTTAGAGTTTTTGAGATGGCGTGGGTACATGCCCCACAATTTTCACAATGAACACAGAAGCAAAAAAGTCATTGAGTTTCTCTGCCATCTGCCATCTTCCTTTAATAATCCCTTCATTCCTTTGTCATCCAAAGGCTTTGCTGCTTCTCTGGCTGGTTTCCAGCTCTGGATATATTTTTTGAAATGTTTATTGTTTGTCTTGATGTTTTTAGCAATCCACTCCTCAAAATCTCTTTTTGCATGCCAAATTATTGACTTACATTCTGATGTTGTAAATAGGTTAAATTATAGACTCCACGTAATAAGGAGAGCAAAAACGGCTATGTTAAGAAATGATTAATCAATGTTAGTATTATGAGTCTAAAGAATCAGATAAACTCTATATTTGTGACTTACAGGACTTTTGTATCTGCATTCTCAACATATCTATTGCTTATCCAGGTGAACATGACAGGGATGATGAAGATGAGGCTGAACAGGAAAGGAGGGTTGCGAAAATTATAATCCATGAACAATACATCCCTAGAAAAACTGACCACGACATTGCCTTACTACGATTAGATAATCCAGTAAACTATACTGATTATGTGGTACCCATATGCTTGCCTAATCAACGGTTTGCTGCGGACGTCTTGTCCAGCATTAAATTTTCCACAGTGAGTGGATGGGGGCGTTTAATAGAAGGTGGGGCTACTTCCTCTCTCCTTCTGCGAGTGGACGTGCCCCGCATAAAGACTAAAGAATGCATCCAGAGCACTAACTTGAACATTACAAGGAACATGTTTTGTGCAGGGTACTTGACAGGGATTAAAGATGCATGTGAAGGTGACAGTGGTGGTCCCCATGCCACCATGTACAAGAACACTTGGTTTCTAACAGGGCTTGTGAGCTGGGGGAAGGGGTGTGCAGCTGAAGGCTCATATGGAGTTTACACGAAAGTATCACAATACATTGCATGGTTGAACAATAAAATGTACCACTAATTCGGACAGTTTCTACATCATCTTCTGTTGTGGATACATCTAGCTATTTTTGACATTTCTCTCTTCTGTAGTTCTAGACCGTCTTCAATAAATTAAAGATCCATATACTAAAACTAAAGCTTAATTGTATTTTTTGTGTATTTGTGTTTTCATATTATTTTGCCCATCCATAGTTCCATGTTCTGGGGATAGGAGGAAGTAAGGCTTCTGGTGACACACACACACAGCCAATCCTGCACCCTTGTTTTCACAGATAAAACAAGGAACAGAAGCTAGTGGTAGGGATGCAGGCAGAAGAAAAGCTTCAATAACTACATTTTTAAAGGGGGAAACACTTATCACTGGAGGAGAGATAAGCAGGTTTTAACACTTGGGGAAGAAGAGAAAAAAAACAATTAGGGGAAGATGAAAAGGTGTAGGGAAAGAAGAGTTTTTCCAAAGTCTGCACTTAAGTGGAAAAACTGCTGCTTCTAGGCAGTGTTCCCTCTAAGCTGAGTTAGTATGAGTTAGCTCACAGTTTTCTGGCCTCCAGCTCACACATTTTTTTGTCTTAGCTCAGGAAGGAGGGCTCCAGAGCATACTAATTTATGCAGTATCCAAATTGCTCGCTCACAACTTTAATGCCAGCAGCTCACAAAGTAGCATTTTTGCTCACAAGACTCCACAGCTTAGAGGGAGCATTGCTTATAGGGTGTATGGAGCATGCTGGGAAATGTAGCCCTGCATGGTCAAGAAGCCCAAGGGCTAAATACTTGTGCGGGGCGGGTGGCAGGGGTGAGGAGTGCACTCCTTTCAACAAAAACTCTGAATTTACGGAATTATTTCATTTGATATTTGGAACTAGGAAAGTCTAGTCTTCCCTCCTCAGTCAGCAAATAACCTAGAGAGAGAGAGCTCTGAGGCCATTCCATCTTCCAGGCCTAGAATCTGTTTGTGAGGGAGGTCCTGGACCAACACTTGCTAGTAGACACACTGAATGTTGCTTTCCCAGTGTGCTGTAATATGGCATCTGTTTGTTTACAGCATCCCAGTTCCTGGCTCCTCTGGGACTTGGTTACACCAACTCAGGGCTTCCCTCAGTTCTGGCCCTTCCTGAGGCCCACCCAGTTTAGGCTGCTCTGGTTCTGAGCTTCCTTTCTCTTCAAGCAGAGCTAAGAAGATCAGCAGTGTGTTTTTCTCTCTCATTTTATCCCCACTTTAGAGCCCAGCACGGGTACTGGGTGAGGACTTGGGGAAAGGAACTGTAAGAGGTAGCTGTTATGTTCAAGCAGGAAAAGTGGATTGTGGACACGGAAGAAAGGGTAGCAGGGAAGTAAGGTGGGGTGAATCATCATTTTAATCACTAGTTAAGTTGCAGAATATTGAGAGGGCAGAAATGGGGAAAGTTGGGGTATTGAATTTGGGGGATCGGTGAGAAGACGAATTGCTGATTTTGTAAGTCTAGAAACAGCTATTTATTTATTTTGCTATCAAGTCATAGCCCACTTATGGCCACCCCATAATGTTTTCAAGACAAGAGACGTTCAGAGGTGGTTTGCCACATTGCCTGTTTCTGGTGATTCTGTAAGTGATAGTGCTGCACACTGCAGGATCTGTTATGTCCTGACCTTGACTTCCAGTCCCATTGACATGCTGGTATCCTGAGTGGCAATGCCTGATTGGCCACTCTGTGTAGCAGGCCAATCAGGAGACAAAGATTGTACTGGAGGGAAGCAAACTGATTGGATGTTATCTCTGAGATGCTATTGGTTGTTAACCTGATTATGGGTGTGGCTATGCTAGCCCGCACTGTTTAAATAAGAGCCTGCTGCTCTATGTTGTGTTGTCTGTTCTGAGCTATTGAATCACTTATTAAAAGCTGAATCATTTTTGTTGAGAACTGCCTATGTGTCATACATATCAGGATCAGAAACAAGGATGGCCCAAACAGGACCCAGTTCTTTCAGTATGGCTCAGTCCTCTTGTCGCTGCTAGAGCTGCCAGGTCCCTTCATTGTGCTGGTGGGGGGATTTGGGGTGTGTGTTCTGCGGGTGGGCAGGGATGTTGCACAATATGTTGACGTCACCCAGAAGTGACATCAGCATATCAGCAATGTCGGGGGCAATACTCTGCTTTTGGGGGCAAAATTCTATGGTAAAAACACCCTCAAACCATAGAGTTTTGCCCCAAAAGCAGAGTGTCCCCCAATGTCATGACGCACTGACGTCACAGCTGGCCAGTGGCAGGCAGGAGCCCATGAAAGCAGGAGATCCCCTGCCCCCCACTGGGGGGTGGTATCCCTAGTTGCTGCGCAAGCAGAACAGGACAGGTGGTAATGGCTATTGAAATGCTGCAGAAGTTCAGGGATCAGAAGTGGGCCCTCCTGAGGAACCTGGGCCCCAACAGCTACCTAACAATGTTGGCCCTTGATGCAGACTCTACTTTTTATATTATTATGCCCAGAGAAAAGAATACAAGCTAGTTATTAATGTTCTTTAATATTTTTCACACGTGTTATATTGTTAGGGTTGACAGGTTCCTCTTAGCAACTGGCAGGGCATAAGGGAGACTTACCAGTAGAAAGAAGAAGGCCTAGGCCACATCGCCAGTGTCACACAGGAAGTGACATCATAACACCAGTGACTTCCAGGTGATGCTCTGGTATTTGGGCAAAATAATCTTTGGTAAAATTGGCTTCTACCATAGAGTTTTCCCCCAAATTCCAGAGCATCGCCCAGAAGTTTGCTGGCATTATGATGTCACTTCCTGAGCAACACCTGTAATGTGGTCCAGGCCTTCTTTCTACTGGTAAGTCCCTCCACTGGCCAGCTGATCAGCAGCTGGGAGGCAGGGGACCCCCCCTCCACTGGGGGTCTGACAACCCCATACATTGGAATTGCACATGGGGAAAAATTAGGCAATATGCTTTTGCTATCCTAATATTTCAATACCAAAGAGAACAAATATAAAAATCTAGGCTGTGTGGGAGAGGTGCAGTGGGAGGGAGTGACATAATAGTGCATTCTGTGGATATGGAGGTGTGATTTGTTGGGGAGAACCAGGTAGGTTTGCTAGCTCTGGGTTGGGAAATACCTGGAGATTTTGGGGGTGGAGCCTGAGGAGGGCAGAGTTTGGTAAGGGGAGGGACTTCAATGGGGTATAATGCCGTAGAGTCCACCTTCCAAAGTAACCTTTTCTCTAGATGAACTGACCTCTGTCACCTGGAGTTCAGTTGTAATAGCAAGAGATCTCTGGCCACCACCTGGAGGTTGGCAACCCTAAGACTAAAAGGGGGTAAAAGAGGGGTGTTTAATTGCCTTTTTTCCCCCCAAGTCAGGCTTACTTGCAATGTTGGACCCTGTTTGAAGAACATGTGGGCTAACAACAGCTTGAGAAGCTTTTGCTAGAGATAATTAACCTGGTGTGTGAAGGAGCCCTTTTGCCCCAAAAAGCCTCCCAAAACCTGGCACTAACTTTGTCTGTAGCCCCAAACAGACAACCAAAATAATGTTCAACAATTTTTGTTCCATTCAGTCCCCCAAATTATTTCTAAATTGGTGTTAAGTGATGGGGTTAAGTTACATTCTCCAGAACCGGGGAATCAATCCTATGGAGCTATGCTATTGCTTAAAATAGTTTGATGCTTCCGTCTTTGGTTAGACCTGCTGCAGCTGTTCAGAAATGGCTTAAGTGAACTCTCACCTGGACTGAGTTCACACAAGGTTGGTGGTCATGTTGCCAGTGCTCAGTTTTCACTTGCAACAGACATTGCAGGTGGCACAGGGTAATCCATTCTTTAACATTTTTTAGGCATAGTTTCCTTTTCACACCAGATGTGGACTGCATCTCCTTTCCCCCTCAGTGTCATTTCCCCAAAATAATTCTCCTCCCACATTTTTTAAAAAATATTTGAGTGCTTGCATAGCATTGCTTAAGAAAAGCTAAATTGAAAAAACCAAAACATTAAGCAATTTATAGCACTGGTCCAGAATAACGCAATACTTGTGTCCTTCGGGATATATGGAGTTCATGTGTCCCATTGTCATCTACTTTGAAAACACTTCCTCGTGGCTGGGGGAAGTGGAGAGAGCACAATCAGGAACTTTTCAAATGGTAAGTGAGGGAAAAGAGAACAATGCTTGCCAGTTGTAATAGCACTGTAACTGTGCCCTCACCATTAATTTTTTTGCAAAGATACCAAGGTGGTTCCTCTAACAATGCAAAAGAAGGGGGTGATTCATTCAGTCTGGAAGATGCATGTTCCCTTCCAGACACATGGAAACAACCATCTCACCAACAGCATGCCAGGAAAGGTCTCCCCACCACCACCACCACCCAGGTTTTGAAAAAGTAGAGGCTGCAGCAGGAAAAACAGGCTGTCCATTATATGTGCAGGAATAGATGATAGCATTGTGTGGAAACAAAAATAAGTAAATAAACAGAGGCACACAACTAGAGCTCCTGAAATGGAGTAAATTCTCCATATAGAGTCTGCCCTGGGTAGAAGAACTGATTCAAACTCCTCTAAAAAAATGTCTGACCTTGATCCTGGGAACTGCAGCAGTTCCTGTCCCAAATCTGATCCCAAGTTATATAATAAGCATTTAAAAGAAAAGAAAAGAAAGCTCCCTCCAAAAAGTCAGCACCTCAAAAGTGAGTAGCTTATCTCAAATGCCCCAACTGATTCCAGACATGTATTAATGATGCAGAAGAACAGTTAAGAACAGTTAAGAACATTTTTTACTTGGAAAGAATATAGTCATTATATTCCGAAATGACCATCCTATACGTTTTAGAGTCTCTCTTGCATCATAAACTGCTCAGCAAAGCATCTGTACCCTCAGGTACGTGACTTAAACTTGGCTACAACCCTTGCTTTTATTTCCATACCCCCTCATCCCTTTTTTTCGTGGATAATTAGTGCTCTCCCAGACTAGTTCAGTCCCAGCTCCTCTTTTATGTATCTTGGCCCCATTCACACATTATGAGCCAATTTATGGTTCCCCTCTCATGTTACACAGTCTGCTGCTCTGGGACTTTTGTTTGTTTGCTTTCACAGTTGTGGAGTGGGAGACTCTTGGCTAAACAAAATAAATCAAGAGGAAAGTGTACTGTGTTTTCTCTCTTGTTGTCAGGTTCTGAGATTGGCATGACACAATTTTTGGAGAGGGAAAAGGCTTTATTAGGAATGACTTTTTCAGCTTGTGGAGTGGTTTGGCATATCTAAGTGAAGAACTGACAGTGTGCAAGATTATTCCTGTAAATGAATGCAATCATCTTTTGACCTTTGGGTGGAAAGAGTAGGAAGCCCTCTTCTGAGGCAACAAAACCAGCACACATTGTTTATCTACAAAGGCTCTATGACCTTACTTGGAAAAGTCCAGGATATCCAAGTCAGCACAACAATTTTAAGAATACATTGTCCAAAGGCAAGCGTTTTGGTTGTACATGATAAGAGCTACAGCGCAGTCACAGGAAGCGTGCTGTTTGAACCTTGTTCATCGCTGGCCCTGAAGTGAAACCCGCCGTTGTTTTCTCAGACTGGCACTATGGCTAACCAGCTGTTTGTCATTCTGCTGTTTGCTTTTTTGTCAAGACTCCTGGAGGCAGAAATAAATGGTAAGATCCTTTGCCTTCTTTTTTTCTTTCTTTCCATGTAATTGTTTTAACTTATTTTGAACAAGAGACATTTCTCTTTTGTTGTCGGGATGAGAATGGATCACATACCAGGATAAATATTTCCCAATGGCATGGCCTTGTTATATATAAAACATGCCTGAGTTCAGTGCCTACAGACCATGTGTGAAATTGGATTCGTTCCTATTAAAATAAACAAAGGGTGCACCATACCATTTAATCTGTGGAAGGAAAAACCAGCAGCAATGCAGTGCAACTGCAGGGAGGCAACACTTCTCTCAGAAATATTTCCTCTTCAGTCAGAAGCGAGAGGGAAAAGGACCTAGTTATATAATGTTGTATTGTATGGAACTCATTGTAAGCAGAAAACTCATCCACGTGATGATTTATTAAAACTGAAGATAGTGTGGTACAAAACCAAAGAATCATGAAAGGAATAGAGAAGAAGAAAAGGAAGACAAGAAAGAAATACTTCTTCGATAGAGGGGGGAAACTTGGTTTCAGAGGTCAGTAAAGCTGGTAGTAAATGTAACACAAGCAGCTGTCAAACTGCTTAAGCTCCTGAGTGAGACATAACATAGTAGAACATAACGACAGCTTCACTGGTGCCCTGGAATGAAAATCTTAGGTGACTTACTTCTAGGTTTTAGAACTCTCAGGGGGGGGGCCAGCATCCTGTGACTGACTGAGGTACATAGAACTGCACCATGTTGCCCTGTTTGGGTCTTTGCACAGGAACCCAATATCTAAATTTTAATATAAAATTCTATCAAGATAGGCTAAGTGAAAAGGGTTCAAATAGTAAGGAGGGCAGATAGTTAAAAAAAATACCTTTAGGTACCAACATTGTGTAACTTCTCAGTGTTGCAGCTGCTCAAATCACTCAGGTGTAGCAAATTTTAGTTCTGTTCCAATTTTCTGGTCTCCTAATTTTAGTTTCATTGTAGCTTCTCAGACTACTCAGGTGTAGCTACTGTTAGTTCTAAACAGGCTCAGAGGTTATTATTTAGTTTTACTGCAGTATGGGAAGGGTTAAACAGAGGGTCAAACGAAGGACAAGGATTGAAACTGAGGGTGCAGTGGTATCTTAAACTCTAAAAATCACTTTGGAACTTTACTATAACTATAGATTAAAGTACTACTACCAGAGTCTACGGATAGTGAGTTCACAGATAAGGTTAAACCTTAGGCAGGTTTTTGTAACAGAAAAAGGAAAGCAAATAACAAAACAAACTTCAGCTAGGGCTTAAAAACAAAACAAAACTGGGTCCAATATTAAACCAAATGTTTAAGCTATTTCTCACATTCTTTAAAGAAGGGTTCCCCCTACACACAAGAAAACAAGCAGTTACATATCTTTGTAACCGCTGAAGCTATTCAACTGGAGTCCCCTTTAATCCAAGCCTAGAAGAGCTAAAGCAACATTTGAAATTAAATTAGCATTTGAAGTAAAAGGCAGCCTGAGAAAGAGAAGAGGTCTGAGTAGCTCCTCTTCAGCAAGACCTATTGTTAATCAACCAGAGGCGGAATCACTCATCCTCCTTTATTGGTTTGCTCCCAACCAGAGTTATTGGCTCCAGTGGGCAGGTGGAGTTTTGGGGGCAAGCTTTTTACTCAGGGTCCCCACAAGCAGGCCCAGCTCTGTGAGGCAGCAAGTCCTGCTCCATTGCTGAAGTGTCTTAGCTCCAGTGACACAGTGTCCGGAACAAGGGAATAAACAGGTGAGTTTAGGAGATGTGCATGTAGGAGATGTGCGTGTTCAGCAGCAGGGTGAGGAAAACAGGGCACTAGTCTCTCCACATCCCTAAAAGTGTAAGCACACTTTCCGCAAACAGTTCTACATAAATAGGAAGTTTTATAAACAGAGGGGATAAAAAACAGACCAAAAATAATCACAAATAATAAAAGGCAATTATGGAAGCAGGAGGTTGGGGGCTATCCAGTGTATTGCACTGAGTGTAACATGTATGACTATCTGCCAAGTAGACAGAAGTCATGTGTGTGTGCTCAGTGCAAGGAGCTCCTGGTTCTCAGGGAATGAGTTTGCAGCCTTGAGGCCAAGATGGCTGACGTGGAGAAGCAGAGGCTGCGATCACACACACTAAATAATCTACTTTCAATCCACTTTTGAATTGGATTTTGCCAGTTCACGCAGTTCACGCAATATGTGTTCAAATTAGGAAAAGATTGGGTTTCTAGATACTCTCAATGACTGTGCCATGGAGCAGATGGTCACAGAACCTATCAGGGGGGAGGCGATCCTGGACTTGGTCCTAAGTAATGCCCAAGACCTTGGTGAGAGATGTAAATGTGATCGCACCAGTTGGGAACAGTGACCATAATGCTATTAAGTTTAACATTTATGTTAAGAACAACAAAAAAAAATCTAACTTTAGAAGGGGTAACTTCTCTCAAATGAGGGAGCTTGTGAAGAAGAAACTGAAAGGAAAGGTAAGGAGAGTCAAATCCCTTCAGGTAGCTTGGAGACTATTTAAAGCTACAATCCTAGAAGCTCAGATAAAATGTATACCACAGGTTAGGAAAGGTACAAATAGGTATTTTAAAAGGCCTGCATGGTTAATGAACAAAGTAATGGAAGCAATAAAAGGTAAGAAGGATTCTTTGAAGTGGTGGAAGGCTAGTCCAAGTGAGGTAAATAAAAGGGAGCACAGGCTTTGGCAAATAAAATGCAATTTGTGATCAGATAGGCAAAAAGGGACTATGAGGAACATATTACAAAAAACATAAGGAGTAATAATAAAAAAAATTCTTCAAATACATTAGAAGCAGGAAACCAGCCAGGGAGGCAGTGGGACCCTTGGATGACTGAGAGGTAAAAGGATTCCTAAAGGATGACAGGGAAATGGCAGAGAAGCTGAATGCTTTTTTGCCTCTGTCTTCACTGTCAAATATGGGAGGTGTTTGCTCACTCCAGAATCACCAATTTTGGGACAGGTGTTGAAAGAACAGAGTCAGACTGAGGGGATGAAAGATAAGGTCCTATGACTGATGGACAAAAACGCTGACAAATTACCAGGCCCAGTTGGTGTACATCCAAGAGTTCTGAAAGAACTCAAACGTTAACTTGTGGATCTCCTGACAAAAATGTTTAATCTATCACTAAAATCTGCCTCCATTCCTGAGGATGGAAAGGTAGCTAATGTTACCCCCATCTTTTAAAAAGATTCCAGATGAGATCCAGGAAATTACAGGCTGGTCAGTCTAGCATTGATACCAGATAAATTGGTGGAATCTGTTATTAAAGATAGAATGAGTAAGCACATTGATGAACAAAAGCTATTGAGGAAGAATCAGCATGGATTCTGTAAGGGAAGAGCTTGTCTCACTAACCTTTTAGAATTCTTTGAGGGTTGAACAAGTATGTGGACAAAGGTGACCCAGTAGATGTTGTTTACCTAGACTTCTAGAAAGCTTTTGAAGTTCTTCATAAAAGGCTCCTAAGTAAACTCAGCAGTCATGGGATAAGAGGACAAGTCCTCTTGTGGATCAATAACTGGTTAATTAACAAGAAACATAGAGTGAGTATAAATGGGCAATTTTCACAGTAGAAGGTGGTAAGCCGTGGGGTACCACAGGGCTTGGTACTAGGTCTAGTGCTTTTTAAATTGTATTTGTTAATGATTTGGAGTTGGGAGTAAGCAGTGAAGTGGCTCAATTTGTAGATGACACTTAGTTGTTTAGAGTAGTGAAAACCAGGGAGAATTTTGAGCCTCTCCAAAGGGATCTATCAAAGCTGGACGAGTGGGCATCAACATAGCAAATGAGGTTCAACTTGGGCAAGTGCAAAGTAATGCACATTGGAGCCAAAAATCCCAACTATAAATACATGTTGATGAGGTCCAAACTGACAGTAACTGACCAGGAGAGAGATCTTGGAATCACTGAAAATGTTGACTTAGTATGCAACTGCAATAAAAAAGGTAAATGCTGTGCTGGAAATTATTAGGAAGGCTATTGAAAACAAATCACCCAGTATCATAATGGCCTTGTACAAATCTATGGCATGGCCTCATTTGGAATACTGTGTACAGTTCTGGTCACCGCACCTCAAAAAAGATATAGCATTGGAAAAGGTACAGAAAAGGGCAACTAAAATGATTAAGGGGATGGAACACTTTCCCCATGTAGAAGAGCACTTGGGGGTCTTTAGCTTTGAGAAATGATGACTAAGGGGTGACATGATCGAGGCTTACAAGATTATGCATGGGATAAAGCAAGTTGAGAAAGAAGTACTTTTTTTCCTTTCTCACAGTACAAGAACTTGTGGGCACTCAATGAAATTGATAAGCAGTAGGTTTAGAACAGATAAAAGGAAGTACTTCTTCACCCAAAGAGTAATTAATAAGTGGAATTCACTGCCGTAGGAAGTGGTGGCAGCTACAAGCATGGACGACTTCAAGAGAGGATTGGATAAACATATGGAGCAGAGATCCCTCAATGGCTATTAGCCATAAGGTATAAATGGAACACTATGTCCGGGGCAGTGATACTCTGTATCCTTGGTGCATGGGGGGCCACAGTGGGAGGGCTTCTGGAGTTCTGGCCCCACTGGTGTACCTCCTGATGATACCTGGGTTTTGGCCACTGTGTGACACAGAGTGTTGGACAGGATGGGCCATTGGCCTGATCCAACATGGCTTCTCATATGTTCTTAGCTTACTGTAATTCTACTGCCTTTGCACTTCTCTGCATCAAAGCAATCACCAATAAAAATATGAAAGAGAATTAAGTATTAACTCATTTCAAAATAAAATTCATGCATAGATATTACTCTGCCAGCATCTACTCAAAGGATGCAGAATGAGGACAAACCTTTTAATTGCAAGGTCAAAGTTCTAGCCAATTCAGCAAATAATATTCATGCAGCCTTTCTGTGTTTTAAATGAGAAAAAAAAAATACTCAGAGAAGGAGGAGAGATAAAAGAGTGGTTAGCAAATTTAAACATCTTCAGGGAAAAATAGACATTGCAAAACATTGTGCAATTTAAACAGTCACTTCCTTGGTAGTCCCAAAGATGGAGAAAGACACATAATCAGAAAACCATTTAACTTAAAAAAACAAAATAAAAACATAAACAGGAATTCTCAAACTTTTTGAAGGGGGACCCACTCCTCAACTTATTATATTTTGGGATCCACTTGCAAAGTAACTCCACACAACTTCCTTCTCACATGAGTTAACACTGAACAAGTTCATATTCTACATTTCATGCTTAATGTTTGTAAATATATTGCATTAAGAACATAAGAGAAGCCAATGTTGGACTTTCTGTGTCACACAGTGGCCAAAAATACCAGGTGCCATCAGGAGGTCCATCAGTGGGGCCAGGACACTAGAAGCTCTCCCACTGTTGCCCCTCCCAGCACCAAGAATACAGAGCATCACTTGCCCCAGAGTTCCTATCTATACCTTGTGGCTAATAGCCACTGATGGACCTCTGCTCCATATGTTTATCTAATTCCTGCTTTTAGCTGTGCATGCTTGTAGCTGCCACCACCTCCTGTGGCAATGAATTCCATGTGTTAATCACTCTTTGAGTGAAGAAGTCCTCCCTTTTATCTGTTCTAACCTGACTGCTCAGCAATTTAATTGAGTGCCCACAAGTTCTTGTATTGTGAGAAAGGGAGAAAAGTACTTCTTTCTCTACCTGCTCTATTCCATGCATAATCAGGGCCGGCCCCAGGTGTCTGGGCGCCTAGGCAGGACTGCCTGGGCGCCCACCCCACGGGGATGCCAACCTCCGGTGGGGCCTGGAGATGGCCCAGTGCCTGGGAGAGCCGAGGAAGGGCGGGCTTAGAAGCCCCCCTTCCCTCCCAGCGGCGGCACGGCTCTCCTGGGTGTCTCGCAGCCATGAGGCACCCAGGAAAGCCGGAGCTGCCGGCATTGGGTGGCTCAGGGGGCTTTTACGGGTGGGGTGAGGGGCATTTTGGCGCCCTGCAGGGCTAGCGCCTAGACGAGCGCCTAGCTTGCCTAGTGGGTGAGCCGGCCCTGATGTCACCCCTCAGTTGTCATTTCTCCAAGCTAAAGAGCCCCAACTGCTTTAACCTTTCTTCACAGGGAAAGTGTTCCAACCCTTTTATCATTCTGTCTGCCCTTTTCTGCACTTTTTCTAATGCTATAATATCCTTTTTGAGGTATGGTGACCAGTTCGGACCCCATTAACATGTATTTATAATTAGGATTTTTGGCCCCAATGTGCATCACTTTGCACTTGGCCACACTGAACCCCATTTGCCACGTTGACGCCCACTTACCCATCCTTGACAGATCCCTTTGGAGTGCTTCACAATCCTCTCTGGTTTTCACCATCCTGAACAATTTCATGTCATCTGCAAATTTAGCCACTTCACTGCTTACTCCCAACTTCAAATCATTAATGAACAAGTTAAAAAGCATCGGACCCAGTGCTGATCCCTGTGGCACCCCACTGCTTACCACCCTCCACAGAGAAAATTGCCCATTCATACTCACTCTCTGTTTCCTATTAATTAGCCAGTTTTTGATCCTTTTATCCCATGACTAGGAGCTGTGGTGGCTCAAGTGGTTAAGACGCTGAACTGCAGGCTGTGGAAGGTCAGTAGTTCAGCAGTTCAAGACCGGAGTGCCGCATGACGGGGTGAGCTCCGTCTCTAGTTCCAGCTCCTGCCAACCTAGCAGTTCGAAAGCAAGAAATTGCAAGTAGAGAAATAGGTACCACTTCAGTGGGAAGGTAACAGCGTTCTGTGCACCTTGGTGTTTAGTCATGCTGGCCACATGACCACGGAAATGTCTTCGGACAGCGCTGGCTCTTCGGCTTGAAACGGAGATGAGCACCGCAACCTAGAGTCGGATTCGACTGGCTTTCAAGCAAGGGAACCTTTACCTTTACCTTTATCCCATGACCATTGAGATTTCTTGGGAGCCTTTGATGAGGAACTTTATCAAAACCTTTCTGGAAGTCAAGGTAAACAATATCTACTGAGTCCCCATTGTCCACATGTTTGTTCACTCCCTCAAAGAACACTAACAGGTTAGTGAGACAAGATCTTCCTTTACAGAACCCATGCTGAGTCTGCCTCAGTAGTTTTTGTTTATCCAAGTGCCTACTAATTCTTTCCTTAATAACAGTTCCCACCAACTTACCCAGTATCAACAACAGACTGACTGGTCTGTAATTTCCCAGATTTCCTCTGGAATCCCTTTTAAAGATAGAAGTGACATTAGCTAGCTTCCAGTCCTCAGGAATGGAGGCAGATTTTAATGAAAGACTACGGCTGCAGTCGCACACTCTAAATAATCCACTTTCAGTGCACTTTCCAACTGGATTTTTACTGTGCGAACTGGCAAAATCCAGTTGGAAGGTGCTTTGGAAGTGGATTGAAAGTGGATTATTTAGTGTGTGTGACCACAGCCTACATATTTTTGTCAGGAGATCCACAAGTTCACATTTCTTTCAGAACTCTTGGAGGTACGCCATCCAGGCCCGGTGATTTATCAATTTTTAAGTTGTCTATCAGTCGTAGGACCTCCTCTCTCATCACCTCAATCTGACTCAGGTCTTTCAACACCTGTCCCAGAATCAGCGGTCCTGGAGTGGGCAAGCACTTCTCATCTTCCACAGTGAAGATAGAGGCAAAAAAAAAAAAAATGCATTCAGCTTCTCAGCCATTTCCCTATCATCCTTTGGTACTCCTTTTACCCCTTGGTCATCCAAGGGCCCCACTGCCTCCCTGGCTGGTTTCCTGTTTCTAATGTATTTAAAGAAAGTTTTGTTGTTGGTCTTTACGTTTTTTGCTATATGCTCCTCATATTCCATTTTTGCCTGCCTGATCACAGACTTGCATTTTATTTCCCACAGCCTGTGTTCCCTTTTATCAACCTCACAGAGACTAGTTTTCCATCGCTTAAAGGAATCCTTCTTGCCTTTTACAGCCTTCATTACTTTGTTTGTTAACCATGCAGGCTTTTTTCTATATCTATTTGTGCTTTTCCTAACCTGTTATATATATATATGTATTTTGAACTTCTAGGATTGTAGTTTTAAGTAGTCTCCAAGCTTCCCCAATGGTTTTGACCCTTTCTACTTTTCCTTTCAGTTTCTTCCTCACATGTACCCTCATTTCAGAGAAGTTACCACTTTTAAAGTTAAAAGTGGTTATGTCGGTCATTTGGGACAGCTCCCTATTTATACAAATGTTGAACTCAATAACATTACTGAACAACAAGCTGTGGCCATGCCACAGAGGCAAACCCAAATCTGCCATACAGCATCCTCTTCTATCTCACTCTGTTCCTCCTCTTCTTCCCTCCCAGCCTCACAACCCACTTTTGGTCCTAACTCACAATTTAAAAACCATTGATTTAGGGCAACCCAGTTTTCCCCATCCTTACTGCTTGCAGTAATCAACAAACTCTGGTAAAGTTAGGTTGCACGTACATGACTAAAGCTGTTTCCACATGAGCTATTTGCACAAGGTGTGATGCTGTTGGAAAGTGTGAGGTTTTCCTGCTTCCCCACAGTATCGTGACATATTCATCCACCATGATCTGTTGTAAAAATTATGTTACTTAGGTGGCTATGCACAAGTTCCACAACAGAGTCGATCATGGCTCCATGCAGGACTTCTTTTCTGGAGGAATGCACCAGAACAGAGTTTCGGAACCCCTTCGACAAAATCCTTACAAAAAAACCAAAATAGCCCTCAGATGGGACATCAGAGGAAATGGCAGGTGGTGGAGCCAAGGGAAGGAAAATGGCATTGCTGTGGGTGAGATGATGTGCATCTCTCTATCCAGATTGCTAAGACACTTGGGCTGTGCTCTTCCCAAAAATATCAGAGGAAAGCAGGTTTGGAAAAGAGCATATTGCAGATGGGGAGAGGCCAACTGGAACACGACTAGATCATGACAGTGAGTGGATGCTAAAAAAATAAAAGCAGGTGTTGCTATTTGACAGCCAAAGAAGAAGAAAAAACTCCTTGTAGAAACAGCCTTCTAGTGTATCTGTTTGGTGTGGGATTAGAAGAATTTTTTCTCTTTAAATTATTGTGTTTGTTTAAGCTTGTGCATTTCTTATAACATATGCTGGGTTTATTAGGTCAAACCACCTGGGTCTAGCAGTTACAGGGAAACTAAACATGTGTCCTACAAAGGCCTTTGACTCAGGCTTCTTACGTTACACTCATATCTTCATGGCACATAATGAAATCTATTAAAATCTATTAAAATTCCGCATCTGTGTTAGATGTAAGTGGGAATTCTAAATCTTCGATCCTGTCCTGATTTGCCTCTTACCAAGCCTTCCACTGGCTGATTGTCTCTGGTCCAGCACTTACCGGGTGCGTTCAGACAGCATGCTGGAGCGGTTTAAACTGCTCCGGCACGATGCGTGTTTTTTTTTAAACTGGAGAATCACAATCACACACCTCCTCCTTCGGAGCTCCCCGCCGTCCTCGTGCAGGTGGGGTTTTTTCCCCCTCTCCTTTGAGCATGCGCACAGGCAGCCCTCTCCCGAACTAAAAGTTTGGCGCGTGCGCAGAAGAGCGATCTCAACCGGTCCCTTTAAAGTTTAAATGAAGACTACTTTTTACATTTCCTCCCTGAAACTGGCCTCCCCGAGATCCCAGACTCGTCTAAATGCCTAAACTAGGCACCATTGAAGCTTTTCTTTATTTAACTTAAGTGCGGAGCTCCGCTCAAGCACACACCGCTAAGGGAAAAAAAAATGGCGGACTAAAACCGGAAGCCGGAGGCAGCTTCCCAGAGGGGAGGGGGGGTTGAAGCACCCGGAAGTGGCCTGACGGAGCGATCAGACAGCGGAAAGTACGGCTTGAATCGGAGAATCAGGAAAACACCACTTGGTAAGTGGTGTCAAAATACTCCACTTTAAAGGGGGGTTTGCTCCAGAAAGCAACGGCTGGGGACGGTGGGCAGATGTTGGGTGTGTGAACGCGCACGTAAAAGCCGTTTCTGAGGTGTGCCGAAAGCGATTCAAACGGCGCGTCTGAACGCACCCACGGATAGCCTTCCAGCCTTCTCATCACCCTTGGAGCAAGGCGAGAGCTGCCATTGCCAACTCATGGCAATGCGAGACCTTTGCTGTTTTTGCAAGCTCTAACAAGGAAATTGGCAAAGATAGGACACGGATTTCCTATAGCAGCAGCCAGGAGTTGTGCTGCCATAAGACTGAATGAGTGGAAGTGCTCTATCTTCTTGACCAAAACAGGGGATGAGGAGAAGACTGGAGGATGGATCTTGAAGTGTAGCTGTCTGTAACTGTTTTGGGGACCAGCCGCCACGACAGACTTTGGGTGGCTTCTGTCTATGTGGCGGCAAACATCTGGACCAGGGCAAACTCTGTCTCATAGCTGATCTGCAACTTACTCTTGTACTGTGGACAATATTAAAAATCTCTTACTTATCCACCTAGTAGCATGTTTTCCACCATTACATGCAACAGTGCTCTTCCCATGAAATTAGAGCTGTTCTAATTATACTTTTCTGTTTACCTTATTTAGATGTTTTCAATGGACAGAGAAGTTTGCCTGTGAAGCAACAATCTTTGTTTGTTTGTTTGTTTCTTTTCTTAGTGTTCCTAGGGGACAAAACTGCCAACAAATTTCTGAGCAGAATTAGGCGAGCCAATTCAATGTTCGAGGAGTTTAAGAAAGGAAATATTGAAAGAGAGTGTTACGAGGAGAGGTGCTCGAAAGAAGAAGCCAGAGAGGTCTTTGAAGATAATGTGAAAACAGTAAGGACCACCGTGTTCCCGGGCTCATTTTGGTTTTATAGTTGATTTCTGCTTTATACTAGTTGGTTTGTAGCACTGAAAACATGATGTATCTGTTCCAGGGCCAGTATTTGAGAAAGGGGAGTGAGTGCACTGGCCCTATCAACCCATAATTGCCATATGTGTGTGCCCATGTACAAGATGCAGGCACAATGAGTCTGTCCCCATCATTGGGAAAGTTAGAAAAACAGTGTTCCTGATAAGGGTTACCACTCTGTATCAAAAGAAGTGGACTCTAGTGCGCAAAAGCTTATGCTGGAATAAAATCTCATTAGTATTTAAGGCACCATTAGATTTCTATTTATTTTTGCTACAATTAATGTGGAAAGTTAAATCCTGACTTCCATAGCAAATTTTACACATACCTAGACAAACTGAAATATCATGATCCTAAGAACCTGAGAAATTATTTTGTTCAGGTTATGTATTATAAGTGTCACAGATTGCCACAGTTTGCTCCTTTTCTTTTCCTGATTCATACATAGTGATTAAATACATCAATTGTAATTCTTTTTTACAAGGACCAGAGAGGTTACATTAAACTGAAAATATTTGTAAGTGAATAATATTTTGCAAGTCCGTGCCAATGTACTGTTTGGCAAGCCAGTTCTGGGGCCTTTCTTGACAATGGAGAGGAACTAGAGAAGTGGGTCATGGAGCCCTTCCTGCTGAGTTGCAAGCTAGTTGCCTCCTCCTCCTCCTCGTCTTTTTTTTTTCCTTTTGGAAGGACCTGCTGCTGATACACATGCAAGGAAAGCAACTGTGCCAGCCTCCTGGTTATCTGTATGCTTTTGAAAGCAAGAAGAGGCTCAAGTGATTCCTTTATGACTCTGACCCTCATCCAGTTCCTCACCACAATGCACCTCTGGGTGCTTGGCTTGTTTTTCTGTCCCCTGCTCTCTTGGATGGTGTATAATCCTGGCTCCCCTTCTGATTTCCTGTAATGCACCTGCAACTCAGTGGATCCTGTGTATGGTTGCCAACCTCCAGGTGGTAGCTGGAGATCACCTGGTATTACACCTGATCTCCAGGTAATAGAGATCAGTCCATTGGGAGAAAATGGCTACTTTGGAAGGTGGACTCTATGGCGTTATACTCCTTCCCAAACCCCACCCTCCTCGAGCTCTACCCCTCCGTATCTTCAGGTATTTCCCTTGAAGGCCCCCAATAGGGTGGAAACACACCAGGTCTTTTGTATTGGCCCTTGTGTTCAGGCCACTTGAACTCTGCAATGAGGCTTTCATTGGGCTCTTATTTGTTTTTAACTGCCTTTCTAATAAATACATGTATTTTTGTATATTATAAGTTTAAACTAGGTTTTTAATATTGGCCCTTTATTAGACTTCTTTCTTACCTTTGTGGTCCTTGAAACCGTAATCCTATGCACAGAGAGCCCTCTGGGCCTCAAAAGCCTACAGCTTGCAAGCTGCTGTGTTAGAGAAAATACCTTGGTGGGAAGTGGCAGAGCTGTGCAGATCTTGTCACAGAATGACTATCATATATCTTCTGTATAGCTATCTACCCCAGATCTCAGCAGATCTCAGGAGTTTAGCAGGGTCAGTCCTCGTTAGTACTTGGATGGGAGACCACCAAGGAAGATCCGGGTTGCTATGTGGAGGAAGGTGATGTCAAACTACCTCTGCTCGTGTCTTGTCTTGCAAACTTTATGTGGTCACCATAAATTGACTGCCACTACCACCCCCCTACAAAGTATTATTAGGGCAGTGTCCATAAAGCATATTGTGCATTGAGGGGAGGGGGTAGTAAAGTTATGAAAAGGGAAAAGGTTCTCCATTTGGAAAAAGGAATCAAGGTGTGGTGGAATTTACAGAAGTGTGATGAACTCTATAGATGGTCCTCAAAGGATTGTATTAGGTCAATCTTAATCTTAATCTTTGAATCAGTTTTCTCTCATTTGTGTGATGGACATTTTTACACTTCAGCTAACTAATTTTATTAACATGCTGTGTTTTCCTCATTAGGAAGAATTCTGGAATAAATATTTTGGTAAGAGATATTTTAAAGTTTTTTTGTACTACAACATTTATTGAAGATACAGAGAATGTATACTTGGTAAAGTACATTTGCTGATTCATCATGATTAAGCTGTCATACCAGATCACACTCTCTCAGATCTTCAGTTTCTACTTGCACTAGGGTAGTGTTGGCTACTCTGGTAATCAAGGGCCCATTCTGCATCTAGCATTCACTCTGCTCTTTTACCAAACCCACATTGGAACAGAAATTCCCGTCTACATTGCATGGCACTTTCACTTCCTTTGATTGTCAGATTTTATTATAGCCTCCACACTGCATGCCAGTTTCACTTCCTTTGATCTCTTGGTTTTATGGTACTGTCTGCATAGATTTATGGCCATTTTATGGATATTTGGGGGCAACTCTGCAGTCAGTAGTGCATTAGCCTGGGGTATTTGAATGTGGTTTTGAGCCACATCTTTTTCTGTTCCAATGTGGGGGTTTGTAAAACAATGGAGCCAATGTTAGATGCTGAATGGGCCAACGAACGGCATTATCATTCTGTAGTACCTCAGACAGGTTTGGATCCAGCCATCTCCTCTGAAGTTGAAAAAAGGTGGGTCTCTTTTGACCACACAAAAAGGCTATGCAAGGGATCATGAGACCTCTATGGACACAGCCATGTGGGATGGGACTGTAGTAAGGAGGATGGATTTGGTGAGCTTTAGCAAATAAGCTGGCTGGATCACACCCACTCTGTTTATATATAGATCCTATAAAAAGCATGTCCAGAAGAACTAAACTGTGTGCATCCCCTTAGTGGCCGTCCATTAGTGAATGGGGGCTCCAGGTTGGATCCTCTGGAGAACTTCCATGTGCACAACAGTTCTTGTGCAAACAGAAGAGACTCCTCAGTGACTCTGCTTGGCTCTAAGTTAAAGCCATTTTGTCTCCACTATATTTTCCATTTAAAACCAAAATAAATCATTATTTATCTAGGAAAAAAATTATTCCCCCTCTCCAAGGAATCTGCCTGAGGTGCGTTACAAAGTAAAATCAAGTAAACAGCCTCTTGTGCCTTCCTTTTGCTCTGTGTGCAAGTTATCATTTTGTTAAGAATTGTTTAAAAGCTCTCTGTGTTGCCACAGCCGTCATCTTCTGCTAGGAACTGACTGGTTTTAAAATGGTGCCATTGAAGTCCACAACATTTAAATAAATAACACAGTTAGAACTGTCCTTGCTCCCAAGGAAGTTAACATTAAATTTTGGCATTTGGGGAAAAAACAAAGGAAAGGAGGGAAAGAAGGCACAGGTAAGAAAGGATTGTGATCCACATTTGTTAAAGATACGAGTATATCTCCATCCGTAGCTGCAAGCTGTTAGGCCAGCAACATAAAGTCAACAAAAAGTTTTATCATTGAAGCTAAACCCCCACTTCTGTAGCTCTGAGTGCAAATGTTACACAGTTATTACATTCTGTAACAACTCAAGTCCATGGCATAAAAGTATGTTAGGTCAATTTTGATGAAATATTTCCATGTAATGGGCTTGGGGTTTAAGACCCAAACACATTTCCTGGCTTAACAATGGTATTGAAAAGATCCACCCCCACCCTCACACACAGCCTGACATTGTGAGTGCTGTTTACATTTTTTCTATGACCTGATCTCAATGATTTTTGGGGATCTAAATGCTGCCATAACATGGAATTAGGATTGGTTAGCTGTGCTTATTTATTTATTTATTTTTAAAGAATCCAACAGCATATTGGGAACTTAGCATATGAATACCATGCAGAATCTATTATCAGTAAATGGGATTCTATATTGGCTTCAGGGAAGGATCTCAGCAACTGTTTGTGCCAGTGGGGATTGCTCTTAAACCAGGAAACAACATGCATCCTAAAGAGCCAATTAACGCCAACACATTTGTCTGTGTAACACACAAATATTTTAGCTGCTTAGATTCTTTTTTTCCCCCCCCCCACACACTCTAGATGGGGACCAGTGTGAGCCTAACCCTTGCCATTATGGTGGGACGTGCAAAGATGGAATTGGTAAATTTACCTGCATGTGTTTAGATGGTTATCATGGCCTCCAATGTGAATCAGGTAAGTTTGCCTTTTGATCATCAGAGCGGTGACTTGGGCTGAGATAACAGAGTATGGCATTCCTAAATGAACACAGGGTTGGTTGAGACATTGAGGACTGTTGCAGTGAGGTTCAGTCTGAAGCCTCACAATCGTAGCTGCCTACCAGGAAATAATGGGCTGGCTTCAGCATCTACATATATGGATATACACAATGTACTTTGAAGAAAGAACCTGAACTGTTTCTTTTAGGTCTCAAGTTAGAAGAAATAAATACGAGTAAAAGAACATTGATATGGTATATGGTAACGACTGCTAGAATGATTTATGCTCAAAATTGGAAAAATGAAAAGATTCTGACTTATGGGATTGGCTGAGAAAATTGCTATTTATGGCAGAAATGGACAAATGGACAAGAAAACTTAATAACATAGATGAAGAAACTTTTTTGGCAGACTGGAGCGATTTCAGAGAATATATACAGAAGTATTGGGAAATGAAGGACAGTGTTTTCAGTTTGGGTAACTACTAATGGTGTAACAATTGTCACAGTTAATGGGCTTTTATAGTAGTTACTAATATCTATGTGGGTGTTACCGGTAGACTTAGTATGTTAACAAGGATTAAAATGGTATTATATGATGTTTGAATGGTGGAAGCAATGCTGGGAGTCATTAGGGGGGAAGAGGAGCTTTTGAGAAAAAGGATATGAGATTTATGATGTGTAATAAGTTGTGAAACATGGTGTATCCTAATAAAAAGTTGGTTTTTTTTAAAAAAAAATACATGTATGGATATACACCATTTCCCCTGATTTCTCCTATGCACATTGTGGCATGCTGTGGCAGCAGAAGCACACAGTCTCAAGTCCTCCCACCACGTGTGGGATCACCAACATTTCAACCAGCTCTTGGCACTGGGACTTAAGAACACAAAGATAAGAGACCTCATCTGAGACTGAAGCCACATCCTCCAGCACATGAACCAAAATGAAAGGTTTATAATCCTGTCCTATTAAATAAAAGGGTAGTAGTCTGGCAAGATTCTATGCTTGGAAAAATCAATTCGCTCCCTGGTATGTCGCTCAGAATCTGTCCCTATCCACTAGCTGCGTTGCCTGAGTTCTCTCCCACCCACTGCAGCCTAGGCCACTCTTCTCTGATTGGGACAGCATTCCAAGCTCATTTGCATATGGAAGCTGATTGGATTTCACTCCATTTCGCACCTCAAACCCCCCCCCGCAAGACAGTTGGAATTATCAGTTGTTTATGTAACCTGTTGTATTCTGAGGTGAAATATGTCCTCACTCACAACACTTCCCCTTCAAAAGAAACAAACCCAATAACACAACCATGCCACACCACAAAAAAGACAGGTCACACCACAAGCAGAATACCACAAGGCAAAAAAAGCTCTGGTACTAATTCTGGCAGGGGACACTGTGAGTGTAGAAAATGATTTATCGACACAGTGGAAAATCTTTAGGAATTGTTTGGTGCATTTACCATGGGGCACCCACCCAGAGCCTCTGGCATTTACTCACTCTGCTGGCATCAAAACCAATTGAAGGCAAAATAGAGATACGGAGACTTTTCCAATCCTGCTTTGCATCAATTTGTCTTTGTTGGCAATGGCAACCCTAGGCCTGGCTGCTTGCTCCTGTTCAGCAGGAGCATCCCTATGGAAACTGCCTGGGTGATTTTGGACCAGCTGGAGACTTTCTGTCTAACCTGCCTTACAGGGTTGCTGTACAGATCACAAAGCCGAAAAGAATGAAGTAAACTGCTTTGCTCCCCGCTAATGAGAAAGACAGAATTTTGCCTGGGAAGAGGCTGCTGAGAGGGGATGAGATAAAGTTGCCAACTATAGGTATGGAAATTCCTGGAGATTTGAGGGGTGGAGCCCAGAAAGGGTAAGGTTTGAGGAGGGGTGGGACCTCAGACAGGTACAGTGCCATAGACTCCACCCTCCGAACCAGCCATTTTCTCCCGGGGAACTACTGTTGCCAATCTTGGCCCAGTGGCCATCAAACCATTCTCTTCCACCCCCTGCTGTGCAGCTGTATGCCAACCCCTAGGGTTGCCAATCTCCAGGTGGGACCTGGAGATCTCCTGCTGTTACAATTTATCTCCAGATGACCAAGATCAGTTCCCCTGGAGAAAATGGCTACTTTGGAGGGTAGACCCTATGGCATTATACCCTGCTGAGTCCTTCCACCCCCCCCCCTCAATGCTGCCCTCCACAGGATCCACCCCCCAAATCTCCAGGTATTTCCCTACTTAGAGCTGGCAACCCTACTTTCCCCTCAGTGCCTGTTGGTAGGCAACCAAGCTTGGTCCTGTCACCTGTTTTGGCCCTTGAGAGAAAACTCATTGGGGCCAGTCCTGATAGAGTTGCCAACTCCAGATGGGAAATTCCTGGAGATTTGAGGGATGGAGCCTGAAGACGGTGAGGTTTCAGGAGGGGTGGGACCTCAGACAGGTACAATGTCATAGACTCCACCCATCAAACTAGCCATTCCATCCTGGGGAACCACTGTTGCCAGTCTCCAGGTGGGGGCTGGAGATCAATCAGAATTATAACTGCTCACCAGGAGGGAGGGGGAGGAAATGGAAAGCTGAAGTCAGAGGGCAGATAACGGTAGGTTGACAATTGGCTGGGAGGGAGATAGGGTTGCCAACTCCAGGTTGGGAAATTTCTGGAGATTTGAGGGGTAGAGCCTGGAGATGGTGAGGTTTGAGGAGGGGTGGGGTCTCAGACAGGTACAATGCCATAGACTCCACCCTCCAAACCAGCCAGTCCCTCATGGGGAACCATTGTTGCCAATCTCCAGGTGAGGGCTGGAGACCACTCAGAATTACAACTGCTCTGCAGGAGAGAGGGCAGAAGTCAGCTGAAGTCAGAGGGGAAGATAACAGTAGGCTGATGGTTAGCTGGAAAGGAGATGGGGTTGCCAACTCCAGGTTGGCAAATTCCTGGGGATTTGAGGGGTGGAACCTGGAGAGGGTGGGGTTTGAGGAGGGGTTGGACCTCAGGCAGGTAGAATGCCATAGACTCCACCCTCCAAACCAGCCATTTCCTCCTGGGTAACAATTGTTGCCAATCTCCAAGTGAGAGCTGGAGATCACTCAAAACTACAACTGCTCTTCAGGTAGCAGAGATCAGTTCCTCTGGAGAAAATGGTGGTCTCTGTCATTATACCCTGCTGAGGTCACCACAGCAAATTCACACTGTGTGCCCAAAGCCAGGGCACTCTCCCAGAACCTCTTTCTAGAGCCCGTTGTATTTATTTCTACAACGGGCCTTACTCCTAGTTATAGAATAATTCTGTACAGCAACTGTGAAAGCAAAGAATGTATACGATTCAAGAACAGATGAATAAAAATATCTTGACACTTCGATCCAAATTCCTTAAAGAAGCTTTGGATATTTTGTTACGTGTGTGTGTGGTCTGGGGTGAGAAAAAAAGCACAAATGGCCCGTTCTTCCACTTCTCCATTCCTCTTTGTAACATCTGAGAGAGAATTCCCCACCACCAACACCACCTCTGGTATTATACATAAGCTTCCCAGTGCAAGGACAGCTTGTGCACCTGGTTGCAGAGGAGACATACAAGTTCCCCTTCACACATAAACTGGCCCACTCAGGGTTCAGACACATTATGTGAGCATATAAATACATGTAGGAATTATCCATGGTTTATGGGAAGCCTCAGGTTTGCTGTGTAAACTATGGAGCTGCCTTCAGTCAATTGATCCAGAACTTTGGTGTCACCTCTGTGTACACAATAGAAACATGTCACAGGATCCCTGACAATGTGGTGAGCATGGAAGTCCTTTCCGGCACAGGAGCTGGTATGCATACAAAGTAGCCTTTAAGGCAGCAGCAGTCACCAGTCACCAGGCAATATACTACAGATAAAGGGTGGTGTCCTACTTTAGGCTACAAGAAATCCCTCTAGCCTCATGAGCTTTCCTCTAAATTACATGACCCTTCCACTGTTAGGTTGGAAAAAGGCTTCACATTTCCTTAGGGGACAAGTAGGATACAGGCCCTTAGGCATTGTTTCCCACACCATCTCTTCTAGAGATTTGGCTGGAAGTCAGGAAATGGATCTGCAAGTACCTTGACTGAAAAAGTTCCCCCTAGTCACTATCTTCTTGGTCTCCCCATATTTCCCCTATTCATTTAAGTAAATCTACAACAGCACAGAACACTGACTTAAGGGAGTATGCTTGGAGGGCAAGAAAATGACCTAGTGCCAAAATGATCTGTCTCTCTTCATTTACTATTCCTCTGTTGCATTTTATCTGTCCTCCCATCAAGGAGCTTGGGGCAGCATACATAGCATCATTCATTTGATCTTCACAACTGTGTTTGAGATAAATTAGGTTGAAAGATGATGGCTTGGATCCAACAGAGCATTTCCATAGGTAAAAGGGTTTCCCTCTGTGCAGCACAACTTTCTAATTCCCTTCCTTCTGCATCCCAAAATTCCCAGGGTGTTTTGTGCTGCAGCAGGAGGGGGAAGATGACAAAGTTGCAATCTGTGTAGCTGGCCCACCTTTAGGTCATCCAGAGTGGGGATTTGAATCTGGGTCTTTCTGGGAGAGTGTGGCCTGACACACTCTCCATTGGCTCTAGAGGAAAATGTCCTGAATCCCTGTCTGTTTGTTTATCATCTTTACCTTTGCCTGCAGAACATTGATTTATTTCCTTTCAGTGTTTCTATTTACTTATTTTTTATGCAGTCATCCAAAAGTATTGCAAACTCAACAATGGTGGCTGTCACCACTTCTGCACCCTTGTGGAAAACACTGTTGTGTGCTCTTGTGCTGATGGATATATTCTGGGGGAAGATGAAACATCCTGTGTTGCTACAGGTATAGTCATGTCATGAACTAAGGTTATTTATGAAGTTTTATCACATATACCAAACTTTATTATATTATTTGTGTGGCATTAATTACTTTGTCTAACCTTGATATTATGTGGTTGTGACGGACAACTTGGGTTCTACCTCTCCTCAAGAACAACCAGTGAGAGCTGACAGAATGTTGGGGAGAGACAGTTGAAAAGAGCAGTTGGGAGAGCAGTTGGGAGTTGGCAGCTAGGGGCTTGAGAGGAAAAAGAGTATGAAACTGTATGAGTGTAACCGTGGAGAGGAGCTGCTTAGAGCTGGCTGAAAAGAGTCAGTTTGTAACAAATAGTGGGAATAAGTAAACAGTTTGGAAGTTGGATTGGAAATGAAACATTGTAACATTTACCTTACCTGCCCAAAAATAGCCCTGTACTTTACTTTCTTCAATGTTATGTTCAAACCATAATAAAAGTTAACTCCTTGTTTGTTTAAATCTGTGGGCCTCAGGGAAAGAAACACACAAGAAAATCTCTCTCTCTCTCTCTCTCTCTCTCTCTCTCTCTCTCTCTCTCTCTCTCTCTCTCTCCCCCACCCCCCCCCCTCAGCATGTGAATGGAACCATGCAGTGTATGAGCCCCATCCCAATACTTCTGTGAAGTGTTTGAGTGAGGTACTTTTATTAAACTGGGCTGGACTATCCTGTCTGCTGATGTGAGTGACAGACAGGAACTGAAAGGTGAAATGGTCATGGCTCTCTAGAGATTTTAAAGATGGCCTGACCTGCTTATAGCCCGGAATGTGTGAGATAGGTGTACAGGGCTGTAGGCTATCCCCCAAATTTTCCAGGGGTGACTGAGCCCCCCCCCGGGCAACCAGGCTCACAAGCCTTGCCACCACCATCCCATACCACCCCCAACCCATTTTGAAAGCAGAGGGTTTTTTCCCTCTGCTTTCTGAGACTTTGGGTGGGGTGGAAGGAAACTCAGGGCTTGCTTCCTGAAAGCTAAGCCCCACCCCCAGCTCCCAGAAACCCTCAGTTGGGCCTGGTGGAGCTGGGGGCTGCACATGTTTCCAGTGCTTTCAGCTTTCCCACACAGAAAGGTAAGGAGCTGGCCTGGGGCTCCAGCGAGGGTAAGGGGATGTTTTCAGGGGTGGGGTGGTGGGCACTGGGCAGAGAGTGCCCAGGCTGGCTGGCTGAGGCCAGCCTCGGTGTGGCTGGGCACCCAGGCACCTTTCTTGTGGCCTCATGCCACTGCTGTTGTTTTCCCATTCCCTGCAAGGCTTGCCTTGCAGAAAGCCATGTGAGGAGGTTGGGAGAGTGGGAGGCCAGTATCCATGGAGGATTGGGGGCCTCGGGGTGGCTGGGTGCCCTGCACCCTTGTTTTTTTTCCTCTCTCCCTGCAAGTCTTGCCTTGCAGAGCCATGTAGGGAGGTTGGGAGGTGGGGGAGGTGGGAGGGGAGGCTGGCATCCATGGAAGATTGTCAGCCTCGGGACAGCTGGGCACCCGGGCACCTTTCCTGCAGCCTTGTGCCGCTGCTGTTGTTTTCCCGCTTCCTGCAAGGCTTGCCTTGGAGAGAGCCATGCAAGGAGGTTGGAGGGGGAGACTGGCATCCATGGAGGATTGCCGGCCTTGTGCTGCTGCTGTTGTTTTCCCGCTCCCGAGTTCGCTACTTAACCAGAGCCCTTTATTTCCTCCAAGAGGAGAGGTCTTCTGAGTTCTTTGTTGAGCTCCACCCCTTCCCTTGACAGAGAGAGGATATTAGGAAAGCCAGGAATCAGCAGTTTACAATCACTGAAATCGCACACACAGCCCGTGCAGGGGGAGGGGGGAGGAGGGCAGGTGAAACCTCAAAGAGTTTAAATGCATACATTGAAGACCAACTCTCCCGTGAGCTCCTGGATAAATTATGGAGAGGGATTTCTATTTGCTTTCTTTTCATCTCTCCCCTCCCTCCCTCCCCTTCCTTCCGCTCTTCCCATTTATTTGCTTTCTTTCCACCTCTCGCCTCCCTCTCTCCCTTGTTAAAACATCCCTAGTTAGGGTTGCCAGGTTCCCCCTGTCCACCTCTGGGGGTTGGGGGGAGGGGTGCCCCAATACAGGTTGGGTAACTCCTGGAGATTTGGGGATGGAGCCTGGGGAGGACTGGGACCTCAGTGGGGTACAATGCCATAGAGTCCACCCTCCAGAACATCCATTTCCTTCAGGGAAACTAATTTTTTTAGTCTGAAAAGAGTCCTTTTAAAATTTCCTTTTGATCTGTGTGCAGTCCAGAGAGAACATTGATAAGGGATGTGCACTCTATGTTCATGCTCTTCATTTTGCTGTTACTTAAAATGGTGTGGTAATTTCAATGGGGCAACCAACTGGAATGTATTAAAAGGAATGACAGGATTGCCCATTGGAAATAATGGGAGAGGCCTGAAGGCCCACTGGAGATAATGGAAGCCAGGAATGCCAATTGACTTGCATGGGCTCTGCTGAAATACATTGCAGCCCAAAAAAAGTTGCAAAGAAAATGCAGAATGGTTATTCCAATAAGGTTTTCAGGCCCAGATAGGCTACTCTAGGACTGTAATGACAGTTCCCAGAGTAGAAAAACAGTTTCTAAGCAGTGTGCTAAGGAGGCACCTGTTCCTGGGGTTAGCCCAGCCCAGGGGCATTGCTAGGGGGGTTCCCAGGCAGTCCTAATTTTCTGGGGAGCCCCTCCCTAAATGCCACATAGTTCCACCTCCATAGATAGTGAAAATGGTCTGTGATGTCACTGGCTCCCCCTATGATGTCATTGGGTCCCAGTTCTTTTAATGACTTAGCAATGCCTCTGGCCCAGCCCCAGCCTCCCCCCCGGGGAAATTGGAAGTCTACGGCCTTGGCTGTAGGCACTTTATGTGAGTGGAGAAGGGCTGTCACAGTGGTTATTTCTATCAAGATTGAAAGGTTATATTGTGCAGGAGAGACATTTTCTATCACAAGTAATTTGATTGTTTAATCTGAAGGAAATGTATTTCATTGCATAAGGGACCTACTTACCTAAGGGACTGCCTTTCCCCACATGTCTCCTGGAGAACACTAAGATCGGGATCCCAAAATCACTTCGTCTTCCCAGGCCCTAAAGAAGCCAGACTGGTTACAACGAGGGCCAGGGCCTTTTCTGTGGTGGCTCCTTACTGGTGGAATGAGCTCCCAGATGGCATCAGGGCCCTGCGGGACCTTTTACAGTTTTGCAAGTCCTATAAAATGGTGCTTTTCCACCAGACTTTCAATTAGGACGCCACCTTTAACATCCTGGCCCTGGCCCTAACATCACCATCAGCACCAACAGCCTGGCACGAGCCTTGACTAGGGTGGTGGGTGACCGTTTAATGCCGAGAGATTGACACCATCTGACATTAACATCTGTTTGAATATGTACGATTTTATATACTGTGATTTTAATTAATTTGTGTTTTATCATATGTCAGTATATATATTGTAAGCCACCCTGAGCCTGCCTCAGCGGGGAGGTGTGGGATATAAATTTAACAAATAAATAAATACCAATCCTGTTTAGCTTCCATGATCTGACTATACCATACCATTTCATATCAACATGGAAGGTATTATAATGTGTGAACTGACCCTTCAGTTCTTTCTCATTCACATGCACACACTTGCATCCTTAACTTTCACGTTATCCCCATCTCCAAATTTCTCTTACTCCTTTCTACACTCCTTTCCTGCCAACAGCATATAGCCCTTTGGTAACATGGAAGGTTTTTCTTCCTGCTCCCTTTCTCCTCAATCCTTGCTTCTTTCATTCATCGTCCTGTTCCACTCCTTCTCTCCTGAACCTACTGCTCTGTCCTGACTTCTTCTCTTTAGGAAACTCCTTCATTTTCCATTCTTTTTGCTACCGTAAAATAAGGAATATTCTTGAAGAAATTAAGGCCATGGTTCTGCAAAGGTGTAGAACCAGCACAGCCCCCTCCCATCCTTCATGTGGTCAAAAGCTCCTATAGCTTTTTTTCTTTGTCATTTGTGTTCTGCCTTATAGGAAAAGGGTGTGGCAAAAAAAAAAAAGTCTGGCAACATTTTGTTTAGTACGTTATTATTGTTAGAGAAGGGAAGAAATTACTTCATGATTAACACAAGTGCAACTCAGTCAGCATGGCATGAATACTTTGACATGGGGGGAGGAATTTCTTCACTGACACTGAGGTTCAGACAACTAGTGCAAATTTCACCTGAGACAGATCTGGGTATTCACTTTCACAGTCCTCCCCACTGACTATTTGTATTCTAATGTTTCTTATTTCTCCAGACACTGTAAAGTATTTGTAATAAAATATGACTCCTCTATTATTAACTTTGCTAGAAATCAGGGCTCTTTTTGTAGCAGGAGCTCCTTTGCATATTAGGTGACACACCCTTAATGTAGTCAATCCTCCAAGAGCTTACAGTAGCACCTGTGAAGAGCTCTGTAAGCTCTTGGAGGATTGGCTACATTAAGGGTGTGTCGCCTAATATGCAAAGGAGTTCCTGCTACAAAAAGAGCCCTGCTAGAAATGAATTTAAAAATCCCTGAATTAAAAAAAAAACAACCCAAAAATGTGCAGGAGGCTGGACAAAGAATGGAGACCAGGAAGCACGGCAGGTCCCTTACCCCTGAAAGAGCCCTCCCCGACCCAACTCAGGCTTTGCTAGAGGTCCAATTTTTCCCACTGCCCCTGCAGCCCAGCCCCCTCCCAGCTGCTTGCGCAGCTGGCCCATGGCTGCCCCTGGTTGACTCTCCCATCCGATGCCTGGCACTGCAAAAGGAGGGCCGTGTGGGTAAGTCAGGCCCTCCCTGCTTTCAAAATAGTCAGACCATGTAAGCATAATTACTTGGCATAATTGAAAAGGCTTGCTCATTTCTTTCTTGGGCGCATATTTGCTTGGTTGTGTCAATACATTTTAAATGCTATTGATGTTTTTGTAGGAAGTTTTCCCTGTGGTCAAATTACAGTAAAAAAGGGGGCACCAAAGAAAAAGAGGGAAGCAAGTTCATTTGGAGATATTTTCCACGACTACGATGAAAAGGATTTGGTTTTTGATGAGTCATTGAGTGACCAGAATTTTACCAGTGACCAGAATTTCATCGCTCAAAGCCCTTCCCTAGGCTCTCAGGGTGAAGTCTCACACAACACTGCAGGGAACAACTCTAACTCAGAAACTGAGCGTGATCCTGGTATGAGAGTAGTTGGAGGTCATGACTGTAAACCGGGTGAATGTCCATGGCAGGTAAACAAATGTGCTATGTACCTTGTGGTGCCAGTTGATTAGTTTTTTATTGAAGAATTATTTAACAAATAATGTTTATATTGTTAAATCAATCATTTTGCTTTTGCCATGTATAAAAACTCTCACAAAAGAACCCATCTGCCCTTTGATAAATCTATCATCTATCATCCATCCATCCAACTTTCTCTTGAGCATCTCCAGATCCAAGGTGGATAACAACAATTAAAAAGCAACTGAATAAAAAAGAAACAGTAAAATAGATATTTGTTGTTCAGTCGCACGGTCGAGTCTGACTCTTCATGACCCCATGGATCACATCACGCCAGGCCCTCCTGTCTTCGGTCATGCTTCGGAGGCTGCTTAATTTCATGTTTGTTGCCTCAAAAACACTGTCTAACCATCTCATCCTTTGCCATCCCCTTCTTCTTTGACCTTCAATCTTTCCCAGCATCAGAATCTTCTCCAGTGAGTGATCCCTTCTCATTTGGTGGGCAAAGTATTTGAGCTTCAGTTTCAGTATCTGGCCTTCCGGGGAACAGTTAGGGTTGATTTCTTTTAGGATTGACTGATCTGATCTCCTAGCAGTCCAGGGGACTCTCAAGAGTCTTCTCCAGCACCACAATTCAAAAGAATCTATTCTTCGGTGCTTGGTGATATACAATGCATTAAAACTGCAATTAACACCATTATAGAAACACCTATGCCCCCCTAGGAGGATAGTCCCCCTTTGCCCAGACCACCTCAGTATATGAGCTTGTGACAACTGTGCAGAAAGGGCAAGTATGTTCAGTCAGTTTCACCCTTGAGAGGTGGGTTAGAAAAGCCCTTCCCTTGAATGTCATTAGTTGTATTTAATTTGGAAACCTGAGCCGGGGCCCATGTCTTATTTCCAATTTAGAGCGCCTGACTTTTTGTACAGACTCTAGCAAATATGAATACAAATAAATAATAATAAATTGATAATAAAAATTTTTAAACCTATGATAAAATTATTTCAGTCATCAAATCCCATTCTTCTGACTTTTTCCCTTCCTTTTCAGGCACTTCTAATAAACGAGGAAGGTGATGGGTTTTGCGGAGGAACAGTTCTGAACCAGTTTTTTGTGCTTACTGCAGCTCATTGTATAAACCAAACAAAATCAATTAGGGTTATTTTAGGTAGGTCTTTTGTCTTCTTTTTAAGGAAAGACTTTTCAAAGACCCTTCATTAAACACGTCTATAAGCTGGATGCCCTGAGGGAGTCCACATGGGGTGGGGAGGGGAACAATAGGGAGATTCTACCACACTTCTCAGACTCTCCCCTTCTATTTATTTATTTAAAATATTTATAACTGACCTTAACTGTTTCAATTCAAAATTGCTAACAAGGCAACAACAACAGGCAGATACAGGGCCTCAGCAGCATGTTTTCCCTATACCTCATGTTTTCCTTTAGCTGACTGTCAAAACTGTAACTGCATAACTGATGTATGCTGAGTGCATTCACGAAGGCCTTTTACTTGGGGGTCCTCACTGTGTATTCTTTCATAATAATATATTTTTTTAATCTGTGCTGCTGTTGTGCACAAATGTGTCATGTAAGATAAACGCCAGCATAGGATTTTCCCCATATCATATCATTCCTGTTTGTTTCTAGTATTAACTGCTGAATCAGGAAAGTTCCTGCTTAGATGTGCCTTAACTACAGCTCACTTGCAAGTGGAATGGGAAGTTTTTATGATGCATGTTCTCTCTCTCGATGCTTGTTCTCCCTCTCTCTCTTGCACGCACGCACACACACACACTTCTACTGAAAAGCTAATTAAGCAATTTCAAGACCAACATACTAGAACATCATGACAATAACTACTGCATTGACTTCACACAGGGGAAGTGGACACAGCTGCAAGAGAAAGAACGGGAACGCTTTACGCTGTAGAAAAAATACTCGTGCATCACAGATTTGTACTGCAAACTTATGACTACGATATAGCCCTGATTAAGCTGAAGAGACCTATCCAGTTCTCTGAAAACATTACTGCGGCATGCCTTCCCACTCCGGACTTTGCAAATCAAATCCTAATGGCTCAAGACGCGGGCATTGTTAGTGGTTTTGGGCGCATCCATGAAAAAGGTCGACAGTCTGCCAGGCTTCAAGTTGTTAAGCTTCCCTATGTTGACAGGAATACCTGCAAGTTGTCAAGCAATTTTGCAATCACTGAAAATATGTTCTGTGCTGGCTATAATACAGTTGCACAAGATGCATGTCAGGGTGACAGTGGAGGCCCTCACGTGACTGAATACAGGGGCACTTATTTTGTTACTGGTGTAGTCAGCTGGGGAGAAGGGTGTGCAAGAAAAGGAAAATACGGGGTTTACACAAAAGTGTCAAAATTCATATTTTGGATCAAGAAAATTATGGCTCGAATCATGCAAAACAATGTTGCATGAACAGGGCAGTTGTTATCTATTTAGTGGATCTAGGAGCATTCAGCAGTGAATTCTGTTTAGAACTACCAACACCATTTCCAAGACTTCCTTTGAAAACCGCTGCCATTGGCCAATGTGCTTTTTACATAGCTTGCCTCTTTACCTTGCTATAGCAGAACTCCCACACATTTATACTGGAGGGTTTAAAAAAATATTTATTTCAACTCTTACATCTTATCCATCACGTTTTATTCGATTCCTAAACTCCTTAAAGGGGACTTGGCTGATCCAAAAGGACAAAAGACTAGGATAACAATGAAAGGTGACGCACTTCCATTTTCAAAATTATTGGATGCTGATAGTGTTCAACAATTAATAAAGAGATTCAGCATACTCTTTTTTAAAAAAAAGAATATTATCACAATAGAACCAAGCATTTCTAGATCAGAAAATGTGTTTGAAAAGTTCAGAAACTTTTCAGATTTTTCAGTTCAGCGAAAGGTTGTTAAAAATACTCACATTTGAATTAGCACCTGAATGAACATCTGCAGATTTTGACTGCCATGAATTCACTGTCTCAGTGTCCCAGTTTGGTACTTAGAATGAATGTTTTGGTAATTTAAAGAAAAACCTTCCAAATACAATCCCCCTAATATGCAACTTTATGTTTCATGCCATTGTAATTAATTATATGAACATTTTAGGGCAATATTAGCCAGTGTTAAGCACTAGGGTTGGGCATGAACAGGCTCAGGAGCCAAAATTCAGCACAAACTTGAGCTAGTTTAGAGCTCTCAAATCAATGTTGGAGGAAAATGCCTTCTCCAACCATTTACTGGACTTTGGTTTAGTTCAGTCTGGCTGTTCTGGCCATTTAAACCTAACAGCTGAGCGGCATGGGTCCACAGCTGACCTGTTAGATTTTAATGGCTGCAAGCCATTTTACTGGTTGGTTTCACTTCTTCCTGCTTTGAAGCTGTTAAGTTGAAACAGCTGTGAGCCATTTCCTGGTCAGTTTCGCTCCCCCCCCTCACAGCCATTTCAACATAATAATGGGCTGGGTGCACCTGTCAGCTGTTAGGATGAAATAATTGGCAGCCATTTCACTGGTTCATTTTGCTTCCCCCTCCTTTGAAGTGCGGGAAAGCAAAACCAACCAGTGAAATGACTTGCACATTTAAACCTAACAGTTTAGCTGTGGCCCTGCATTGCTCAGCTGTTAGGTTTAAACAGGGCTCTTTTTGTAGCAGGAACTCCTTTACGTATTAGGTGACAGACCCCTAATGTAGCCAATCCTTTAAGAGCTTACAGAGCTCTTCTTACAGGGGCTACTGTAAGCTCTTGGAGGACTGGCTACATTAGGGGTGTGTTGCCTAATATGCAAAGGAGTTTAAATGTCCTGAACAGGCAAATATGTCCTCCTTTTTATCAAATGAATCACTCAAATTATATCTCCCTCCCTGCTCAATAGAAACCATGGGTGTTCAAATCTGAAATATGTTAAAATGTTGCTTCTGGGAGAAAACCCACAGGTGACTGCACTTTGTGCAAAATTCTGTGCAGGAGCCTACAAAACTTGACTGAACATGCAAGAAAGTAAGGAAACAAAGTATCACATAAGTCAATATAATATATATACAATTTTATAATATATATACAATTTTATAAATTTTAAGTCTTAAAGGTTAAAATCCTTCTTTCACAATATATGTCTATGTATTACTGGAGGGTTTTTTACAATTTCTTATACAAAGTTTATTATAATTTTATCTGAAACTTTTAATGATTTTGGTCAATGACTATGGTATATTTTATATATATTTATGCTGGTGTAATACTGTAATAAATTACTTTGATGATGATGTTTACTCCTTCAAATGTTGTATGGTACTCCAACCTGGGGATCTGGAAATCATTAGAAGTTATACAAAATAAATTTGCAAATATGATGTTGGAAGTTCCTTATTCCACACCATCGGTTATGGTGAGATCAGAGTTGGCTTTTCCACCTTTATTGATAATAGTTCATACACTTGTTATATATTTATTTTTCTTTCAAGTGTTGCTTTTAGTAATATTGGCATATGAAGAGATAAAGGATATATCATGTCCTTATTGGCTGAACTGGGATTATCTGAAGAATATTTAAGGAGTTTTGATTATGCATAACGAAAGAAACGTTGGTCGAATCTGCATAGATCATGGGTTACTTAGCACCTGAGTTCAGCCATTTTATATAGACAACTTATATCTTTTCCTATAGTTCGCCTTGATGACTTAACAGTAATAGAATATAGAAAGGCATTTACCTTACAGCTGGCAGTAGTGAAGGGCTATTACAATAAGATTCCATTTGATGATCAACTGTGCTCTTTTGACTATAAATCCATTGAAGATCTGGCTCATGTTACATTTCAGTGTCCAAGATTTGTAACTGTTTGGGAGAAGTACCTTAGAAATTTTTTTACAACATTTGCAGGGTGGTCAAAGCAAAAAAATTAGTTGTGTGTGTGCACGCGCATTTCCTTAATTTTGATCTCCTTTTACTTTTAAAATGGCAGTCTGTTGACATCACCCAGCATGTGTGGCAAGCTGAGCTGGGAGAAAGGAATAAAATATCCTTATACTATTTCCCAGAGGGTTTTTTTGTGTGCGGATACCTTTCCACCAACAGGGGGCTCACTCTCCCCCAACAGCTTTTCCTACATAGTCAGGAAACTTCCTGGATCTGCAGAAAAATCCAAAAAGTGAAAAAATCCCTTCAGGAACAATTGAATTCCCCAAAAACCTTTTGAAATGGCCTCTGCAGGAACCTAACTCCAGGCGTCAATGGTGAGAGATTAGAACGTTGTGGGGGGGAGGCTTCTAACTGGCTCTGTCAGTAAAAGGGTGGGGGAAGGGCCCTTTGCAGGCCTCTTTCGGCCTTGGAGGCAGGGAGGGAGCCTTGGGGCCAGGCTGGGGGATTCCTAGAGGTTTCGTGGTGGAGTGTAAGGAGGGCAGGATTTGGGGAAGGGGGAGGCCTCGGCTATGTATCATGCCACAAAATCCACCATCCAAAGCAGCCATTTTCTCCAGGGAGACAGATCTCTGCTGTTCACTCTCCAGGCCCCACTTGGAGGTTGCCAACCGTAGGTCTGGCAGCAGTCTAGGGTTGCCAGGTCCCCCCATGGGCACTGGCAGGGGATGGGGGTGGTGGGGTTGCCAGCTCCAGCTCTGGAAACTCCTTGAGATTTGGGAATGGAGCCTGGGGAGAACAGGGACCTCAGTGGGATACAATGCCCTAGAGTCCATCCTCCAAAGCATCCATTTTCTCCAGGGGAAGTTATCTCAGTAGTCTGGAGCTGAGCAGTAATTCCAGGGGATCCCCAAATCCTACCTGGAGGCTGGCATCCCTAGGCAGCACCCTCTGGGTGACTTGATACCACCTAATTTGCATAAATCAACTTGGCCTGGCTGCTTGCTGCTGTTCAGCAACCACGCTATGAAAGCCAGCAGTGGTGCAGCAGTTAGAGCTTCAGAGTAGGGTCTGCAAGACCCAGGTTCAGATCCCCAAATTGCAGTGGAAGCTGACTGGGTGATTTTGGACCAGTCACATACTTTCAGCCTAACCAACCTCACAGGGTTGTTGTGCAGATAAAAAGGAGGTGAGAATAATGTAAGCTGCTTTGGTCCCCACTGTGGAGAAAGACTGTAATTTTCCTTGCTAGAAGCTGTGGGGGAGGGGGGTGCAGATGAAAAGCTGAAGACAGATAAAGGCAGATAAAGGTAGGTTGGCTGTTGGGTGGGAAGGAAATAGGGTTGCCAACTCCAGATTGGGAAACTCCTGGACATTTGAGGAGTGGATCCTGGGGAAGGTGGGGTTTGAGGCGGAAAGGAACTTCAGACTGGTATAATGCCATAGACTCCACCCTCCAAACCAGCCATTTCCTCCATGAGAACTACCATTGCCAGCCTCTGGGTGAAGGCTGGAGATCACCCAGAATTACAACTGTTGTCCAGGTGACAGAGATCAGTTCCCCTGAATAAAATGGCTGCTTTGGAGGGTTGAGTCTATGGCTCCACCCCCAGAAGGGAGAAAGAGTGTGAGATAGGTAAGGGTAGAGGGGAGGAAGCAAAGGTGTGAGGAATGGGATGACCATCCTGCAAGTTTCTTGCGGGTTCCCGTTTGTAATTGTTTAATCACCATGTTCAGATTAGAACAGCAGATTAAAATGTTGTTTTATCTAGTGCCATCTTGTGGTACATTTATAAAACTAACAAAACACACATGATTCTACAACAGCCCACCAATATCCCATTGGCTACTGGGGTGAAATAATAGACCTACTGTACTCAGACATTGATAGAAAACTGCACACTACAATATCTTGGAAATCAGAATTTAGTATAAATCCTTCCAGGAATGAAATACTAGATTGGTTTTATTAAAAATGTATGCCATTAGTCCGTGTGAAAAAGGGCAGTCTTACTGACCATGAGACCCCCCAAATCGCTTCCACGTAGACAAATACCCCCCACTGAGGCCAACCCCACTGGAACCAAGCAAGGGGAAGCCCTCTGTAGCAGAGCAGCCATTTTGCATGCAAAGGCTCCCAAGTTCTGACCCCGGCATCTCCAGCTGAAAGGATCAGGTGATGTGAGAGACTTCTGCCTGAGAACTGCAGAGGCACTGCCAATCAAAGTAGGCAACACTGTCCTTGAGAGACCGTATGAGTCTGGTTCAGTATACAGTGGCTTCGGCTGTGTGTGACCCTTGATCCTGTCATTGCCCTTCTGTTTTCTTATGAGTTCTTGAACTTTAAACTTTACTCATTCAGCCTCTTTACCAAAAAGCCACTGCTATGCACTGAAAGAGCACAGCAAACAAATCTAAAGACACAAAATGGGAACTCAGCATTGGATATTATGGTCTGTTTTGTTTGTCCTCTGTTTTCGTGAGGCAGAAGTGACAGGTATGGTTTTTATGCACTATAATATTATGCTGACTTCCTGCTGCATTTTCCAAAGCCAAGGGAAAACAAGGAGGGCAGTTATTATTATTATTATTATTATTATTATTATTATTATTATTATTATTATTATTATTATTATTATTATTATTATTAACAATTTTTATTATTACCCTGAGCATTTGAAATCTGCAAAATTTTCTCTTGAGATCTTTAGTTAATGTTGCAAACTGTCCCACAAAGACAGGCCCTGCAAGTTTACACAGAACTGATTTGTTTAATTCGATCATTAGAGCCAAAAATAAATCAGAAGGGAGCTATATATCTGTTAATATACATGTAATTTATAAATTATTACTATTAACACTGAAGATCCCCATTTGGTAGGAATGCAGTTTTTAAAGTTTAAAACAGACTTTACTGCATCGAAGCAAAATGAGTTGCTGGATGTATCAGGTAATATGAGGGAAAGAGCACTGGCATACATCACCATATCAGATGTGATCTATTTGAAAATACACTGCATCTGTTTTAAAACCTTGCTTGCTGCAGAGAAAGGTCTCGTTTTTTTTAGCATTTATTTTATTTTTAAAGAATAAAGTTGAACTAGGAAAATCCATACAGGTGAGAGAATATTTATTTAGGCCAGATATATCTGAGTGCACATCTCTAGTTCCCTCTTCTCCCCCCTCCAGCATGGATCAATGCACTGGGTTACATCGGAAGTTACCTTACAAGTTTACTATGTAACCCAACTATATTTTAAAGTAGGTATAAAGCAATTATTAGATGTTTGTTAGAGTGCTTCAATCAGCTCAACGTCCACTCAAAGCAATAAGATAAAAGGCGTGCTGCTGGCCTCCATTTTATGGTCAGATCTTTCAGAGCACTGTTTCGGGTCCGGTCTCTCTGCCTGCCTGGGAAGACCTTCTAGTTCTGTGCCTGCCTGCTGGACATCTTCAGAACTGGTTTTCTGAATTGTTTTAAAATATTATTTCAAGTTTTCCTGTGCTTTTTGTTTTCTTGGTGGGCAGTTGTAGTTGGAGGAGAAGGGACCTTTTCCCCCTTTCTTTCTGGCACTTTCAAAAATAGTTTTCCTTGTTTTAGTTTTGCACTGTTTTGGTGTTGTTTTCTTGACTAGTTTTAGAATTGCTTTGCATTTTCTCTGTTTCTAATTAGTTTTTAACTTTTTAAAGGGCGTGTGCTTTGGGGGAAGGGGATTTTACCGTCCTCAAGTTGTTAACGTTTTTTAAAAGTTTAAAAAGTTGTTACTGTTGGAAGTTAATCTTTTTGTATATTTTTGAGTCTTGTTTTATAGTTGCTCTTCTATAGTTGTTCTGAAGATCTTAGGGTTGCCTGAGTCCAGGCTGGGAAACTCCTGGAGATTCCAGGGATGGAGCCTGGGGAGGACAGGGACTTCCGTAAAGTACAATGCCATAGAGTCCACCCTCCAAAGCATCCATTTTCTCCAGGGGAACTGATCTCTGTAGTCTGGAGATTAGCTGTAATTCCAGGCAATCTCCAGGTCCCACCTGGAGGCTAACATCCCTAGCGGGCAGTGGTTGTGTGAGGTTTATGGGGTGTCCCTTTTTAAAAAATGTAATTGTTGCAGCAGATTCTGAAGAACAATGGAATCCAAAGAATTCCAGAATCTAGGGTGGGGAAAAACCAAACGTAAGTCCCCAGACTGTATTTGGGGACCCAAATATGCCTAAATACAAGTACTTATGCCCTTTCCAAAATCCCAGTCTTTTAATTTTTAAAAAGTTACTATGTTTTGGAGAGCTGCTGTTCTCACAATCCCCATGCAACTAAGCATCTTTGCCTCTTTATGCTCTTTTCTACTGTCTGTGGTCAGCCAAGGCGCCTGCGGCAAAGTCAGAGGCTTCCCTGATGCTACAGGAGCCTATTGGGGCTTTCCCATCACCCTCATACCTTAGTCTGTCACCATCGACTTGGCGAGAAATTCCAGGATGAGACCCTGGGCAGCAGGTAGCTGCAGCAACTGGGCATGAGCCTCACAAGCTCTCTCATGGGCCCCAGGGTTTCCAGTGTCTGCTGCTGACATCATCTCCCAGCATCAGAATAACAAAGATGATGCGGGGGAAAAGTGAAACTCAGAAGGCACAGGGCCAGCAAGCAAGCAAGCATGGAGGCAGCCAGCAGAAGGCCAATGGTGTTGGCCTGGGAAGATCATGGAAGGAGCCCAGCCATGCAACAACCAAGCAGGGAAGGTTATTCAGGAACTGGCCAGTAAAAGAAAGGAGGAAGGTCAGAAAGGAAGGACACTGGGATAAGTGCTTTTCCAACCCCTGGCCCAGATAATGGCTCAGGCTGGAGGAGTGGCGTTGGGGCTGATTGATGGGGGTGCAGAGGAAGCATAAATGGTGGCTTCACAACCAGGCTGTGGAGAAGTAGAAAGGAGATGTGTGCAATACCTTGGAGGAACTCTGCTTGAGGAAAGAGAGGGAGATACCCAGGAAGTAAAACAGCACAATGGCCAAAGGCCTGGGCCAGCACTAGTGAGGGAAGAGCCTCACACCTGTGAACATCTACCTGTAGGGTTTTGTGAGGCTTTCCCAAGAACCTTTGTCTTTGTCTTCCAACAACCATTCTCTATCTATTCCTCCCACTCACATCCACTTAGATTTCAGTCACTGTATTGGTTCTCAGCACACTGCTTACTGAGTCCTTCTTCCTTCAACTGCTCTTGATTAGTTTCTCCGTATCCAGAAGCTTCTTCACATTCACCTTTTTATTTCTTGCTGTCCCTGAGTCTGGCACCTGTTCCTAACAATCAGGAGCAAACTTGTTCCAAAATTTCTCAAAAGCCAAGCTGACTTTTCACTTCCCTCACAAAAGTCATCCTGTTTTTCTTCTTCTTCCGCAAAAGTTTGAAAGGTTGTGAATTTTCTGTAATATTACACCACCTCACAGCTGTCATGGCATTGCAGGTGACAGGCCTCCTCTTCCATTGAAAGTTAGATGGGCCTCTAACTAATGGCCAGGCCTAATGTGGGACACATTATACACACTGAGGAGAGAATGTGGCTCAAGTCTGGATTGGTCATGCCAAATATGTTTGGAGAAAGAAAGGCCCCGTTCACATGGAGCATTTGCCCCACTGAAGGCACGGTAGCCCTGCGGACTTTCCGTGCACGATCATACCAGCACATCTGGGAGGCGTAGCACTCCTGTGGCCAACCCACAGCTTCCCGTGGAGAACGCTGAGTAAAAAACTACTAGGGTCGAAGTGCTAGTTTCCGGAAACCCCGGGGCAAAGGCCAGTGTCTGATCGCGGGAGCGCCAGTATCCCGCAGCTTCCAACGCCAGCCCATGTCCCAGGGTTTCTGGATGTTGTAAGTTTCCATGGGATGCACACCAACGCTGAATGAGGCATGCACATATGCAAGACACCGACAGCGGCCCATCCCTCCCCAACGGCACATGCATCCTTTGCTACAGCTCGGCTTGCTGCTCTGCTGCGCTGCTTTTTGGCCACGCTATAGCAGCGCTGTGTGATCGGCACTCAGCACCGGAGCGTGGCAATCCGGTGGCCCTTATTTTGCTCTGGGGCGAACTGCCATGCCTCCCCCCCCGCATTTTCTGGCCCTTATGACCGGGGCCAAAAAAAATTATTCTCAGCCTCTTTTTGTCTTGCTTTTCAGTGTTTCTATCAGCCCAAGAAGCAAATAACATAATTGCTAGATCAAAGCGTGCCAATTTTATGCTTCTTGAGGAAATCCTCCAAGGTAATCTGGAAAGAGAATGCCTTGAAGAAAGATGTTCGTATGAAGAAGCAAGAGAAGTATTTGAAGATACAGAAAAAACAGTATGCATTCATGTTTTCTACTTTCATATAAATCAAGCCACTGAGCTGGCACCAAAATCAGTTTATAGCCTAACTAGAAGATTTGCTGACCCGACAATAAATGCTTAAGATATGTGGTAATGAATGTCTCCTACTCTAGTGCAGAATCATAAAATTAAAAAAAAAAATCTTCAACCCTCCCTTGCTGCATATATATAAGGAGATCAATGGAGCTAGTGCAGGAACACCATCATTATTGCCATCTATGGAGAATTGTTTAAATTTGAAATTCTCTGCTCTTGCACTTTATCTGAATATTGCTCCAGCACTTTAGGATGACTGATTTGTTTATGGTTTTTGGTTGTTTTTGTTATAGATTTTAATTGTATTTATATATGCATTTTATGGAAGCCGCTCTGAGCCTGCCTCAGCGGGGACAGCAGGGTATAAATTGAATGAATGAATGAATAAAATATGCAATTATCTCTACATCCAGGGATATTACTCAGACTTTACAAGCAGATGCAGCCAATAAGTGTGCCAAACTAATTTCCAAACCACAGTTGTTTATATACACCCCACCCTTGAACATAGTATACATAGTGAGTAGAATACACTTTCAGAGTGGCTCCATACATTTCATGAATAGGCTGCTATTTCCATTGAAGACACTCCAATTTTATTTCTACTGGTTAATTGCCTGCAAAATGTCACAGCCAAGGTAGGGGAAGGGAAGGCCAGGGCCACCAAGAGGGGGGACTGGGAGGACAAAATTCAGGGGAGGGGGAGTCAGCTGGAAGGCTCCTGAAACCAGCATCATGCTGTATCCATGGAATGCATTTCATATTTTTGCATTTCCAACTGCAGCCACTAGGTGTGCAGGGAAGGTAGACCACAATAAAGAGTTCAGCAGTTCTGAAAAGTTTACTACAACCCTTGCATCTCAGATCCTGCTAAACCCATCAGTCAAGGCAGCACTGGAGCAAGGCAAGACCAGCTAGGACAAGTTACAGTAAATGCCAGGATGAAGCCCCTGAATAGTGTCATTATCTGCAGCAGTCTATGGTTTCCTTTTTCCTTTAGTTCCACCCAGCTCCTGCACAGCCAGATATTGCAAAAGGACAGCCTTGTTAGTGCATGGCAGAACTATAAAAAACCCCAAACCTTTTATCATCTTTCCCTACATTTCTTTAATTCTCATCCACACTTTTCTCCTCCTTTGTTTTGCTCTCTTCCTTTCATGATCTGCCATACATCTGTCCCTACTTTTAATTTTTCTCTCCCCATCTAATTTTTCAGTCTCAGCTCTTCATCTGTTTGGCAATTTAGAACATATTTAATAGCGGTATAGCAGCAAACCTTCAACAGAAGGGGGAGTTAATAGTTCCCCATAATCTATCAAAGCAGTAAAAAGATACGCTCTCCCCCTTTACATGCATGATAAGAAATGTTAATCTGCCTCTGTAGTAACAAATGAGGAATGGAAGTTAGAATTTATTTATTTATTTACATCCCACCTTGCTCCCAAATGGAGAACCAAAACAGTTAACATCATTCTCCTGTCCTCCATTTTACCCTAAAAACAGCCCTGTGAGGTAGGTTAATCTGAGAGCATGATAGGTCAAAAGGTCACCCAGCAAGCTTCACAGTGGGGATTTGAATCTGGGATTCCTAGATCCTAGTCCGACACTTTAACCACTGCACAAGCTTAGCTTCTATTGCAAATAGCATGGATGGGGTCTGGAGATAACCTGGGCCAGGATATTTCACTTCCTTGCATCTGAAGTTCAACAAAATGTTAAGAGAATCCAAGCAAAGCATCTTCCTTTATGACCTGCAAGAGCAAATAATTGAAAAGACAATACTTCAATAAAGGAAAGAATACTAACTGGATTATAAATATGTTATAGTTTTAAAGGTCTGTGATGGTGTTGGATATTGTATGTACGGTTAATGTTTATTTTTTTGGGGAGGAGCATTTTGGAAGCATTTTAATGAAAGCATTAAAGATTGCCTTCAATGCAATCAGTCCTCTTTGCTTGAATACTCCAATGGTCTTTTGGAAAAACCAGTTAATTCTTATTCAGAAGGAACTAATAGATTCCAATATCAGTGTGTCTCCTTAAAATATATCTTTTTTTTCTCCCCAGAACAAATTTTGGAATGGTTATTTTGGTAAGTAGATGTTACATTTATCTTTTGAGAATGTTGTTGATGTTTATAGTCAGGGCTATTTTTGGGCAGGAACGCACAGGAACGGAGTTGGGCATGCCCAGCAGGAACTCATTAGCATAACAGGCCACACCCAACAGCAGAAACTCATTAGGACTGGCTACATTAGGGGTGTGTGGCCTAACATGCAAAGGAGTTCCTGCTACAAAAAAAGCCCTGGGTTTTGACAACAAGCAAGGTAAACAGAATAAGAAGCAAAAGGTGGGTGTGGCTGGATGACCGCACTTTTGGTGACATGGGTGTGTGGCCTAATATGCTAACGAGTTTCTTCTGTTGGGTGTAGTCTGTTATGCTAATGAGTTCCTGCTGGGCTTTTTCTACAAAAAAAGCCCTGTTTATAGTATATATCATGGGGCATAGAATCGGCTGTTTATATTAAAGGAAATTATCCACCTTTAAAGGGTATTTGTGGCCATTCGGGTAGCCCCATGGACCCTGAACAACACCAGGGTACTCTGAGCAGCTCAGCCAGAAGAGAATATGGCTGGGCTGGAGGGGATGCCAGGATGCTGTGGGAAGGGTGGGGCTCACTGTGGCAGGCTGCACCAGCAAAAAAATGGTGGGAACCAGGCTAGAGGGAAGGTGGGAGCATGGAGGGAAACTCCGAGGCTGTAGAGGCTGGGCTCAGCTAACAAGAAAGGCAGATGGAGGGAGACTGCAGAGGATGGCCCAACTGCCTACAGCTGGCAGCAGGCAAGACAGAGGTACAGAAGCTGGGAAGAACCTGAGATAACCTGGTGGTGAAGGCAGCAGGTGTCCTCCAAGCAATTCTGCACTAAAATCAAATTCAACCTTCTTATTCCGGGTCTCCCCCACCCCCCACCCGTTCTGAATTACGTTACCTCCCTTCAAAGGAAGTGAGGGCTACCCCTCACCAGTTAGATAGGCAAAGTAGGATTAACATAAAATCTAGTACAAAATAATGAGATACAAGGGAGCCAGCATGGTGTAGTGGTTAAGAGTGGTGGACTCTAATCTGGAGAACTGGGTTCAATTCTGCATTCCTCCACATGAAGCCAGCTGGGTGACCTTGGGTCAGTCACAACTCTCTCAGAGTGCTCTCAGACCAAAAATCTGAGTCTAGCTCACCACTTAGTGCATAATGCTAAAAAGAGCTCATACTGCAGGCAGCCAGACAATCTTAGGATCTCCTGGCTATACCACACGCAACACCATATGATAATTAATTAATTAATGGGATACAGTAGGAAATATTGCCTCACAAAAGCTTAATAAATTAGTCTTTTAAGATGCCACTAGTCACCTAGTGTATTTTGCTACTAATTTTACTTTTAAAGTAAAATTACCCCACTGGAATTACATTTGCACATGCAGATCTTAGCTTCTGCCTCCACAAGCGACAGTTGCTCTGTGAGAATGTCTCCTTTATCCAACCTGTAGAGATGATATTCCCTGCCAACTGATGTTGACTTTTGTTCAAAATAGGTGAACAATAGGATAAATCTTTGGGGTGTTCCCTCTAAGCTGAGTTAGTGTGAGCTAGCTCACAATTCTTTAGCCTCTGGCTCACACATTTTTGTCTTAACTCAGGAAGGATGGCTCCAGAGCAAACTAATTTATGTAGTAGCCCAATCGCTTGCTCACAACTTTAATGCCAGTAGCTCACAGAGTAGAATTTTTGCTCACAGGACTCCACAGCTTAGAGGGAGCATTGATTTCTGACTGATTTTCAATATCAGTGTGTCTCCTTTTCCTGAATAAACTATTAAAGTACTTGAAGAAGCCATTGCAGTCCCACTGCAGGTGTAGCAACTTTGAACATTTGCTTTTCAAACAAAATAGGAAATATTTCTCAAACAGAAAGAAATAAGGACACAGGTCTCTATTAACTGAAGACTGCAACACAAATTGTATTTTGTGGGGTGTTGTAGCCTAGGTGAGGGATACACAGACAACATATGCTGTGACAGTTATGGAGATGGAAAGGTAGGTTTGGGTCCCTGAGATGGTCAGGCAGAGTATGGGAAAAATGCACTTCCCCCAGACAGAGAGGATCGTTTACAACCTTGACGGAAAATACTCTTGCTCTTTGATGTGTAAACACCTGGAGGGACCATGTTCTGGTGGGCTTGAGCCCCAGGACCTGATGCCCAGATAGGCTAAAGCCCTAAGAGTCCACGTGGGGAGGGGTCTGAAAAGGGGAGCTATTTCTTTGTTTGGTTCTTGTTGTTGGGGGAGAGATAAGAGCAGGGTGAAGGAAGGTACACACTTATGCATGTGTTATGGTGAGGGTTGTTAGAGGAGAATGATACTAGAGCATCCTTGCAAGTTTGACCCTGGGTGGGGCACCATGCAAGCAGCAAGGACCAGATGGCCAAAGATTATAAGTAACTACCCAGTAACTTTCCTTTATTTTGCTTAGCTGTGTCTAGAATCTGTCTTGTAGCTACCCTGAGTTTGTGTTGGTACCAATAAAGTTGTTTAAGGCCCCGGTCACACGTGCCAGGTAATATGGGGTCGGGGAGGCGAAGCTATTTGCGCCATCACAATTTAACCCGCCTCTACGTGATCAGACGTGATGACGGTAAACCAGTGTTGTTTTTGCCGGCACGTGTTTCCAGTGCGCTTCAACGAGGGAGCAGGGACGCGAGAGGAGCATGCTGGAGCGATCACATGGAGAATGTCTGTCTGCGGCTCTTCAGAAACCATTTGATAGTGGACTTTCCTAGGTACTTTTAAACTCCACATCTTTGGCCAGACAATATGGGTTGGCGATGGGTGCGCGACGCTTACCAGATATTTCCGTGTGATCGCGCCCGTATGATCTGCCCGGCATTCGTGGCTCTCCCACAGCAAATTCTGCATGTGAACGGGACCTAACTAAATAAGTGGGTTCGACGCATTAAGGAGTCAGGAAACAGCATGATAATCAGCACATAGTTTACTTGTACGCAACAGAACAACCCAATACCGGCCGATGGCCAACTATATACAGTCCCCATCGACCACCCCCAGGTCCCATTGGTGGGTTTAAACTTCCCACCAAGGTTCCTATTAGTGACCACTTGAGGTTTCAGGATCCTAGTCCCTATTGTCTCTTGAGCTCTAAGCTCTGGTAAATGTCGCTGTCGCCTAGTGGTGGTCACCAGACATAACACTAAAGAACTGCACGCTTCCTTACTCATAGCCTTGTTACTCAGCAATGCTAACAAAATGTACCCTTTTAATGATGCACCTTGGGTGACAGTAAGGGGGGGCAAATCTTCAACCCCCAAGGTGGTGGCACACTACCGAAAGGGCAAAATAGAGGGGTGAAGAAGTGGTTTTCTGCTCCAGCATCCTGATTGGGCTGCAAGCAGGTGGGAGAACTCTGGGGAGAAAGTGCCCTGATGCTGGGAAAGATTGAAGGTCAAAGAAGAAGGGGACGGCAAAGGATGAGATGGTTAGGCAGTGTCATCAATGCAACGAACATGAAATTGAGCAAACTTCAGCGGACAGCGGAAGACAGGAGGGCCTGGCGTAATCTGGTCCATGGGGTCGCGAAGAGTTGGACTCGACTGTGCGACTGAACAACAACAACAAAACTACCACAAGGGGTAGCACAATCCATTGAATTTAATGCTCTTACTTTTGAGGAAACATGGATAAGATGGGTCTGTATGCTGTAAAGGGAGCTCCAAAACAGTTTTCTTTTCTAAATCAATGGTGTGTGATTCAGATCCCTGATTCGGATCAGGGCTGCGGCACACAAAGAGAGCTGGGGAGACTTTGGCCTCCCTCCTACTCAGTTTTCTATAGAGTTGCTATTTGGCCTGGGGCCAGGGGCAAACCCAAAGAGTGCCCAGTGGAGTAGATGGCTGCTCAGATGAGTAAAACAGCAAGATGAATGAATTACCATCCCCTCCTCCCATGCCATGATCCAAATCTGGACTCCTTACGCTGTTGGGAGCTGTGACCATGAAACTTCCCAGTGTTACATTTAGGATACCCTTGAGGGAAACGTGCTATTGAAATAATTACAATTTGTTTTCAGCTAAAAAGACCGATTCAGATGCAAGTAGTAAATTGGTAAGCCAAAGTCTGCATGTAAAGGATCCAGTAATAAAAATAGTTTATTAAGGAAATTCTATCTACTAGCACTTTTTTCCCTTCCAGGTGGTCAACAGTGCTCTTCAAATCCCTGCTTGCATAACGGTGTGTGCAAGGACAACATTCGGAGTTACACATGTGCTTGTGGCGATGGCTATGAAGGCAGCAACTGTGCCTTTGGTAAAAGTCAACATTTTCTTTATGAATAAGCATTTATCAAAGGGTTTCTTAGAAGGCTCAAGCTGCCCAGAAAAATCTCACTTTGGAGCATAAGTGCTACTATGTTGCAGTAAACATGGTCACCTTCTCTTAGTTTCCCATCTTCCAGCAATAGCCAGACAGATGATTTGATATTAGTAGATACTGCCTTGGATCCCCCCCCCAAAATATCTTGCCTCCATCTGTCTTTGTTTTAGCCCTCTAAAGAAATGTCCACCAATTCTCCTCTCCCATGGCAGAGCTACAGCTCCCCGCTCCTGCTATTCCTGGGGGCCTCTGTCTTGCAAGAGTATCATTTCAGGGAGTACTTGGGGCTGCTGCTAAAGGGGGGGGGGAATAGCGAAAAAAGTACCACTCTGCTGACAGAAATTCCTTCTGTCAATAGAGATTCAACCTACAAGCTGTTTAACCATCACGGAGTCTCTAATTTCCCACAGGTACCAGAACATACTTAACTAGGGTTGTCAACCTCCAGGCCTGAAAGTATAACTGACCTCCAGAGATCTGTTCCCCTTTTGAGGCTGGACTCTGTGGCACTATACTCTGCTGAAGTCGCTCCCTTCCCCAAACCCTGCCCTCCCCAGGCTTCATCCCGAAAATCTCCAGGAATTTCCCAACACACAGCTGGCAACCCTGACTTCCCCCTATGTCTATGAAAGCTCCCTGTCTTTTTGAGTAACATATAAGTCTGTTTCTAACCATCTCTCCTCTCCTCCTTCCAGTGTAACTTCTCTAGTTTATCATTTCCTGATCGTTTCAGTCTCATAGAACTTGAATCTTACTGGTTTAGGCAGTTATGAATAAATTTGGGGATCCACTGGAATTGCAGCTCATCTCCAGCCTACAGAGATCAGTTCCCCTGGAGAAAATGGATGCTTTGGAGGGTGTACTCTGTGGCATTGTACCCCACTGAGGTCCCTGTCCTCCCCAGGCTCCATCCCCAAATCTCCAGGAGTTTCCTAAACTGGATCCGGCCACCAGACAACCCCATCCCCTGCCAGTTGCCAGGGGGACCTGGCAACCTTGACATGTGTTGCTATTTCTGGTCATAGTCCAATGAGTGGGCACAGCAGTTGCTCTTGGGACTTTCTCACTGTTGGCCACCCACAGAATTTTTCACTGTGAAAACTGAAGTCTGGTTGGATGAATGGTTCTATGGTTCTCTATCTCATTCTCAGCCTTTGCTGCAAAAAATGACCAGAAATCCATGGAAGCAGCACACAACAGATGCATGGGAACGGGCAAGTGGGTAAACCCTAGATACGCTGGGCAACAGGAAGCAAAAGAATAAACACGGAGGGAGAAACACCATAGCCCATATCACTTTGGAGCAATACAACTGCCATTGATTTCATGTTGAAGCTTTTCGCCTCATTTAAAAAACGTGTCACATTCTGTTTAGCCAAAAATGAGTGTCGCCATGAAATGAACGAGGGTTGCCATCACTTTTGCTATCCAGAAGCGAAGTCCTACCGCTGCTCGTGTGCACAAGGCTACAGACTTGTGGAAGGCAAATACTGTGTTCCACTAGGCAAGTATGGGAAACTGGGAAGAAAGAAACGTTCTGTTGAAAAGCAAAACATCAGTTAAAGGGTTTGGCTGTAACACAGTGTAGCGTATAATGGTTAAAGTGAAAACGAAGGGTTACCCGAGAAGAAAACAGTCCAAAGCTTGTTTTAGTAGTGAATATTCTGTCTGGCCTTCAGCCTTATCCTTTCCCACCCATAAAATGGGGATTATTCCAGTGTGACAGGATGTTTGTGAAGATCACAGGCATAGTTTGTGTGTGAGCACTTAGGAAAAAGTGCTATGTAGACAGTAAATATTATTGCCAATGGCAAAATGTCTACAATTTCGAAGGTGGTGTGTGTGTGGGGGAAGATCTATGGCTTCCATTTTGAATTGATTCCTTGGTTATGCTTCTGTACATGCAATGCACACAGAAATGCACTCCAAGGATATCCTCAGTGGTAGAGGATGAGTCACCAACCATTGGGACCAAGAGGCAGGTTTTGTTCCCATTACAACGTTGTCTTAAAGTGTAGCACTTTGGTGTCTCCTAGGAGTAAATGTTACTCATTCACTTAGAAGAAAGACATACATGCTCAGAGATATCGCTTAAGCTGAGGTTAAACCTGTTCCTAGCATCTATATCCCAAACTGCAGACCATAGCTCACTGGGAACCATGAAGAGCCAAGCCATTTGCTGGGGACATAGCTCCACCCCTTCATCTACATATCTCCATTCTGGGTTTCTTGGTGCAATTCTAGATGAGCATGAGGTAACCCAGGCAACTGGCTCTTATATTATATTGACGAGTGAAAAGGTGTTCCATTATACAGAAAGAAACTATTGGAAGCCATTTCCCCTTCCAGCCCCCATTGCACTAAAGAAGCGGCACCAGTGAAAGCCAGTGTAGAGGCATTTTCCCAAGAGAGCAGCATTACCTCAAGTCTTGTAGTTATGAGGCAGCAGAGAAGTAACTTGCATCTTTCTTTGTCATGAGATGCTTTGAACAAACAGAAAAAACAGCAACCCAGCAAGGCTCTTCAAACATGCACTGAAACTTCTAAACATAGTTCTGAAATGATGAACATACCATTTTTAAATTCCCTTATTGTGCATTTTTAAGACCTATGTCTTTTGCAATGAAGTCTTATGAAAGAATGGATGTAGACCCTGGCCATTCATAGGCGTTCCGCTCTTTTTTAATGTTTTTAGATTATTTTTGCCATCAAGTCAAGCTGACTTCTGGCAACCCCTGGTGAGGCTTGAAGGCAAGAGATGTTTCAGAGGTGGCTTGCCATCACCTGCCTCTGCATCATGACCCTGGTATTCCTTGGAGGTCTCCCAAAAGCAGGCTGGTCCTGCTTAGCCTCCAAGATCTGATGAGATTGGGCTAGCCTGGGCTATTCAAGTCAGGGCTGTTCCTGGGATCCTATCAAATGGCAAACTCTACAAATATAGGAAGTAGGAGTCAGCTGCTCCCAAGGGCAAACTGGCAGGCCAAAATATGGCCCTGGAAAGAGCCCCACCCTCTCATGGAAGAAGGCCAGGCTGGGGCATGTCACATGTGGTGCCTGGTTTGCCTGCAGCATTGGCAAGACGGGTGAGATGAGCATGGAGGACTTACCCAGAGTGTGCCCTTTCTCACTGCATAGGCACAGTTCTGAGAAGCCAATGATCATGCGGAGGCAGGATGTGAGGCCAGCACACTCATTCCAGCTTTCCTACTCTCAGGGCTCTTTTTGTAGCAGGAACTCCCTTGCGTATTAGGCGACACACCCCTAATGTAGCCAATCTTCCAAGAGCTGACAGAGCTCTTCTTATAGGGTCTACTGTAAGCTCTTGGAAGGCTGGCTACGTTAGGAGTGTGTCACCTAATATGCAAAGGAGTTCCGGCTACAAAAAGAGCCCTGCCTACTCTCAACTTACAGAGGGGTCAGATGCTCAAGGCTAGTTGCATCATGGGGTTGGGCCATGGTCTGTGCATTAGTGAATTCATGAGCTGCAAATATGCAAATAGAGAGTCTCCTGTACTTAACTGTAAAGATGCTACAAGACTGTTGAACTCTGTGAGACAATTGCAATAAAATCAAAAGCTGCCGTCACTATATAAGCTATGGAATTTTTAGCCTGAGAACTTCAGGATGGTTTCCCCCCTCCATTTAACTGTCAGAACAGCCCTCTTGAGGTAGCTTAAGCTGAGAAAGTGTGATTTAGTAACCTCCATGGCCCTCTCTGAACACTCTACCACTCATTCATCAGACAAGGATTTTCCTTAATTTTGACATTTTTAAAGGCACATTCATCATAATGAAAACGAATCAAGAAGTTATTTCTGGGAACTGCCATTAGAATCTGAAATATGTATATATGTTTTTCATTGCCAGATCAGTGTGCATGTGGCAGATTTAAAGAAAACATGCAAGGGAAGGTAACTGCAGCTAAGAACATCAGCAGAGGATTTCCTTGGCAGGTATTTCATGCATATATTTTTCCTTTTAAAACCCCTGTTCATTCATCTGTTTGTGAAACTAATACATTTCTAATCCTTGATGCCAACCAACCGAATCTAGCTATTTGGAGGGTGACCCTAGGAAGCCTGTCTGAAAGGAAGCTTCTCAAAAGGCAAAGTCTTTGTCTATGTGTAAGTGGCAATGTCTTAGAAAAAGGGAGAGAGTCACGAAGATCACTGTAGGCTATGCAATCAAAAATAACATGTTCTAGGGATTCTATCCCTCCCCCACAGCATGGGCATAATTGTTCCACATATGGGATTTTTTTATATCTTCCTTCAAGGACTGCAGAAGGAAGAACATCAAAACGCATTAAAGTGAACATTCTCCTATACTCTGGATTGGATAGATGGGTAGGATAAGGCATAGAGATTATTCTGTTCATGGGTTCCAGCAGAGCACACCGTTTCCCCAAACTATTTAAATCATGCTGCCTCTCAACGTCGAAAATCCTTTGTTTTACTAAGGCCTTGGCCTCATCATAACCCAAGGAACATAAGTATTGTTTTGAGAGACCATAAAAAGGCAATTTCTTTTCCACGGCCTTTATCCAAGAGGGGACAAAAGAGTCCGACAAAATTAAACTTATTAGTCCCCTAGGAAGCAATATTAATTTCAGCCAATAATGGATCACAGCGATCCACAACCTCGCCTCCACTGAAACCATATCCATTTCTACACGGATAAGGGCATTTGGGACCCCATGAGGGACCTGTAAAATTGTCCTCAAGAATTTAGATTGGACAATATCTAATTTCTTATGATTTGTTGTGATATTACAGGGGGCACCGTAGGTAAGCTGAGAAAGAGATTTCGCTTTAAATAGTCTAAGGGCAGCTATAAGACATCTGCCCCCCTTATGCCAGTAGAAAGCTTGAATTGCCCCTGAACTCCTTTTAGCATTGGAGACCACTGTGTCTATGTTGACTGTTCTTAATCCATTTGACTGGAAGTAGGCTTTTGGCAGGTATTTAGCAAGAGACAGGCTGAAAAAAACTGATATAATTCTAGTCCCACTGATAAAAACTTTACCAGGATTTACAGAGACATAGTAAGAATTGGCTGTAACAGTTCAGAGTGATGGTCACTGCTCACAGGAATAGCAAACAAGCTATATGTTTGCTTTCTAAAACTCCAGTGCATCAGAGAGCTAACTTATTTATTTACATTGATACCCTGCTTTTCTCTACAATGAGGACCCAAACATACAATTTTGTCTTCTGTTGTATTTTCACAGCAATCTGGTGGGGTAAGCTAGCCTGTGTATGTGCGTGATTGGCACCCGGTCACCCAGCAAGCTTTCATGGCAGAGTGGGTCCCAGTCTGCCATTCTAACCAATGCACCATTATAGAAGTTTTGGTTCTCCTTCCCCGTTGAAGTGGTGCTTAAGGGTTAACAACTTGGGTAGCTAAAATTACTGAAGTTGTTGTGCGTACCTGCAGCCTATTTGTTTTTGGGAACAGAGAGATTCCTGTACTCTCCATTCAGGGCAGTGGTGCAGTTTAAGGATGTGTTCCAATTAGAGCTCCAATAAAGAGGATTATGAGAACCTTCGCAGGAAAACCATGGCATTACCCTTCAAGGGCCCTGGTCACATGGGAGGATTTGCCCTGCGAAACGGACAGGTTGAGGGCGCATCAAATGGGCACGATCATATGGCAACATCTGGGAAGCATAGCACACCCGTCACCAATCCGTACCATCGGCCCAAAGAAGCGGATTTTAAAAATACCAGCAAAAAGGTAGTAGCAACCAGAAAACGCGGGTCGCAGGCGAGCATCAGATCGCAGAAGCGGAGTTAATCTGGCGCATCCAGCACGCGCATGCATCCCGTCACACCGGATGTATTTTTTCCAAGCCTCCACAGTATGCGAAGAAATGTACGATTGCGCATGCGCAAGAATGTGGAAGCAAAACCCTTTGATGCGCTTCAACATTGCTATGTGACCGCTGGCTATCGGCATCTGTGCAGCATCTCGGGGACCCGTCTGATTGTGCTGCTGTGCATCTTTTTACTCCAGCTCTAATTTGCCTCCCTTCAGCGGCGCAGTATCCCACTCATGTAACCGGGACCAAGAAAATTTATCTACACATCTTGGTTAATAGGAGTCACCTGACTAGAAGGCCGCAAGAGTATAATTGTAATGGGTCAGCTTGTGTGCTTTGCATAGATTCCACAATTATTCAACTGCTATTTGGAAGCCACCTCTCCAGTTTAGTGTAGTGGTTAAGTGCACAGACTCTAATCTGGGAGAACCAGGTTTGATTCCTCACTCTTCCGCTTGCAGCTGCTGGATGATCTTGGGCAAGCTATAGTTCTGTCAGAGCTGTTCTTGAAAGAGCAGTTCTTGGAAGAGCTCTCTCAGTCCCACCTACCTCACAGGGTGGCTGATGTGGGGAGGGGAAGGGAAAGGAGTTTGTAAGCCACTCTTGAGACTCTGAGTGAAGGGCAGGGTATAAATCCAATCTCCTCCTCCTCCTTCTTCCTCCTCTTACTCCCCCGTTTCCCTTGCAAAGTTGGTCACTCCTAGCTGTCTTCTTTCCTCACAACAACACATTTCCTCACAACAACACACATGCCCCAAATGCTTTTTTCTTGTAGTTTATACCCAAAGTAATGGGGTCATTCTTCTGTAAATGCACATTCAACGAGCTTATCCTCTGAGCAGGAACAGGGAGTGTGATACCTCATTATCAAATAAGGACAAGATATATTGTGGTCCATTTTGCTTTTAAGGTCCTGTTCTTAAGCTCTGAGGGAGAAGGATTGTGCGGAGGTGTTCTACTGAAAACGAACTTCATACTGACAACAGCTGACTGTGCAGTGCTGTCTCCCATCAGTGCTGTGATTGGTAGGTAGCCAAGTTACCTCAGGTTCAGCATTTTTAAAAGTTCAGACATGAAATTTTTGTGTGAGAGGAAAAAACCAGGATGGACAGATGCTGGAAACCTAGCAAAAAGGTGTATGTTCCCCTTCTGGTGACTTGGCAAGTTATATTACTAGACCCACCTAGTCTGCCTTGTATACTACTTTGAGGTGCTTCTCTGGGCTGAACTGCAAGAGTGAATTCGAAACAGCTACTGGGTTGCTCCAATACCCCCTTCTTCTCCACTGCCAGAGGTAAAGCTGACTCAAATGGAAGCCATGCCCTAGATGGCATTGATGCATTCTCTGATCTAATTAGCCTATTGTTATTACTGTATAGACATTAATGACTAAAGATGGAGCTACAGTGGAACAATTCCAAATGCACTTCAATAATGTCATTTCAGGCACTTGGTGCAGATAACACATTTTCTTCTGTGAAGCTCTGTCTGGCACTTTCCAGTGTGCAGGTGATGCCCAAAACATTACTTTTACACCATTAGACACACTATGATACTGTGTTCCTAGAAGGATTCAGGTTAAACAGCAGATGTCCTGCCTTCCCTAGTCCTTCTATACCTGAAAGAACTGCACAGAGGCTTCTAGCTTTGTTTGCCCTACAGGCCAAGCTACATCCACAGGACTTTTTGTGTGGCTAACAGAGCTAGGTTCTGCTCAGTAGTGAAGTTCCAGCTTTCCTGTGTGCATATGCACAGCTCAGGTAATGTTTATTTAGTTGTCAAGACTATACAGACTAGTAACCCGTTTGTGTAACCTATCACTAAATTCAGCTGTTGTACCAGAAGACTGGAAAGTAGCAAATGTGACACCAATTTTTGAAAAGGGATGCAGAAGGGAACCAGGAAATTACTGGCCAGTCAGCCTAATATCTATCCCAGGCAAATTAGTAGAAACTTTAATCAAATATAGAATTGTTAGGCACAGAGGGACAAAGCTTACTGAGGAAAAATCAGCACTGCTTCAGCCTGGCTTCAGCCTGGTTTCTGCAAAGGGAAGTCCTGCCTCACCAAACTTTTGGAATTCTTTGA